>JAYGXS010000001.1:100703003-100956909 GCA_036362985.1 Ligula intestinalis | reverse complement strand
ACACCACATATTCATCATATTCCCGATCTCAACCGACAAAGCAACGAGCCCGTGGTTTAATGGTAGAGTGTAACACTCAATGACCAAAGGTCCCGGTTGATCGACAACTGGGATTGCGTATGACTGGCTGATGTGACGGCTAATAAGCCAGAAATGGCCATTCAGGCCTCCCTTAACTTTTTCGGTTCTACTCCATTCAAAATAATGTAACCTTACAAACAGCACCTATGACAACTGAGGAGTTAACACCATCGATATGTCTGAGCCAGTGACAAACTGCCGTTGCTGACTATGCTTATTGTATGTAAAATAGTTTCTCATCAAATGAGAATTGAGTTTGTATTTAAATTTAGCAATATTTTCTGAAGGGGTCATCTCACCAGGGAGTCTGTTTCACGCTCTAACGAGCCTCTGCGAGGAGGCGTTCCGTCCAACGTCCATATGGGCTAGCTTCTCTTGCAGTTTAAAGTGATGACCCCGAAGATGGTCCGTCTGAACCAACGAAAGGAAGTCATCAAATTCTAAGGCACACTCATGGCCTCTAACAGTTCAGTAGATTTGAATGAGGTCACCGTGTAGTTGCCTGTAATTGAGCGGGAAAAAATCAAATTCAGCCAGATGACCAAGATTCTTGACCATCTTCGTAGCCCTCGCTTACACTTTTTTCAGCTGCAGATAATCCTTCTTAAACCACGGACGCCAGGCCTGGACCTACCAAATGCTACGTAGGTTTTTGAGGAAGTGACACCTGTGTTGCCTTTAAACACTGTTAAGATGGCTTAAGCGAGGAGATTATTACGCCACCGACGTCCTTCTGTTCGTCAACATTGGAAAGGGGCTTTTCATCGAAAGGGTATTGAAAGGAATCATCTGCAGCCTACGGCGTAATTCGGAGTACATTGGGGTGAGAATTCATCCTGTAGCCAGTTCTATCTGACTGGCCTATATCTGAGCCTTTGTGTGCTGGCATGAATTTTTACAAGGCCAAACTTGCAAAGAAAAGAGAATTTTAGAAAATCATCAAATTCGGTGACATCATGCAACTGCTGCTGGTAGTGATGACTGAATGCAGTCGCCTTGCGTCAGGAGAAAATTTGTTTTTCGCTTTTGCAGGCGAAGATCTTGTCTCCATTTGAGAAGTACCTTACCAAACAGGGAAAGAAAGCACTGAACCCACATATGCCTTACTGTCTCCACCAGTGTTAACTACCACAAAGTACAGATAAAATGATTAATTTTCTTCACTCAGTTTAAAATCTCATAAGAAGCCTTACTCTGGTGCCTAAGATGGTGCAAAAGAGTCGGGCAGGTGTTCCTAGATATTTGGTTTTCATTGAGGTGACCCACGTCAGACAAGACTTTGATTCGCTACCTAGTTCCCAGTTCTACACCAAATCCATGGTGACCAGTAACATTTTATCGTGTCATCGGGTCAGTCAGCTAAACGTGCCAATATAACTAAATATACTTCCCGTTTCTGTTACTGATATTTGCCTGCTCCTGGCCACTTTACCATAATCCACGTCTATTTCTCGCGCATCCCCGAACCCCCCTCTCCTTCCGTGACAGGCTGCTCTAAAACCCTGTTTGTCCGCGCCTTGGCTACGGAGTGCAACCTGCCCCTTGTCGCTGTCCAGGCATCCCGCATCTTCGGACGCTACGTGGGGGACAGTGAGCGTAATATGCAGCGCATCCTGATGCACGCGCGTGCCTGTGCACCGGCCATCCTATTCATCGACGAGATTGACCTGCTTTTACCCTCTCGAAGCTCCAGGTACTGATGCTAACACCCCCTCCTCCTCCCCCCCTTCCAACTGCCGTTGACCACTACCTGGCTGTTCTGAACAAGGTCATTGAAGTATATTTGCAAACAAATTACTACTTTATATAGTAAGTAGGCAGAATATTGAAGTTTGCACTCTGTGGCTTAGGAGTGCGTCCGCAACTGCAGTTGTTGCTTCCAAGCGTTCCTTCTAGATGATTTGTTTAACACATTCCATTCTTAAAATTCACCCTTCCCAACCTTACTGACAACATGCCAACTTTTGGATAAAATTTTCGACTGCAGTGGCGACTTTGTAGATCAGGTTTTCACCGATAAGGTCCGGATAGCGGATGACGTACGCTGTTAGCAAACCAATTCACTCAACTTTAGCATTCCATGTACTCCACTTTACGGCTTTTATGTTGAGTTCAGATCAGTTTGCGCTGGTGGTATCCGTTTCTCCAGCCGAAAAGCTTGGAATGAACCTGGATGTTCGGAATGAACAAACTATGGAACATGAGCTATTGCCACATCCTAAAGGATTTGCACGTGTAATGCATATTCAGACAAAAAAACTAATTAAATAAAATAGACTGCGCACAACAGCTATTAACTTCACGCCATTACTTTATTCCTAGTATAAAAATTCTTCAGTAGGTAACCGTCTGAAGTTGGCTTTCGTGTTTCGAAATAGCATTATGAGAAATTGATGCAGGTTTTCCGTTCGTGCCTGGTTTGAGAGGCGGATTTCGTTTGCGCATTGTTTGAGAGGCGGATTTTGTTTTATTTCGCGGGAAAGATGCCGCAGAAGTAAAGGTTTTGGCAAGGTCGGGTGTCGAAAGACCGGCCAATAAGTACGAAACTGACATATTATTTGTAGATGCAATCATAAATATACCATTTGCGTAACAGGTGAAACCTTCTTTCGCAAAATGATCATGTGCTTTCCGGCAGAAATCCAATCAGTTGGATTTCAAGGTGTTTTTGAAGCAAGAGTGAATACTTTGAGGTCAACAGTGTTCTTAACCGTTTGCTTCTGCAAAAAGCCACGTGGTAGATGCGTCGGATCAATCCGAGAGGCAGGTCTGCGCACGGTAAGCGTTATTGTAGATACGCGTCCGTAACAAATGTCACACCTGTGGGATCCAATGGCATGCCTGGGTGCAGATTCAGGCTACGCCAGCCAGCCACCTTTGATCCATCACACCCCCGGTTCTATTGACTCTGCGGGGCCCAGATGGGTAAAGAGGGAAAGTGCGGTGTAAATGTAGTTCACTCGCAAGCCACCGCCCTGGCGCTCACTCTTGTGCGGTATACAGTAGGCATAATCGGCAAAAAGGAGTAAAACTTGCAGTATTGTATGTATCTTGATTGCTATCAATAGCATTTCAAATCGTGATTTGCGACTCAGCCCTCTTTAACAATTTCAGGATATAGGTGGGATTTAGTGTCTTGGACGCAGTGCTTTTCGGTGCGACTTCAAGTCCCCTTGGTTGGGGAATATATTTCCACAGTTTGGTCACGTTTCTGATGCTCTCCCCACTGCCTTCCAAACCTTTTTACCCTCGTTTGTGCAGAACGAGGTTCCCGTCTTTTCAAAGTGAAGTTTATCTAAAAAAAACAGTTGTATTCGGGTCAACCACACAATTAATGACCCCTTAACGAGAATTATATGAACACGAAGTGTGTTCTTTAAATTTATATAGCAAGTGCTTCTGAAATTTCGATTGTAATTTTCGTTCGTCTTGAACTTCATGGCCAATACCTATCCCTGATGTTCTCTTTCAGCTTTTGAGAAGCCTAACGTTTAGTTGAATAACCTCTTCTGCAAATTAGTCAGCCGTTGTTGTTTTTTAAACTCATTTTCAGCGAGTCTGGAGTCAGCGAACACGTTCTTGGAGAAGTTTTGACAGCAATGGATGGTGTCGAGGGTCAATGTGGCCAACTGCTTCTGATAGCAGCCACTAACCGTTTGGAGAATCTGGATCCCGTACGTGCGCCTGTGTATCGTCATGTCTTTTGGAGGAGTACAAAAAGGAGAAACTGACCGAAATATGTGCCAATATATTGATAAATTCATCCGACCCACTTGTAAAAAATTTGACCTTGCTCGGTAGAATTTGAACCCACGTCAGCCTGAGTACGATCCATGCTCTATTCATCTGAGTTACGAGGCCCCATCAAGGGTTGTGAGTTTTATTACACTTGGGTTAATTCACCCTACTACAGAGTAAGGGGTTCACAAATTCTGCTACAGTAAGCTGACTACTCGGGCAGGGTTTCCTAAGTAATCAATCTAGACACATTTAATTGTTAGTAGATAGGCGTACACCGATCATATACAGGGCACACCCGCCCAGGTTTTTGATGTCCAGTGTGTCCGGGAACCCCGGAACCTTTGCCACATGGCTAATTATAATGTTACTTAAACTTTTTGTTATTTTAGGGCATTTTGCCGTAAGATAGAGACTCTTGGAGGGCCCTTTCTGCCTCATTAGGCGTCGTCAGCTGGCTATACTCTACTCACGTATAGCAGCGGAAATTGCCGTCACCCCCGAATTTCGAATGTGTGTCTCTCCGGTCAGGGGCAAACGCCCTATATATCGAGCTATCGGGCTGGACATCTTGATAGTTGTTGATCGGGACCATACTTTAGTAGATAGGCGTATACCGATCAGACACAGGGCACACCCCAGTGTGTCCGGGAAACCCCGAACCCCCTGAACGGCAATTTCCGCTGCTACACTTGAGTAGGGTCTCTCCCGGCTGACGGCAAATAAGCCAGAAAAAGCCTTCCAGGACTCTGTCTTACGGTAAAATGTCCTTAAAACCACCTAATTGTGCCTGGTGGTCAGCTGCGAGATTCTTAAGGAAATCCTGCTAATGCAGTCAGCTTACTGTAACAGATTTGGTGGATCGCATACGTCGTAGTAGACTGGGCGGATAAACTGACTCAAATGTTATTAATCGCACAGCTCCCGCTGGGGGCCTGGTAGCTCTCTTGGCTAGACCATTGGCTGTACTGAGGCCTTCCCCTTGCTGACATAGGTCCGAGTTCCGCCGAGGTTTTCACAAGTGGGTCAAATTAATTATTCAGCACCATTCTTATAAACATCAACTCCACATATGCCATCTCTTTTTCCTCTGTTCTTGTATACGTATTATATCCATTTGATGGCGTATACTGCAACTGGTGTCTATTTCAGTGTGCTTAATCATTTACACCGGTATTACTGGACACATTTCGTACAAGGAGACAAGCTGCCTAACTCTTGTTTTTGTTTTACCCTCTGTTTCCGACTCTAGGCTTTACGACGTGCCGGTCGGTTCGACCTGACCATCTGTGTGCCCCCACCGGACGCTGAGGCGCGCTGCCAGATACTGCGAATTGAGTTGGCTAAACGCAGCACTGCGGCCTGCGCCCTCAAGCCTGATTGGCTGGGCACCTTCGCGGCGGACCGCCTCCAGGGGTACACAGGGGCTGAAGTGGTCGCCGTGGTACAACGTGCTGCGGAGCTAGCTCGTGAAACGCCGCGGTTGGAGATTAGTCGACAACAACTGGAGACCGCGCAAGTCCGTGTTCCGCCCACCACACTGCAGGCCTTCTCACGCCAAACCGATCCACCTCAGCTGACCTTGGCGTCAGAGGGGCCCCCAGACCAGGTGGAGGTCATTGACGGCGCCCCGACCGCGAGACTCCCCAAGTCGTGGCAGCAACAGCCGCAAACTGCGTCTCTCGCTGTAACCCACCCCTGCATTACCGTCTCTGCCATTCTGGTTGCATTGCTCTCCGCATTAATATGCGCATATAGTCTAATACCACGCAGGTGACCAAAGCGTGGTTCTTTTCATTATTTCTCTCCGTGTCTCTTTCTCTCTTAGTGTATCAGGGAACCGTGAGCTTGTGTGTGTGTGTGTGTGTGCGTCCGTGCGGGGGTGTTTGTGCTTAGGCCCAGTTATTAGCAAATTGGGTGCCGCTCGTTATTAAATTATGCAAATGCACCCGACGGCTCGCGGTGCTACTCCTGTCACCCGGCACGCGCGTGCAGCGATAACGCGCAACGGCGGAGAAGGTGATGTCGCGGGGGCGGGGGCGGGGACGGAGGTAGACAGGTGGTGTACTTTATTGTCGCAAGTGTGCGCTTTCTCATCCGGTTTCCTCGCGATGTTTTGGGAATAGCCTTCTCTCCATCCCACCTGTCAACCTCATAAATTACGGGACCATTGCGCGCCCTTGAAGTAGCCTTTGTAATGGGCGTGCGGTGGTGTGTGGGAGCAGACTGAAAACTCTTACTTATCCTACTGTGACCAATCGTCTGCCTCTCTCTCTCTCTCGTTCTTTCCTCATCAGGTTTATTTTATGATTTAAATGATGCGTGTACAGTGCTTGTTGGTAGGTAGATAGGTACTTACGTGTCTGAGTATATGGGCTTCGTCGATCTGGCAGGGGAATAATTAAGTTCCGCTTCGTCCTGGAGTTCAAAATTAGAGCCCGCACTGGCAGTCATAGCGACTATAAGGAGAGCATGGGAGGGATCCGACAACGCAAAGGGAGATCGGAATGGTCATTTCTGGGTTGTTAGCCGTCATTAGCCAGTCATACCCAATCTCAGGGGCTGGAACCCCCGAGACTTGAACCCGGGACTTTTGGCCATTGAGTTGACCACTCTACCATTGCGTCGCGGGCTCATCGCTTTGTCGGTTGAGATCGTGCATATGACGAATATGTGGGCATTGCCTATCTGTTAGAGGAACAATTATGTTTCACTGCGTCCTAGAGCTCACAATTACAGTCCTTGCAGGCAGTCACATAGCGTGACCGACAGAACTTTTCGTGACCTTAACTGTATATTGGTAGTCGGGCAGATGGGTCGGTTATTGTAAACCGTTACGGTGTTGCATAGAAAATGATTACTAGGAGGGCTTGGGATCTAGGTATACATGTATCGGGTCCAGGAGTGGTATTGGAGTAGAAAATAGAGCGATCTGGTATTTTAGAGCTACATGCATGCACCCAAATTTCACACATCGAGCGCTCTCCCCATTCTTCTCAGTGATCTACCCAGACGTCATAGGCGAACCGATGGGGTCTGCTGGCTGCTAACTTGAGTTCTGTAGACCAAGGTGGAGTAGTTTTTGGCTATAAGTGCTGCTACGAGACTGGTCCGGACAATTGTTTTTGCGCGAACGTGGATAGGCGATTCGAGCCCGGAAGATTTGCTCAATATGCGGCATTTGTGAGGAGGATGGTAAACGCTGCCAACGTCAGCCTCAGCGCATTTTCGACTTTGCGGTAAATGCTGTGCCCACCATGAGCCCCTAAATCTACTCTGACATACGGAACCTACTGGAAGAGGTCGGCAGTTTTTTAGAAGCATTCCTGTTCCGCGAACTCCGTGGTTTCGCCGTGCCTTTCTGGGCCCGGTTAGCCTAAAAACTTGCTTCGCAGGGTAGACAAAAATGTCTGTTAACCCGTTTCAAGGGTTCCCCGCAACGCTTGATTGTTTTTGGGCGGTCGAATTTGTCCTTGTAGCATTGCTTTCGCTTTTATCAATGAGCATCTGTTAAAACGTCTCCATGCAATCCCCCACCCGACATGCTAAAAACACGACCACCCGAACTTCCTCGTTGAGGCCTGCCGCAGCGGTTCCACTCTGTTGTTGAAGAACTGCCAGATGAAGCCATACATCAAGTTCTTGATGAGGACGAACGTAGCAAATCCTGACCGGGTTGCACGGTTCAATCGACGTGCATTGACATAGCGTTTGGTTCACAGTGTGAGCTTTTGAGGTACGACTAAAATTGACCGTTTTCCCCTGCCGCCCATGCGTTTTGTGACGGGCCAGTAAAACCAATCTCACAAATTTATGCATCCAAAGTCTTCCAATTCCAGAGTGTTTCCTTTATTTCCAGATAGGTAACACACGCGCTGGCGTAAAGCGGCCAAACCTACCCAATTTCTCACAATCTTTTGTATACATTGATTGTTTTAAGCGGTCAATTTCATTTATTTAGCATGACAAGTCTTTTATGGTGGGCTGGAGGAAGAGTGAAAGCCAGACAATTCATTGAAAGTTTGGAGCTGTCAAAAAGCATACTTTTGTTACTTGCAAGCCAGCCAACCATTTTGAAGAACAAAAGGCGAATCTCATATCAGATTTCATATCTCAGCGCAGACGCCGCAAAACAATGTTTTTTATTTAAAAAACGCTGCCGCACGGCCATGGTACAGACAGTGCGCTATTTGATCGAAGAATCTCCTAAACTGAGCTCTTCAAAGTCTGCTAAAATATATTTTTACTTCAAAGAGAGCGCAATGGTCGAAAGCATCGCTCAACCGGCAGCCTTCTCCGCACACTATGGTGTCCTCGGTGCGAAGTTGAACTTGCCTCATGCTCAAAGCGCAATAGCCTGCCTATCTCATGAAGGATAACCCGATATTTTCGAAACGCGTTTTCGATCCGAACAAATTACTTTAGCAGTTTTACAAGACTGATATCCCTACAGCTCAATCTCAATATATTTAATTCATGGCAGAAAATTTGCTTTTGAACGAATTTCTCTCTGACCCCCTGCAAAAGATATACTCCATAACACATGGTTATATAAGTAGTATGCGTTTTCAGCTAATTGATTTTCAATGTTCTTGTAGATTCAAATATAGTATATATAGAAAGAATGCACAAAATGGTTTTGGTTATTCGTTTGGTGGCAGAGTACGTCTTCCTCAAATGTTATACTTAATAAAGGGAATGTTTCGGTTTTAAGAATGTTCTAAATCGCCGAGTACTTTTGAACCCAACCGGCTGTTACACTAGCAGTACAGATTTCCAAACAACGTACTGTTTATATTCCGCCTAAGGAAATTTACACTCCTGCGCTATGAGGAAGCGGTCACATCATGCTGATAAAACTGTTCAATGAACCTGACCGCTAACGGTTAACGTTAATCAGCGAGTGTCAATAGCTCCTGACCTAAACCGGCTAAACAACAAGCTCGTGGCTCGATGGTTATGGCTTTTGATTCTGAACAAAAAGGTCGCTAGTTTGAAGCCTGAGTGGGACACTATTTGGGTCTGCACACGACTGGCTGAGGACGGCTATTAAGATAGAAATGGCCATTCCAGTCCCCTGCCTATTACATTGCCTTCTTGACCCTGATGTAACGTTTAGCAATCTTAGTAGGTCCGTGGGAAGTTTTCTGCTGGTTTCCAAAATCCTCTATTTCACCTGAGACAATGTGCACCACGTCCTTCAGCCAGCTGAAGGCAAACGCGGTGACTTTGTTGGATTATAGTGGAAGTAGACTTGCGCACAATCTACCTCACTCTACCCCACTCCCTCCTGTACCCGTTTTCAAGACAAAGTCAGGAAGAACGGAGGGGGAGGAAGACGCAGGTGGCTGGCGCGGCCGAGGTTGCCTCCCTGTGTGTCACCACGCGGGATGGGCCACCCCTCCAATGTGTGCCACATTGGACTGACATTGTCTGACGCCGCAGTTTGACATGTATGCAAGCGAGAAGTTCATGATTTCCTGACTGCACAAACGAAAATAACTCTCTCGGGGATCTACAACCGTGTGGCATTTTGATGCACAGTATCATGTTTGTACTCTACAAGAACGGCAGGTTAATATTTCCGAATATGGCTCTTGTATCACTTGTCAACACACAGGACCTCTCAGGTGCCATCAACATAGCTACAGTCAGAAAGAGAATACAGAATAACCCTGTGTTTTCATGTTGCCTGACATTACACGGCTGAACACTTCATGTCTTCGAACTGACCTCCGAGTAGTGGCCTTATCACGTGGTGTTAAGGCTAAGACGGTCAACCATAACGGCTACGATCTTTCAGGCCCGGCTCCTTAGGAGATGAGCGAATTCATAGGAAGGCCAGAGCAGTAGGAAGAGTGTATTTTGTATAGAGGGGTTGAAACATTTGTAGGAGGAGATTTGACTCAGAGGAGTGCAGCTCGTTCCCTAGTCGGGTCGGGTCTGAAGTGATGTCTGGGGGTGAGCACGGCAGTGTGGTCTGTGTCCAGATGGATTGAAGTCAACCTACTCACAAGGCTAGTCTATCAACACGGGAATCTCACTGGACGGATTGAGGTCAAGCCACTGTGGATTGAGGCTAGGACGGGCGGCAGAAGCGCAAGTTTGCGGCTTGTCCGAGGCACGCCAAAAACTGCCTTCGTGCGAGGTCCGATACTATGAGTGTGTCGGGTCGCAGAAACACTACAGCCTGCCCTTTCACACGTTACTGTACGTGACTGGGCGAGCTGATGCGACAGCGGATGAGCAGAAATCATATATTCCCGTTTAAGGTGTGCTTTTTTGCAGACGGAGTTTGCGGGTTCTGAAAAAAGCAGGACTGATGCAGACAGGGAGGAAGTTTGCTGCAAGGGGGGGAGGGCTTAAAATCAAAAGGAATAAGGCAGCGCTGTATGAAGTGCGCACATGGGATCACGATTGTGCGCTGTTACGCGGTGAATGTCGTGCACAGTCTCTTAGACGTTTACTTAAACAAGGGCTGGTATTGTAGTTTCCCGCTGTAATATTTCTTTATTTATATTGAAATTGAGGATGTGCAAGTTGGGCCGACTGTCACCTGTTGTTATTGAGAGCGAATGCTCCTCAGCTGACACTAAGCCTAAAGCATAGTGAAAGGTATGAGTTGCAGGCCGTGGGTTATCTGAAATATCTGCTGTGACAACTCATACTCAAGACCGCGTTTTATTCTCATGCCAAGTGTCACCTTGCACTGAAAATAGACGCTAAGGTTAAAGAATCTGCCAGATGATACTGAAACGCACTTTTAGCCACTCCGAAGCAAAACTCGTTGCAAATATCCGCAAATATCGCTGGCAAATGTGGCAATCCATCGAATATCAGGTTTTGGGGGAAGGAAACACCAAATAAAAGTGGCGCACAAACTGATTGCTACTTTACGCACCCAGCTAGTACACACTAAGGGTAGGGTTGGCTACCTTGATAAGAAAGAAGTCATTAACAAAATCCCATGCGAAACTTGCGACATGGTATATTGTGGCCAAACGGGAAGATTCGTCTCCACATGCATCCACGAGCACCAATTAGGAGTGAAGAAAGGTGACCATTTGTCCGAAGTGGCCGTGTATTGCCTTGACACAGGACATACCTTTGCATGGGACAAAACACGCATCGTCGGAGTGTGCCCCTCCAAAAACGGTGAATAATTTCTTGAGGCCACGCACTCCGATGATTCATGCATCAACCGGCGTATCGAGTTGGCCGGAGTGTACAAACACCTCAAAGTAAGGTGGAAGAGACTACAGCCGAGAAATATGGACAACATGAACTGCAATTAGCACCCACACCGGATGACCCGGACCGACTCAAATTACAGTTGCAAATTAACCATTATGCCACTGCGACTACTAATTATGTCCACCACGATGTGAAGCAAATTGCAACAACCAGTTAGCGCCCACACAAGGTGAATATATAATTGCATCAGTACTTTGAAATGTTAGCTGTTCTTTGCACATTTTTCTCAAGTCTGACAACGACAAGCGTCGAAAATTTACTAAATGAATATTCCCATTTTCCTAAAGGACGCCTTTCTTTGAAATTGGATGGATTATTTACAGTCTTGATTCGCTAGCAAATAAATTGAAAGTATGCCCTCATAAATAACCCCTTTTAGCCGGTCTAACTGATACAAGAGAATTTTAGATTGTGCCAAGTGGCAGTTCGCAAGCGGAAACACTTGAAGTCAGCATCGGTCAGCTACTACTGAAATACACTTTAAGTCACACCGAAGCAATGCTCATGGAAAATATCTGCGTCGTTGGCAAAAATACATAGTCGTATCACCGAGAAAGGAAGGAAGCTGCCAGCGGACAACTATTAAACATGTTCTATTCTAAGCTGGCCATACCACGGCATTCGGACATGGAAGATACAGGGCTTGCACTCGGTCTCTTTGGTCACTGAGGTACATACGGTAAGGAGTAGTCACGCGAGTTTAGACTGCAAAGTCGTCCGACCGGGTAATAGACGATAAACGTATCCAAATCATTATAAAGTAGTGAATAAGATAAGGCATGGAAGTCCAGAGTGTTATGAATAATGTAATTAAGTCTAGAGGGAGTAGAGTATGAGTGGTGGGCAATTGACTCCTGGACAGGTGCAGTCTAGCCATGAACGAGCCGGGCACAGAGTCGCAGTCCGGCAGTAAGGTCGCCGGGTCCGGGAGTGGTCTAAGCGTAGGCAGGCACTGCAATAAGCCCCTCTGTGAACTGGCCTTTGAAAGTGATAAGTCAGTTAGGACAGACGGAGGATGAACAGACATCCGTGACCTTAGCCTGCCATTGACACGCTCTGGTGCGTACGTGCTTAGTGGACACAAGAGGCAGACATGCGGCCTGCCCCAGAGGCGTGCGAGGGAGGCATGGCTTAGAATATATGTTCACTACAGGAGCACTTTTCACGGCACCTGAAGGGTTTACTAGCGTAGGCAGGCTTGCAGGTGAAAGCAAAAATATCCCACCCCGTCCAAATATCCACTTCCTTAGTCATCTAGGTTTATTATACGCCTAGACAAAAAGTAATATGACCTGGCACGGGTGCTTTTGACTTATTAACGACTACGAATATACCCCACAGTGCATGCTGCGGTTAATCATTGAGAATTTGGGACTTCTCTGGACTATTCATTAGGAAAACTATCCTGGTGGGTGAATGTTACGGTCCGCTCAGATTTTGCTTCGTTTGTCACAAACCTAGTTTGCTATCTATCACACAGACACATATGTAGTAGAACAAATTAGGACCTGACCAAGATCTTGATTCGCATGGACATTGGTTTTGTTGTTGGGAGTCTGGGTCATTAAAGTTTTGATCTAATGCTATACAGAATAGTAGGTGGTGAGCATACGTATACTTTCGATAAATTCCCCTCGGGCCAATAGCATTTATATGGGAGGGGGTAAAACGTACCTGGTCAATTGCAGGTAATTATTGTTTTAATTACAGGCAAATTAGTCATGGGAATAAAGGAGGGGTTTGGGGTTGGTAATAGGCGGCTAGTTAGGCACCAATAAAGGGAGGGGGGAGAGAGCGTGGAAAATGCCGGTAGTTATTCAGAATTTATATTTGTTAGCGCCGGTATGGCACTATCCATACAAAATTAGTTTCGACAAAATAAAAAATTCAGAAACAAATTCGACAATGCGTGCAAATAGACGTAGAAAGTCGTAATGATGTCAGCAGAAATTGTCCTCTTGGGGCAACATTTAGCAATGTTTTGCAGTTAATTATGAACTTAAAAACTTTAAATTTATGGCAGTTAAATAAAACTTACGGTAAAAATGGAGGCAGAGTTCAACGGGCCGTTAGCCATGCTAGGCTCGGAGCTTGCAGGATAATTTTCTGCGCGCACAAAACTGGGTTCCTCAACCAGATGGTGGTTGCTTCTGCTGTTGCTAGCAACTGCTGACCCAAGGACTTTAAATAATTTGGTGGGACCTTGTAAATCACCTTGTGGGCTTCGTTGGGGCCACACGATGTCCGTAGTCAACCATCTGGGCAAGAATGGCGCTGTTGATATTCCTGCGCATAGAAGTGGTCTGAGCTGGCAGCCGTGCAGGGCTGGGTTGGTTGAGAGTAAGACCCGAACTTTCGCTGCTAAGCGGTTCATGACACGACTTGGTTAAGGCGCTTGTTTAGGAGTTCACTTGCTGCATCCCCTTGAAAGGGGACCGTGTAACTTTCACCCCTTCCCATATAAATGTAATTGGCCCGATGAGAATTTATCGAAAGTATACGTATGCTCGCCACCTACTCTTCCAAATTCTCTGGTGAGAATTTTCGCAACTTTGGAAGTTCTGTATTTGTGGGTGTCTTCTTCGTACAGAATATCTAAATTACTCGATAATTATTTTAATGTAATTTTGCGCTTAAAATGATTCACAAATCTTCCAATACTAAAATTACACCATCGTACTCTGATATTGGTATCATTTGATTGTTTTTTTTACCCCAATAATAGAAAAATTTGCAGGTGGGTTCACGTGTGGCTGTAAGCTAATATATTTTAAAGAGGAATAATGTAAGATGACTTTGAAATAGTATTAGTGTGTTTTAGGATAATAATTTAAGTTCTATTTGGTGTCCAAACATTAGGGCTTTTCGAGGGGTCTCAAAAAATTTCGCAGATTTCAGCTATTCGTGTATAGCTGTGGTCTCTGAATTCATCGAATGCCATGGGGGGGGGAGGGGGTCGACTGTAGCGACTTATTAGGCAAGCATTCAGGAGAGTAAAAGTAGGAATGAGTTGAACTGGCATAATAATCCGCAAGATGGATCATTAAACTAGACACATCGTCTGCCCTTCCGTGGGGAATTGGATTTCAGTGAACACTTAACAGTAGTATGTTACAGGTCGGAGGCAGCAGTGATCCTTCGGGAATTCGCGGGCATAATGCAGACTGCCAACCGCATATATCGAAACTGATGCTGAAGACTTGAGGGCAGATGTCCTGACAGAGGTGGGCAATGTATCGAATATCAGGAGTTGGGAGGGGGGAGGGGAGTGAGGCGTGATAATTTACCGTCGTAATTTGCTAGCAAATAAATTAAAAGAATGCCCTTATCAGTAAACTGGTTTGCAATCTGTAGGAACGTCTGTTCCAACACCCTGAAGAGGGTAGCTTCGTCCGTCGGGGGACCGGGCATTCAAGTGCAGGTGGACGAGTCGATGATCACCCACCGTAAGTACAACCGAGGGCGAAAAGTGCGGCAATTGTGGGTAATCGGTATGTACGACACTGTAAAGAGAATGGCAGTGTGCGAACAACTGAGCAGCCGCTCTGCGCCGTCCCTCTGCCGTGTCATATGCCGGAGAGTGAAGCACGGCAGTGAAATCGTGACAGACTGTTGGAGCAGCTATAGTAAGCTGAAGACATTGGGCTATTCGCATTACACGGTAAACCACACTGAGAACTTTGTGGACCCAATTACGGGCAAGCACACGCAAGCCATTGAGGCGTTTTGCAGTCGACTTAAACGGGGTCTGCGCCAAAGTGGACCGATTCTAGGAAGGTCCGTTTGGGCACACGTTGAGGAAATCCAATACCGAATGTGGTTTGCTTTCCGAATGAATAAGGTACCGGAAGCCTGGGATATTTTCTGCAGCCACATAGCCCATCTGTACCCCGTGAATATGATGGAAGGTATATTGCTTTACTACGGCACCTTACCATTACCCAACAGAAGCTAAACTGCGCACTCGAAAACGGTAACAAGAACCTGAATCCGGAGAATTGCTGCCTCCTGCGGTTAGAGGAAATGGAGGACATGAACATGCAGGAAGATGGCGGAAATGAAAACGAACCCAGTGGATCGGGTAAGAGTATAAATGCATGGAAAACTAGTCATAAATTAAAGTTATGTGGACGGAAGTACGATGCGGTTGGGTAGAAGGCCTACGGTTTCCACAGAGATAAGGCAATATCCAGCAATCGCAATGCATGGGTCAAGAAGGTGCAGTGATGATGCTGGTGCGGATTTGGATAGCTCTCGTGAAGGTGAGTTTCATGAAAGTTTGTCGCAATATTTTCTTTGCTGTAGATGCAATCGAGCAATGCGGCAGCCATTTAACGAGTAGCAAAGCAAACGAAGATCGCCACGTGTCGAAGGAAGCGACGAGAGAAACACACCAAAAGTACCCGGCGGGGAAGTTAAAATGGATAACTTATAATTCAGTTCGCAGCATGTGCCGCAGCCAAAACTGAACTGCGTGATGGCAAAGTTTACTGCAGGCGGGTGGCCGAAAGGAAAAAGAAGCGGAGGAAGCTGGATCGACGAGCGTCCAATAAAATGATAGAATACGAATGTGGATGCTGCCACAGGTAAGACAGCTAAGTGAAGACTAAAGTATTTGTAGGCATCCGTTTAGAAGGAACGAAGCAACCGAAGCCACCGTATGCGGTCAAAGGGAATGGCTAAAACAGTGCGGAAGGAGGTCATTTGTAAATATTTTTCTGGAAATGTTACTTTGTGTGAGTAAAGGCAAACACTGAATTATAATTTTCTGAAGTGTGGAAAGGAGAAAAGGACTTATTCCGCCGACGTTTTACAGAGGATAAGTCCGCGGATTATGAAATTGTAACCGAGGCGAACTAATGTGGGACTCCTAAATGGCGTGGAGCATGGGGACCGCAATTGAGACGCTAGAAGATACCTGAGTATGTGACTGCAGAGGTAGTGGCCGCAGCTCAGTTAGTTGGCCGCAGCCGAAGCTGTACCAAGAAACGACCTGGAACAAGAGATTCGGCCCTACTGATTTACCGAAGCGTAAACTGCACGTCTCACTCTTAAGTTAGTTGGTTAGTAGCCCACGTTGAATCAGGAGTTCCCGCCGGAGTCCAAACGAGGTTCAGTTGGGGAGGGTGAGAAAAGTCGCCACCTTGGCCGGCTTGAGCCAAAGGTCCTTGAGGGGGTGAGTTGGGAGCCTGGCCGGGAACTGTAGACGAGTAGATGGCGGCAGGCATGCGGTGAGACGCCACAGCCGGGACGACAGTAAGGTACGGACGGGCCCAACCAGTGTTGGTACTGCCGAACGAGCATGCAGAAGCCACTGCTTAGTTGTGCCAGGGTACAGCGAGTAACCCGTGAAAGATGACGTTTGGAGGTGGCAATTGGAGGTGGATAGCCACCCTCGGCAGGCTTGAGCCAAAGGTCCTTGGGGGGTGAATTGGGTGCCTGGCCGGGAACTAAAGTCGAGCAGATGGCGTCAGGCATGCGGCGAGACGCCGCAGCCGGGACGACAGTAAGGTACGGACGGGCCCAGCCGTTGTTAGTGCTGCCGAACGAGCATGCAGAAGCTACTGCTTAGTTGTGCCAGGGTACACCAAGTCAACCGAGGAAGGTGATGGTCCGAGGTGGCAATCGGAGACGGATAGCCATCCAGAAAGACCGGGGGGATGGTAGTAGGACCTTGAGGACCTTGGTGCACCGGCTCACTTGGCTGGCGACCTCCCTTGCTCACGTTGAATCAGGGGTTCCCGCCGGAGTCCAAACGGGGTGCAGTTGGGGAGAGTGAGAAAAGGTCGCGACCTCGGCCGGCTTGAGCCAAAGGTCGGAGGAGGGTGTGAGTTGGGTGCCTGGGCGGGAACTGCAGACGATCAGATGGCGGCAGGCATGCGGCGAGACGTAGCAGTCGGGACGGCAGTAGAGTGTAGATGAGTCCAGCCGTGTGTGTGTGTGTGTGTGTGTGTGTGTGTGTCGTAGCCCATAGTTGGATCAGGAATCCCCGCCGGAATCCAAACTGGGAGTAGTTGGGAGATGGAGAAAAGCCGCAACCTCGACCGGCTTGAGCCACAGGTCCACGGGAGTGAGGTGGGTGCCTGGCCGAGAACTGCAGGCGAACAGATGACGGCAGTCATGCGGCGAGACGCCGCAGTCGGGACAGCAGTCGGGTATGGATGGGTCGAGCCGGTGCTGGTACTGGCGAAGGAGCATACAGTAGCCACTGCGTAGCTGCGCCAGAGTACAGCGAGTGACCCTCGGGAGATGTCGTTCCGAGGCCGCGATCGGAGGTGGATAGCCACCCAAAAGGACCGGGGGACGATAACCTCGTTTCTCCTCGACAACGAATCTCTGGTGGAGACGCTGGAAGCCTGTCTTGGTGGCAGAGCTATCAACAGGTAGATCCGCGAGAGACGAGGCAACAGCTTCCTTGTGGAGTGCTCGAATAGACGGCCGGACGTTGCGGCAGGGCTCGGGAGCGGTGCGACGGTGATGATTGGGATGGCCGGGTTGCGAACAACTCCACCAGAACTGCTGGCTAAGGAGAGTGTTCTGATGGGCGACCGGTAGGACAGAAGCCTCCGCATGAAGATGATCTATAGGCGACATTTTATAGCAACCCGTGATTGTGCGGAGGGCAGCGTTTTGGGCTGACTGGAGGCGGCGGAGGCTGGAAGAGCTCATCGTAAGAGACCAGATTGATGCCGCATAAGTGAGGTGCGGCTTGGCCAGCGCTTTGAAAGCAGTCGACAGAGTCTCTTTCGCACAGCCCCAGGATGTGCCTGCTAGAGCCTTGAGGACCTTGGTGCAGCGGCTTACTTTGCTTGCGGTCTCCCTGGCATGGTCTGCGAACGTGAAGAGCGGATCAAAACGCACACCAAGGAGTTTGGGCTTGCGGACGAGCGGTAAGGACGCCCCATTGACGGTGATGACCGGGTGACGATTGAACTCCTTCGGATCAAGCGTAAAAACAGTTACGGACGACTTGGCTGCCGAGATCGTCATTCCGCGCTGGGTGAGGAAGTTTTCGACAACAGGCATGAACTCCGTGAGGAGCTGTGCAGCCTGATCGATGTCATGGTGCCGGCAGAAGAACGTAATATCGTCCGCATAGGATACCACTTACACAGGTGCCCGGGGGAGTGGGAGCTCTCGCATGTAGATGTTAAAGAGTGTCGGGCTGAGCACAGAGCCTTGAGGGACGCTACAGGTCTGCTTACGGGGCTTGGAGAGAGCGCCCCGGAAGAGGACACGATCGTGACGGCCACGGATGTAAGCCGCCAACCATCGGACCAGGCCAGTCGGGACGTTCAATGAGACCAAGTCCTGCAGGAGCTGATCGTGGCGGACGCAGTCAAAGGCTCGTGACAGGTCAATTGAGACTGCCACGGTCCACGAAGCGGGCTTCTGTTGATTGAAGCCCTCGAGGATAGCGTCGCTGAGCTCGAAAAGCGCCGTTGTAGTTCCACGACCCGATCGGAAACCATGTTGGTGGCAAGATAGTTCCGCCACAGACGTCAGAATTGGGTGGATGAGCCGTTCCAGGATCTTCGCCAATGGACTGAGGAGGGAAATTGGACGATAAGAGGTCGCTAGGCAGGGGTCCTTACCCGCTTTGACCAGGGGGATAATGATCGACTGGCGCCAGCAATCAGGGATGATTAAAGTTCCCAGTGAAAGGTTGAAGAGGGCGGCAAGGTAGGCAGCCACCTTCGGGCCGATGTGGCGCACATGGATAGGCGCCAGACCATCTGGTCCTAAGGCTTTCGAAGCTCTCATTTTGTTGATGGCGGTGAGGATGGCATCAGCCGAAAAGGAAATATCTGGGGGCGGGGCTTTATGGAGGAGGCTTAGAAGGGGGCGCTGGCTTTTGGGACTGGGCGCCGAGCGGGACGAGAACAGCTTGTTCATCTTCGCGGCGTTCTTACCGTTGTTGGAAATGAACTTGCCGTCCCCAAAGCTAATAGACTGGTTTGATGTATCAGCCCGGGGTTTGGTCAGGTTGCGTAAAAGCTTCCAAGTGGCAGCTGAGTTGCCGCTGAAATTACAATCTGAAACTAGTTCATGCCAGCGTTGGCGTTTGCCATCGTTGATAGTCTTAGTGATTAAGCCATTTAGTTCGCCAACGCGCGGGTCACTGGCATCACGCGCTCGTATTTCGTCTCTCTCTCGTTCCAGGCGGGAGGCTTCGGGTGGATAGTTAGGACGGAGAAAGGGAATGCGGCCGTTAGGGATGTGGTGACTTGCTGCTGCCAGGAGTAGTCGACGAAGGGCTCGCTCCGCCATGTGGACACAGGTGGGAGGCGGTAGGCCATCGATCTCGGCTTCGCATTTGGTCGTGAACGCTGCCCAATTGGCTTTCTTGAAATTAATGAAGTGCCGGTTGGGGGCCTTGATACGCTCGGCGGCGGTGGCCAATTCGAGCACAATGGGGAGGTGGTCGCTACCCAGGCTGATTTCCGTCTTCCACATGGTGGAGGCTACCAGACTGAGACTGGCGAGGGAAACATCGGGCGAGCTGGAGGCGCCGTTGGTCGGGAGCCGCGTTTGGCTGTTCTCGTTGAGAATTGCAAAGGGGGCGTGTTCTATTTCATCAGCCAGAGCTTCTCCTCGGGGGTCGGCTGCCAAGTTAGAGCACCATAAGTCATGGTGAGCGTTGAAGTCACCTAGCACCAGACTGTCTCCAGAAGTTAAGTAGGGAGCGAAGGAGGCGGTGAAACCGGGAGAAATAGTGGAAGTTGGAGGGATGTACACGTTCACGACGGTTAGCGGCGCCGGGCCAATGTCAAGGGAAATCGCCAGTACTTCCGTGGGATCGGCTCCAAGCAAAGGAAGCTGGTGATGGGCAATGGATTTGTCCACCAGGAATGCCAAACCTCCGCCTTTGTCGCGGCCGCGGTCGCGACGACAATCGTGTAATCGGCACAGGAAGGGACCTTAGTGGAGTTAGACCACTTTGTCTCTTGGATAGCCGCCACAGCTATGCTGTGCGAGCGCATGAAGGCCAGGAGCTGGTCAAGCTTCCCAAGGAGGCCGTTGGCGTTGAATTGTAAGATCTGAAGACCAGGTGGTGAGGCAAGGTCGGAGACCAGAGGATTTGGGTTCAGGACTGGACGGGCTGGAGGCATGGAGATCGGTGGGGGCACGGGACAGCTGGGACACGCGAAGGCGGGCGACCAATCGGCAGCCGTGGCGAGGCCACTGCAGCGGAGATGGCACCAGCCATTGCAGGAGCCGCAACGTACAGACCAGTCGCGGCGGCCCAGACGGACTCGGCAGAACGAGCAGTACCAGAGAGGTCCAGGGTTGGCCTCGATTCCGGCGGCGAGGAGGAGGAGTCGGAGCAGCGTGGCCGGGAGGGGCTGTTCCGTCATCAAAAACACGGATTGGGCGGAGGGGAGAGTTGATCCAACGTAGGGAGATGGGTGTAGCAGACCTTGGCCGCCGGGAGGGCGGGTGGGAACGCGGTTCGTAGACGCGTCTGCTGTGGTGTGCCGTTGTTGGTACTGGCGAACGAGCATAAGGTAGCCACTGAGTTGCTGTGCCAGGGCACAGTGAGTCACCCGTGGGGGGTGACGTCCTGAGGTGGCAATCGGAGATGGTTAGGAACCCAGAAGGACCGGGGGATGGTAGCAAGACCTTGAGGACCTTGTTGCACCAGCTCACTTTGCTTGCGACCTCCCTCGCTTGGTTCGCGAACGTGCACAGATTCGGTCGGCTTCTTCTACCGAAGACTGTACGTTACTCCTCACTCGTCCGCGTGGACGGTGAGGAATAGACAAGTTTCTTGATTGTAGGGCTCATGTCCGTTCCCGCTCAGGAACACAATGGCTCCGAGAAAAACGGTCGGTTAGAAGGGCAGAAGCGGAGGGCAAACGAGAAGACGATCGAGGCACTGGGGAAATTAGGAAGAATGAGACGATGTGCGATGCCGCACCAAGAAACGGCCTAGGTCAGGAGATTCGGTTGGATTGTCCGTCAGAAGACTTTACTGCAATCCTCACTCGTCCACGTGGGCGGGGAGGAATAGGCATGGTTGGTGACTATCGGGTTAAGTCCGTTCCGGCTCAGGAAAACGTCTCCCAGAAAGCGGCCGACAAACGATAAACTGAGCAAGAAGGGCAGAGGCGGATGGCATACGGGATTTAAATCGAGGAACTAGGTAAATTTGGAAGGATGAGTCCGCGTGGACGTGTAGGGGAACCCAAATGTGCCGGAGCCATGCGATCAGTAACTGTAAGCCACCCTAAGTTAATAGTGTAACACGCTAGGAAGTTCCGGCTCAGGAAAACAACGTCTCCCAGAAAGCGGCCGACATAAGATAAAGTGAAAAAAAGCAGAGGCGGACTGCGTACAGGAAGACGATCGAGGCACTTGGGAAATTTGGAAGGATGAGTCAATGCGTTATGTCCCGTAGGAACTCTAGCCGGGATAACGTTAACCATCGTAAACGCACGGAATGCTCCGTTCACTCCTCCGTGTGGAGTTGTAGGGGAGCCCGAAATGTGCCCGAGTCACGGGATCAGTAATTGTAAACCACCCAAAGCCAATAGCGTAGCAAGCTAAGAAATGAGCACATGTCATATGATCATGAGTGATGCGATCAGAAACCGTAAGCCACCCAACGGTGGTAGTGTAGCGCGCCAAGAAGTGTTCCAAAGCAAAGTAGGATTAAAATAATAATTAATACTAACATTCTACTTTCAAGGCTTACTTTTCCAGACACAAAATTTTCCAGCCCTCCAAATTTTCGCGCGAAGGAATATCGAAACAACTAAATATTTTTGAAAGCCATCTTCGATTACGAACTGGAAATTTGAGCTGTTCGGTGACAGCTATACTTTACATTGCCATGTATCAAAAAAGTTAGCAAAACGATTATTTTAAAAAGTATTTCTACATGTGCTTTGTTACTTAATCTTTCGCATAAACTAACTTTGTTAACATCTAAAAACTAGGTTTAGTGGGTGACCCAAATTTTTTACTTTTTCAGAATTTTCCGGTTTACTGTCATTTCCAGACAAGGTAATATTAATCGATGAAGCAAATCATGGCTCCTTTTTATTACAATGCTCACTTTGAAGCATGCTGTTCCCGGAGAGAATTTGAAAATGGTTATAGCTGTAAAGTACCATAAATTTCGGGAGAGCTCCTCAGTTACAACCCCTCTTTGCATTAAGGTCCACGAATGAGAAAAACACGAAATTGCAAGTATGCAAAAAGGTCATAGGACCTAGTCAGATAGAGAAAGAAGGTTAAAACAAAATTGGAGGAAGAAAAGAGGGAATTGAGTTGTGGGGAATATTGGGCTGGGGAATGTGCGAATCTGGGGCCTGTGGTTACCAAGGTAAGGCAAGGTTAACCACGTGCTCCAAATGTTTGCAGAGGTCCGGTTAAAAGCGTCTAATATAAGCAGCTTCTACGTAACACAAGATTCGAGATGTTCGTGCTCGAAAAAGAACTCGGAAAGAAGTTATAGGATCTACCGAATGACCCGTGTCCAGTAGGTGTTCTGTGATAGAAGAACGAGGAGAACGGTTTTCTTGCTTAAATAACCAGCTAGGTAGATGTTCCCTGGCTCTGGTTGCCAATTGTCTTTGCGTGCGTCCTATGTACTTACATCCACAAGTGTAAATGAATTCGTAAACGCAATTACAGGTGGCGTGCAAAGAAAAGGCATCCTTGACACAAGGAGTCGGCAGGGGCTTTGTTGGAGAGCAAATTATGAGTTCTGCGGCGTAATAGGTTCTTTCTATGGTCGTGAGTAAGCGCCTCTTGATTGTGCTTAGGACGTTGTCCCCCTTGAAGGACAAGGATATAAATATTGGCTTCTTCGGGGCTAATTGTTCACTCATTTTGGGTCGTAGATATTTACTATATTTGTCTATAAACTGAGGTGGATATCTACGCTTCAGTAAAGTAGCTTTGAGACAACCTAATTCTACGTCCAAAGTATCAACAGAACAGATTGTTCTAGTCATCTGAAAAAGGTTACAAACCAGCACGAACATCTCGAATCTTGTTTTACGTGGAAGCTGCTTATATTAGACGCTTTAAACCAGACATCTGCAAACAGTTGGAGCACGTGGTTAACCTTGCCTTACCTTGGTAACCACAGGCCCCATATTCGCACATTCCCCAGCCCAATATTTCCCACAACTCAATTCCCTCTTTTCTTCCTCCAATTTTGTTTTAACCTTCTTTCTCCATCTGACTAGGACCTATGACCTTTCTGTATTTTTTCAATTTCGTGTTTCCTCATTCGTGGACCTTAATGCAATGAGGGGTTGTAACTGAGGAGCTCTCCCGAAATTTATGGTGCCTTACAGCTATAACCATTTTCAAATGCTCACTTTACTGCTGTAACTCTTTATAGGATGCAGGCTGGACTACTTTAGCGTAACAAGGATTTGCTTTAAAAAATCTTTGTGTATTACCAGATGGGCAAGGCCCCGCACAATGACGTAGATTTACGCAGCATCTGCGAGGTAATGTCAGGACGAATGTGGGTGGGAGCGGGCACAATAGCTGACAAGACGAAACAGCTCGCCAATACAAGCGGACATGCGATTCTCAGGAAGTAATTGAGAATAAGACGACCCGATCGCTGGGACAATACTTTTATTCGCCTGACGTTTCGATACCCCTCGCAGATTCGCCATCAGAGACATAGTCAGAGAGCACTAGCAGATAGGGTAGCACATGCACAGAAATTTACAATACTGATAAAGCAACCATAAGGCGCCCGATAATGAAAGCGAAAGACCCACTGTCACGGCAAGAAACATCAATAGTCGTCTACAGAATCTGGTGCCCAATCCACATTTGGTGCTGAGACTCAATTTGGCCAAAGCAAGTCACCGCTTTGGGAACGGACAGGCCACCACCTCATCTTATACCAGTACCGGAGGGTCAGATGACCGGGCAATCATCAAGCCCGAGTCTAGCACGCGCGATGAAGGCTCAGCAGGTCAGAGCCCGCATGCCGTTCAACAGACCACCACACTCAAGAAGGCAATTACGGTTAATTGTCGTCGTATAATTGCATTTATTGTTACTGTATCCTATAAATATTGTAAACTCCTGTGCATGTGCTACCCTATCTGCTATTGCTATCTGACTATGACGAACCCGCGACGGATATCGAAAGGTTAGGCAAATAAAAGTATTGTCCCAGGGGTCGAGTCGTCTTCTTCTCACTAAAAAGCTCGTCTAAGCGTGCCACAACCGAACTTATCCTAACTGCATGCACTAGGATACTAGAGGGCCGGCTAGGATGTTACAATAGTGGAAATTCCATTAGGGCTACATTGAAAAAGAGCCACTGCAGCCTGCAGTAATTTCGCTTTATTCCTGAAGAAGAGGGAGATATCATCGCACTAGATGACAATCTTGAAAGCCACGACCCTTGTGGCGAACGGTTAACAAATGCTGTCTCCTCCCCCGAGGCTTGACCTCGCAGCTAACTGATAACAGCTGCTCCAGTGTCCCTTGACTTTCTGCAGCCTGACGACTAAGACAATCACGCCAAGCACGGCGCCCCCCTCAACAGTTGACCTCAGGTTAACAACACAAACAAGAGTGCACGCAGGTACGCACAGGCATGCCCAACTAGTCGCAGTTTATCAAGGGCCACTTCAGCAGGCCACCCCACGGCCACGCAGCAGAGGGTCTCTACAATCGATACCCCTTTGGGCAATAGCAAACCACTTAAACTCGCTTCGCAGTCCTGTAAAAGCAGCTGTTATTATCACCTCTCTCTCTCATATCACCCACACTCTCGGGCGCCAGTGAACGCAGTCAACACCACCCCTTTGGCCAACGCAGCAGGGGCCTTTACAGGCAACATCCCGTCGGGCAATTGCAACTTACCAATGAATTCGCTTCACAGTCATGTCAAAACAACTGTCATCACCCCCATACAACACTTAGTCGACTCGCTCAGGCCTGGCTGGACGCAGCCAGGACCAGCCCTGGCTTTGCCAGCAGCCTCCGCTGCCTGATACAGCAGCGTAGGGTTCCGTGCAAAATAAAACCCTCACTCTGGTGACCTCTGCCTGATGATTGCAGTGCTCTAAGCAAAACCACGACTTAGACCCTTACACCTGTGAGATACGAAGTATTCCGGCCAGTTAACAGACGATAAAACGTATCTCAACGGTTATAAGCTAGTTGGTAAAATAAGGCGTGGAAGGCCAGCGTGTTAGGGATAATTTAATTAGGTGTGACACGTGTAGAATGTAAGTAATAGGTAAGTGACTCCCAGAAGAGTGCAAGTCCAGCCATGAGCGGGCCGCTCGGGGAGTGTTGGACCGCAGGCAATCCCCCGCACTAAGGTCCTATTGTGGACTGGCTTTGGAAGTGGTTGGCCAGTAAGGCCAGACAGAGGGTGACCTTGAACGGGGGGTTTTGACATCGTCTCGTGCACACGCGTGGTGGACATGCCAGACATGCGGCCTGTCCCAGTAGCGTGCGAGGAAAGCATGGCTAAGAAATACAAGATCGCTACACACCCTTGACATGTCATAGTAGACTCAAACGTGTCAGATTTACTATATCGAGGATTTCGCCAAGTTGCTGTAGCGATGAAGTCCTTATGGTCAGTCTCTCCCGCTCCCTTCTCTGTGGCTCATGTCGAGCATTCAAAATTATTTGGCTGGCTAGTAGAAGCTTTGACCAGCAGCCCAGCTAAGTGTGTACCACACACAAACGATCTTATCCCAACTTTATGTACCAACGGGTAGATTTTTCACTTGCAGCATATGCACATGTTCTGAGAGCTGACATGTTTTTTTCCCGCCAGATCGGAGTGAAGTCAAAATGGATCGCATGCCTGCTCCAGGAGTCATGCCTGGTGTTACGCGTGATAGCGTGTAGGCGCGTGATATAAAGTGGGCTCGTAGGCAGCCTAGGCATGCAAATGCATGGGCAAGCAGGCAGCCTGAGGTTTGTTGGTGTGGCCTGGACTGCGTTCATTTATTTAACATTTTCATGGAGTTGCTTGTATCACGGGGGGGGGGGGTTAAGTGAATTAAACCATAGTAACTGTGATCTTCAGGCCCGGTTCCTTAGGAGAAGAGAAGTCATGGGAAGGCCAGAATGGAAGGAACAGTGCATTTTGTACAGAAGGAAGGGAGAATAGGCAGTAGGAAATTGACTGTCAGACGACCACACAGCCACAGGATGGCGTATGAACTGCTGTCTGCTGCACAGTCGTCACATCAGGTCCTCTGTGTAATTCGGCCTGTGTTTGACTGCTCCAGAGGTCGGAAACAGCAAGCGTTCACCACTGTGTTATAACCGAGTGTGTTCTTGTGTCAACACAAGTTATGTCCCCAGTTACGTGTTCGAAAGCGAAAGCAGAGCAGGATATCAGGAAGTAATTAACTGTTACTAGTTCTGCCTGTACATCAGCGTTGTTTTCTGTCGTCGGTAGCTCGTCTCGGCCAACACCACGTCCTGTTACTAGTGGCAGAATCTCGGGTCATAGGCAACAGAGTGGCTGCCTTCAGCGGTGGCAGCATATTTAACAGCCAGTAGTCATTGCTCTCCATTTGCTCTCCACAAGTGGCAATGCGCGAGCTTGATTAAGCGTGTCTGCGCATCTGTCCTCAGCGAGACCTCCAGAAAACAGCAATCCGGCCCCGGGGCAGTCTCGCTTGTGCGTGTCTCCTTTGTCCTGGCCTCAAGTTCGCCCTTTAAAGGTCGCTTGTAGCTGCATGAACCGGTCGTCAGTCAAGTCCCTTTGTTCTGGTACCTTCAGGATTGCCCGAGTGATAACTCACGTCCGGGTCATCCCAGCAGTGTGCCTTCGATTGGAGCTAGTCGAGATAAATGTTCACAAGTACGCTTTCTTATGGCCGAATAGGCCTAACCCACGAACAAAATGCCTTGGGGTAGCATAGGGTAGGAAAGGCGTGTGTGACGGGCGTTTGTTGGAATTCAAGATACTGCACCATAAATGATCGCCTTAGCTGATGGCTGACTCGGAGGAGCGATCGCAATGGGGTCAAGTGAGAAGTCAGCTCATCTTACTGGCAGAAGTAAGGATAAGGGTTGGCGGGATGGTTGGAGTGTCCTATCTGGACATGATGGAGACGGTTCGTAAGTACGTACGTAAGTAAGAACGTTGCACTGAGTGATATGTCAAACAAGATTGATCCCAGCCTAGCATTCCTCTTGATAGCCTTGGCGCGATGGAAGTGGTCATTGCTGGTAATTTTTAGCATTACCAAATGACACATTTACTGGACACAACATAAGCCCAATGTGTGCTGTGTGTGTGTGAATTGGCTGATGAGTGGACTGGGAGTCAGGGGGCGCCAGCTCCTATAATTATCTGGTTAGGTGAATCTTCATGGGCCAGGTCGTGCTGTGGCGCACGCAGACGGGTTCACCGAACCTGTCAGCCACTGCACTCCTCTCACTTCATGCGACCGATCAGCTAGGCAGTGGCTTGATACGCGCGGTAGGGGAGAGAGTTGGGTCGATCCTCACCACATTTCTTTCCGCACTTTAATCAGTCTGACGCGTTTGAAGCTATCACGGTATACTAAACACCACGGCTTGGAGGGTTGACAACTGAGGGGATAAATCGGACCGCACAGCCAGCCTCGTGTGCGTTGTGCTGTGTTGAGTGGCTGACTGGCGGACTGAGAGCCAGTTTGCAATGGCTCCTTCGTACTGTGGTCTCTATGGCATTCCCGCACACGCGGGAGCCTACCCAACAAAGTGTGCTGTTGGTCGCACCAGCCTTCTGCATGCGCCCCATCGTTTCCGGTTTTCTCGTCTTTTGACTTGACATCGGGTACAGGCGTGAGAGTGGGGTAGATCCTGTGTATCGACTTTAACTATAGTTCAGCCTAAGTCACCGAGTTTGCCTTCAGCTCGCCGGAGCTCGCGGTGGCTATCGTCGAAAACGACGGCCCAACTAACAGTTGCCGGTAAAACTATCTGCCTAGACTACCAGCCGCGCTGCGGCTGATGTCAGGGCCCGAGAAATGAGACCTTGGGCAGAGCCGGAAAAGTTAATTCCGAAAGCGGTCGGTGAACTTTCATCAACGACTGTGTCAAAACCTCCCGACAAGACAGCGAGCTCGTGGCTGAATAATTAGAGCGTTAGATTTGTGGCGGACAGCCTCAAGGCCTCTCTCCCCTTCCTTCTCTGAAGCCCACTGTCCCAACGTCATGTGCCTTCTCAAGCGTCTCTTCCACTTGGCGACCTGAAGACCACTTGACCGACTTCCACTCGCAGACAAAACATGTGCACACACGCAGGCACACACGCACGCACACGCGTGTCCAAGTAGTCACGGCTCCCTAAGGACCACTTCACACATCACCCCTTTGGCCAACGCAGCAGGGGGCCTTTGCAGGCAACATCCCCTCGGGCAATTGCAACACACCAATGAACTCGCTTCACAGTCATGTAAAAACAACTGTCATCACCCCACACAGCACACAGTCGACTCTCTCAGGTCTGGCTGGACGCAGTCAGGACCAGCCCTGGCTTCGCCAGTGGCCACTGCCACATGAGACTGCAGCTGGGAGTTCTGTATGCAATAAAACCCTCATTCTGATGACTCTTGCCTTTTAACTCCAACCTAGGATTCGACTTGATGATTATAGTGATCTTGACACAACCACGACTTAGATTCCTACACATTGGTGACCCCAACGTGATCAAACCACGAAAAAGTCGCGAGTTTGGTCGTCGGATGGCGCTCCACTCGGGTGTTGGCTATGAGTGGCTGACGACGGCTAATAAGCCATCTTGCTTCTATTGTTGTTCTTCTTCGCGAGACCGGGTATGTAGTCTATTTCGGCATATCCAGGGTATTGCACTCGGCTTACCTTGGCGTGTTCTGAGCGTGGGATTGCATCATCAATCGCCTTTCTCATTAGTAACATATACCTTCCCCCTAACCTACGGTGCAAGCTCACCTCTAATGCGCAAATGGCGGCAATACGAGTCTTTCAGGTAATCAAGCGTTGTGCTCTCAAATATAAAAGAAAGAGGTCGTATTTGCATTGTAGGTTTGTTTTAGTGCACTGAAAAGCACTTTGTTCCGGATGTAAATACATCCGGCTAATTCCATACTTTGGTTCCATTTAGAGCCGTCAACTTGACTCCAGATTTATGTATGCTGTACACCTGCTTGAGGCACGCCAAATCAAAGTAAATTAGAAGAAGTGAACAACACATTTCCGATTGTGAATGTTCTCTCAGGTCATATTCTTCTTTAAAAACAATGTACGCGCACTGGAACATAAGCTGAATTGGTCTGCACTTTTGGCACGCACATAAGTATGTCTCCAGACACTACATAAGAGTGCACCCACAACTTCAAGTTCTCTAGTTAGGCCACTAGACAGGCGAGAAAGGGTGTTGTGTCTACATCCAGACGCAGTTGACTCACGGCATGATAACCATGCGCGTCGTTTGCTGAGAACTCGGCCGTCGCATTTGCCCGCGTGAGCGCAAAGTGCGATAACATGCGCGGGGTATAGCAACATGTCTGCTTATGGAATTGTTGCCAAACAACTAGGCCTCCAGCAGTTCTCTCCTCCCCCTTTTTATTGTCAGCCCACTCCATTATCCGACGGCTCACACGGGCAAATTCATGGCCGTTCTTGCAAAATCGCGCTATCTATCCGAGCGGTCTATTTGTTTGCGAGTGCTTGTGAACAGGGTCATATTTCTGTCTGTTCTGTATAGTGGCAGGGACAGTCGCGGCATGGGATTTGATAAACGGCACCTAATGGATTATCTGAGTATGGCCGATCATTCATCCCTATGATTCACGTATACAGTAGGATTTACAAGTCCCCGTCTCTATATATTGGACATGTTGTTTATATGCATAATAAGATGGTATATCGAATTTGAATCATCGACTGTGATACCTTAGTGTGTATTTATGCAGATTACTGTACTTTTTATCGGTAGATAAATAAGGTTTCATTATGACGATATAGTGGATGCATCTGATGATAGTATATTTTTTCGTTTGTCAGAAGAATGTTTATACCTAGGTATGCGGCAGTGCACCAGAGTTGTGCCACAGCCTGTCTAAAATTTCAACAACCTTGAAGTCATGCAACATCAGCTAGGACAACAGCCAAATACTGAAGACAAACGTTTAAAGAAGTCAGAAACTTATCCTTTAAGCCACGATTAGAAAGAGTGCCTTGAAAAATGGTTAATTTAGAATGAGAGAATAATGACAGAAATCAACCAGAAACTGCACAAGTGTGTGTGACTTCACAAAGTTCTGTTCAAAGATACCTCAAGAAAGAAAGAAAGAAGTCAATTGATCAAATGAAGATCTATATAAGTGAGTGATTTCAACGTGTATAGTATTTATATATGCAAACTGGTGAATCGTACGGTACATGGTAGCTGCCGAATTATGTACAATGCCCATGTTAAAAAGCTGAGGCAATGCGTTCTGTTATTTCGGATGCAAGTCTAAGGTACGGTAGAGGGTGCTAGGGTGTTGGTTATCTTTTCCTGTTTATCCTTCGTCGGTGCATACGGCAGCAGTGATGAATGAACTTGTCTGAGCAGCCCTTCCTTGAAAGGGGGCTCAGAGATTCCGTAGTTAATTAACTCGGATCTCCGTTACGTTACCTTACCTTACTAACCTTTGAAAGAGTGTCTGGTAGATTACAGATGTGCGTGCCCTCATCGCCCTCCTCCATTGTCAGCATGTCAATATCCAGTGGGTGTTCAGTCTAATGCTTGCATCTCGTGTCCCTACAATTGGTCACACGACTGCTGAGATGTACCAACACATGGGTTAGATCAGGGTACGACAGCCGTTAGTTGGGAGACGAACCCATAAAAGTGCCAGGCATGAGAGTGTGTAGGGGGCGGGGTGGGGGACGCGAAACCATAAAACTGTCAGGCATATGAGCGTGTGTGAGGGGGGGGGGAACACAAAGGCCCAGTCATAGGCGCAATCAGATGATTCAAACAGGAGAAAGTGAAGTAGATGCTGTGCAAGTTTGCTACCACTCTAAACTAATTCACGCGCAAGTCAGCGTTCCCGCTCCTATCCTACTGTGGGAAACACGGTGTTCAGAATGCCATCTGGTGCTGCATCATACATGCTAGTGCGCATATTTCTTTTCCTCCTCCATCCTGCGTGGTTCACGGTGTGACTGTTAGGTAAGCGCTGTGGGGAGCATCAACGGAGCAGGGGAAGTTCTGGACGCAAGCTGCTGGTTCTCGTCGCACCAGCCACTGGCACCCTCTCTTGCCTCCGGTCTTCATGACTTGGTCATAGCATCGGACACAGGTGGGGAGGGGGAGAGAACGCAGTGGATGCCTTGTAAGTGTACAATCACTATAAAGATATTCCTGCGCAAGGCATCGTCTCGGCACCCACCCTCCTGGGGGGACCCACGGCAAACATAGTTGGCAACGGACATCAAACCGTAGATTGCACCTAACACAAATCCATACATACTCGCATCAAAAATTGTCAAAAAAGTATTGCGTGACCTCACTAATACGGCTATGAATGCTTGTGGAGCCTGCTCTCAGTACTAACTGCGCTTACTCATCGTGCCTCCGCTTGCTAAGTTAGCAGCTGCGCCAACTGTCAGCACGTGCGGCTGTCCATCACAGGCTCACCGTGGGAACCTCTTTTAGTTTCAGCTTGCCTGTCTCATGGTCGGGTCGATGCCCCACGAGCTTGACGCCAACAACTGTGCGCCTATTTCTGATTGACTGAGCCAAACAATGGACTGGACAGGCGTGCATCTGATCATGCGCACAAAGGTGCACATACGCACTTTTAACGGAGTCTACTGGCACTTATATGCAGCGCTTGTGATCACTTGGCAGCAGCTATTGTAAAGCTCCCTTAGTGCAGTAAAACTCTCCGTACAAACTCTCTCTTACCTGACTTGTGGTTTGGGGACTTTCATCTGGTCGACACAACCACCCGCGACATGCTACTCGTAATGAACAAAATAGGCAGGGTTAACGTTGGTGTTAAGTTTAGTGCTAGGTGTGTAGGCACGCACGTATTACAGTTTGATTCAGTGCTTAAACATCAAAAAATTTGAACGAAGATGAGGAACGTATAAAGCTAGTCTAATTGCCAGCGCGTTACTGTCAACTTTTGTGCTTTGAAGTGTCTTACTCGCATCGCCACCGTTCTCGCTTAACATGTCCACATATCGAATGTCTTCGGTAGTAGAAAAGTACTATACTAAGTAGCCAAAGGGACTGTTTAGTTCAGTTTAAGCAAGTCGAACATGAGAGATTGGTGACGCTTCTGTGGAACGTAGGAGTGCAAAGCTACACATGTATTCTATTTTTAAGTTCAGATGAGGGTTCAACCCCTTTATGCTGTTTTCGCGCCTTATTCTAAGGTACCTGCAATAAGTTGAACACTGCCGATACAGACGGAAACGCGAGTTCCAGGATGACGTTGAGAAAAAGTAGATGCGATCGCTGAAACAAGCACTTCAATCGACTGAGGTTCTGGGCTCAAACTCATCATCAGAAACAACATCAGACCGGCATCTGATGCCGTCTCTGATAATGCGTTCGAGAATGAATTCGAAACATCAGGCGAGTGTTGTGCTTATCTTAGTGATCGTTTCTACTACTTCTTCTGAAGCTAACCATTTTTAATTGAAGCGGTTTAAGGAAAAACAAAACTATACAAAACCAAAAAAGATGTGCCCTTCAAAGAACTCTTATCGTCGACTTTTCAAATAAACGCCATGGCCTCTACTGACTTATGCTTTGCGGTGACTGCACCTTTCGGATGTGCGAGTAAATAAATCACTTGCATTTCCCTAGCTTTTTATATTGCTCAAATGAAGGCTTTAATTTGAGGAGCCAACAGCCAGCACTTTGCTCTTTCGTAAGAGGTTTTGTGTAGGGTGAAAGAACCTTGCACATGGAAGCAACTAATCAGATTTGCACTGACATATGTGGACCACCGGGGTAGAAGCATCTCCGGAAAGGCCAACTAAACACAATCCTCTCTCTCTGCACAGCAGCCGCCAGACCATGTTTAAAAGTGCTTGTAAACTTAAGTAAGGGAGGAGCTTGACATTTATAAGTGTCTGGAACGGTGCAGCTGTAATAGATCGCATCTGAAAAGGTTATTCAAATTAGTACGTGGTAATGAGTGTCCTACTAATTCAGGGCAACACGCGAAAGGCGATGTTAAAAAACCTAATTGAAGGAACGGTATTTTTCTTTGTTCAGAATCAAGGAGACGTTGCTTTTATTCCAGGCATTCCAAAAATGTTGACATCCATGGAATCCATGGAGTTTTGGTTTAATCACATCCGTAGGGCTAAAACCACTTCTGGTAAACCTTAAACTATCGTCAAGCGTCTTCTTACTTTGATCTCTAAACAACAGTTGCGAAAATGGTTGATTTTTGTTATGATGACTTGATATTTCTTTAGCTGAAATTATAATACAGCACCATTTTAAAATAGTCAAGCAATTTGCCGATCGTATTCCTAATGAGGTCACCCACCCTCTACACACTGAACTAATGACTGCGAAGTCTTCCCGTCCGTCCTATGTCTTGCCGCACATCAGCATATCAGCACTCGGTACTCCCATTCCTAGCACGCTACCTCACCTGTGAAGAAGCGGAAATTGAGAAGTTGAAAGCCGATCTGTCTCCATAGTTGATGTGGATATCGTGTAAAACTTGAATTGTGAGTATTACATGACCTTTTAACTTTGACCTTTTAACATGAACCCTTATTTACCAGATCCTTTGCTCTCCGTGAATGTAGCCATTTTTGCTGAAAGTTCAGGATTTTAAAATCCTTAATGTAGCATTTTTCTTCTTCTTCTTCTTCTTCTTCTTCTTCTTCCTTTTCTTCTTCTTCTTCTTCTTCGTCTTCTTTCTTAACATTGGCTTGGTAAGAGAGAATGCTTGATTTTGAAGAAAATATACCTAAAATCTTACAGCGAATAATGGCTCCATTCACGGACATCAAGGGATAGGGTAAGTAAGGGATCCTAGTAAAACGTCAAAGGTAAAAAGTCATAAAAAATTCAAAATTTACGGTTTACACGATATGCACAACTATTATGGAGACTGTTTGACTTTAAACTTCTCAATTGCCACTTCTTCACACGTGAGGTAGTGTGCTATGAATGGGAGTACAGAGTGCTGATATGCCGATGTACGGCAAGACATATAACTGAAACTTCAGCGCATAGTACGGGTAGACTTCGTAGCCATTAGTTCAAGTTGGAAAGGGTGAGTGAGCTCACTAAGGATACGATCAGAAAATTGCTCGACCGTTTTAAAGTGTCACTGCATTATAATGCCAGCTAAAATACATAGTAAACACCGGCAGCTGAAGAGAGCATTCAGAGGATACGTTTAAAAATGACCAGGTCTTATTTAAGTAAAGCTGAAGAATAACTGGAGAGCAGTAAAGAATGAGGGGGAGAATGGAGGCATGAATAAGTCACCAGATTATGGCTGGTGTTGAGCTCGCGTGAGAGTTCGGAACGTCGGGCAAATAAAATATTGATCCCAGAGAGCATTTTACCGCCTTATATTCAATTACCTTGGCCTAGAATAACATATTTGACAGCAATTTACTGTTTTTATGTTTTCTTTCACACATTTCAATGTTTGTCCGCTGTGAAGCACAAACTTCAAAATACCTATTTCTAGCAGTTCCGCTTTACACGATACTAGGATAAGTGAGGCCTGAGGGGGCAAATATCATCCATCGTTGCCCTTACATGCATTCGGATTTACGTACGGAGGGAGTGGACGACGAATTTATCACCATCTGAAGGCAACGGTACTGACGTCTTTATTGTCTTTTGCTTTAATTGAGAAAATTTTTTATTTTTATGCACGAAATGGTTTAGTCCGACGGTGCATGGAACACTGCTTTCGAAGTATCAAAAATGCATACGCAGGACCATTTCACCTAGGTTTCAGACGGATCCCAATTCAGCTTAGACGTCGAGGATTCAGTTATGTGTGTCAGGTTCGTCATTTCCCTGTGGATGTATGCTGTGAGATATGCTCATTGGCCACGGATGCAACTAAAGATCATCAGTCCTATTAAGGACTAGCGCGGAAGTCCGGCTTCGCCTTGGGCTTCCTTACATGTTGTTGTCCCATAAGTAGGCAAAACCTGTATGAGAACCTCTTAAAATAATAAGGTTCAGTTCAGTTCAGTTTTATTAGAGAAATGTAGGTAAATACCTTTGAACTCCCTCTTTGTACACATGCATGATGCAGAACATGTGGCGTTGCCAGAAATGGAACTGCGTTAGGGAGGGCAGACAGTAAAAAAACTCCTTAAGCATTTCCCATAAGTCTATGACAATACTGAAGTCAATGGAAATGTGCATCTCCAGGGCGGACTTGAAACTGTTAACGTAGCTGTTGCGCTCGTGTAGCATGTCTTGAAGGGACTATATTATGCGATGCTTCAAGCCGGGGTACACTCGGGATCGGCTTTGAGCTTGTAGGTTGACGTCTTCTTCAAAGTATATTCATGGAAATTTCGGCTAGCCATCAGGAGGAGGTAGAAACGATCCAATTCGGGGCACAATTGGCCTTCCACCTTAAAGGTTCGCATAAATCCAACCTCATGAAAATTTGTTGGCACCAAAAGAAGTCATTTGAAACGCCCCATTGTATTTGCTTATGTTTGAAAGGAAATTTTTGGAGTCGTCGGTATTACCAGCAAGCAATGTTTGGAGTATTTCTGGTGGTTGGGGGAAGTTACTCAGTAGAACTTTACCGTAGAAACAGCATATGCCGTTTTTTGCACCAGTCCACATTTTCGCCTGACAATGTCCGCAAACATCCACCATTCTCTCAATGGGAACATTTGCATCTCCTGCATAACCAAGACTTGAGTTGTACTTGAGTGAGAGTTTGTTCCATAGTTGAGCATTTATGGAAGCAAACGACGGGCCAGAGTCGCCAAACCTTAGGTGAATTGGTTGCGAACTTGAGTTTTCAGCATCGATTGGGCGTTGATCCGCTCTTTGTGATGCTTGCATAGCCAGACGTACACTTCTACGTCTAGGTAACTCGTTTTGTCGACGTTGTGAATCTCTTCTTTACAGAGTTTGGACTTCGGTTTCTCGGGAGCGATTAATTTGATGGCGAATCGTATCTTTATGTCTTCTTTGCAGCATTTGATCTTCGGTCTTTCTTTTTGTGTTTCTTGCGAACGTCTGTCAACATAGGCAAATCTCCTCAGTTCCTTCGGCTGAACTTGTGTTCTCTAGGCTGCTCTAATTCCTTTTCTACCTAATGAGGTAGAACCTACAAAAAGGTTATTATTCTGAACAAAATAACATTGGGTAGACGACCTGGACGCAAATATGTGGGTCCAAGTGGAAGTGGGTCAAGTGATTTACGGAAAACTGGCCTGAAACAGCTGCCTGTCGCCAATGCCAACGGGGGACGCCTAGGTAGACGGCGTCCCCAGTTCTCGAGATCTTAGAGGCCTCGCCCTTCTTGCTCCTCCACCCTACCCCTTCCTCACCCCCCGTGGCGTATTCACATCCGCCTGTCACGTCGGGTGTCACTGCAGGGTGAATGCTGTCGGGTGGGAATGTCGGCTGCCCGTCGTCGGCGCAGCCAACAACGAGGCGACAGCGACATGATCGCTGAATGGACAGGCCTGCTTGCGTAGAGGAATCATGCGTGAACAGCGATTCTCTTTCGCCACCTGCCACCAATGAGGAGATGATCGATGAACGGACCGGCCGGCTTGCGCTGAGGAAGAAAGCGTGAAGAGCAATTCGCGTGCTGCGCATGAGACCACTGACAACGGAGGTGCACACAGAGACAGTCAAGACTTTTGTTAAGCCTACAGCTCACCACTGAACTGCAAAGGAGCAGAAGGCCATTTAACTAATGCCTTAACAGACGTTAGTACGTAAGCTTGTCCCCAGGATCTTCGAATTTGCCAACACTGTTTTTGAGAACAGCCATCGAAATGGTTTTAGTAAACAGCCCATAAAAAAGAGTGTTTTGCATTTACTGCCAAGGTATAAGTCAAGAGTTTTTACATTCTGATGTTATCAGGAATAGCATTTTCATTGCTACCAGCAGTGCGAGTGGCAGATTGTTGACTAAATTGATTTTTTTCTTGAACAGGAAGGGAAAAATATTGCGCATTACGCGTTCCGCGGACTTATTTTTCTACCGTAGTTCACGCACATGATTTATTAGGCAGCTTTGTCTATTGGCTCTTTACCCAAGTTTCGTTTAATTGCTGCTTGTGTCTCATCAGAACGAGAAAGTTGCTGTTTTATCCAGGTAAGTACGTGCACGTTGAAAGTGCGAAATCTTATTGTCATATATGTTTTTAATGTATTCAATTTGCAAATTATTTCTTCATATTGTCCATTGCTTTCAGAATTTGCTTATATTTTATAATCGCATCAAAGTTTGATTGTGTGCAGGCTGAAAGATTAAGGAGTTTTAAGTTGACAAAATGAACATTTCCATCAACTGGCATTGGAGTTCGGGTTGTTTCTTGCTTTTTGGCACTTAGCCATTCTTTTCTTTGTTTCATATTCAGGCACAAGCACCAGTTTGTATGGTCAGAGCTAATCAGTTTCAAACAAAGTTACCTTGTAGATGGGCAAAGCGATGTCAGGCTAGCAATTGGCAGAAACATTTGCAGGCTGAATCTTTCCGTTTTCACTCAAAGCGTGCGGAACCTCAGAATGAAGATATTGGAAATTTGCACCGATCACATATATGGAGCTTCTGTGGATTTGCTACATCACACATCTCGGGCCAAGTCGTGGTTTGTTTGACGGAAGTCTGCATTGAGAGAAGCTTGGATACAATCATAACTTCCGTCTGGAGCGATAATCGCACAGAAATTACAGTCTTCTAAACGGAAAAACCTTTTGTGAGATTTTCTTTAAGAAGTGGAATCTTCGCCGTGAGCACCTCCAGTGCTTCTATATTACCCGACTAAACGAAAAGGTTAGAAGTGTGCATTTTTGTCGAACTGGCGCTCTATCTTCTTTGAACTATAGATAATTAAATGGTGATTCAAATGATAAACTGTAATAAAATTTTCAAATTGATTGCTTAGGCGAAGGGAGGTCATGTAACATGAATACATCAAACTAAATAACACGATGAAATGCTCAAAAACTGGAACATGCACGAACTTTTGGTACAACTCAGTACTTATCATATCACAATTCGTCTGCTTCGTGGAATTATGATACTGATACAAGTGAGCCTGTGGATATCAGGACGTAATTGAAAAGTAGAAGATAACTCGATCGCTGGTTCACGGGCCAACAATCTATCAACAAGTGCAACGATTTGCCTAATCCATACTCGATGGTGAGATTTAATTTGGCCAAACCAAGTCACCGCTCGGGGGGACAGACAGGCCACCTCATCATCCTATGCCAACACCGTAGAACCAGCTGGGCATTGCTGACACCCGGAGTCAGCGTACACTCAAGGCATTTATCGATTTTCTCCGGACGTTTAAATTTTACGGCAAAGCCCTGTGCACACACACAAACTGTTGCAGCTAGTTTTCTATGACCATGTCTCTGATGATGAATCTGCGACTGATTTCGAAACGTCGGGTGAATAAACCTATTGTCCCAGTGATCGAGTCGTCTTGTATTTCTCAATTATGATACTTCTCTAGATGCGCCAGGCTCAAACATTATCAAAGGGATACTCAGCAACAGAATCAAAGGGATACTGTTATGACTCAAGAAGGCTGAATAAACTGATTTAGAAATCTATTTTTTGTGTTCTGTCTAGCACCGATAAACATAAACCCGAAGAGACCTGCTGATGCAGTGAGAATGCAGGCGCACATAAATTCTTGTTTCACTCTTGTTTGAGGCAACCCATAAAGATAACAGTTATGTTTTAAAAGTTAGTTTAAATATAACTATAATAAAGAAAAACACTCTGTTTGATGTGGTGATGGTGGGTCATTCCTGCAAGTTTTTACAGTAAGAAGGACGTGCATGACCTCTGCAACAGGTCGGGTAATGCGTAGTGATTGTGATAATTATTTGGTTCAGACTTCGCCACCGAACGTATGGTTTTGCAGGCAACCAGTTTTATTGATTCTGACGGATTGAGTACCGTGTGTATGACCATTTGGCAACTGTTGAACATGTACGACAGGGTCTTTGCTAACAGATTAAGTAGTTGTCTGGGTAATTCTTTCGATGTGAAGGGAAGCGAAAGCCCTATTCTTACAGTTCCAATGCTAATGCTCTGCAGTCATTACGGTCGGAATATAAACGGCAGCAATTCTGCAAAACCTTTAAGGACGTCAACAGTTATTTGACTCCAAGCGATAATAAAAATCACCGGTTCTACCGTTCAGTCTCATGACGGGTCTCACCTAGAGTAATTGTCGCATGACCGAATGTTTGCAAATCGATTACGGCACGCGGCGTGAATAAGACCTAAGCGAGTTGAACGCTGCGACCTGCGACAACTGAACCGGAAAAAAATTCGGTGGACAACATTGTAGCAAACTCGTATTCTAGGTCAAGCTTTCCTCGCACGCTGCTGGGACAGGCCGCATGTCTGGCATGTCCACCACGCGTACTCACGAGATGATGTCAAAACCCCCCGTTCAAGGTCACCCTCCGTCTGGCTTTACTGGCCAACCACTTCCCAAGGCCAGCACACAAAGGAAATTGGTGCGGGGATTGTCTGCGGTCAGACACTCCCCGAGCGGCCCACTCATGGCTGGACTTGCACTCGTCTGGGAGTCACTTACCCAATAATCATCTTCAACTCATTCTACACTCAATTAAATTATCTTAACACTCTGGCCTTCCATGCCTTATATTATCAACTAGCTTATAACGATTAGGATAGTTCTATCTTCTATTGTACGACCGGATTATTTCGTATCCCACAACACCTTCAGGAATTTGTATTTAACACTCTTCGGCAACAATTTCTTGTCAAGACACCTGTAAAAAACCGGATCTGCGAATGGGATTAAGCCTCACGATCTGTATCTGCCACTACTCTCTGATTATGTCACTGATGATGAATCCGCGATGGATCTCGAAACGTCAGGCGAATTAGAGTATTCTCCTAGCGATCGAATCGTCATTACACTTTCAGGAATTCCGTCATCACAGGTGCGAAATGTAGCCCCACTATGATATCGACGCCATTAAACGTCCCCAGCCAAAGTTGTATCGCTTCTTAGCTAGACGCAATGAAATGTGCTCGTTACTGCACCCACCAAGCTGAAGCCATAGGATTCCTTTGGGAGATTTCCTTTTGATGTGTGTTACATTGTTGAAATGGCCGGATACGATGTTTAATAAAATGTAACAATCAACTATACTGTGTGATCAACATTTTATACTTAAAAACCAGTGAAATTTCCGAGGACAAATAACCCTAAATGTGGACTAACCAGTGGTGTCTATGTATGAATGTATCCAAAGTTCACTTTTAATCTAGTCTGACGATGAACACGTGATACTTGTTCGAAAATTCACGAGTACAACTCGATTTTCCGAAGATCTTCTTTCTTTTCATCGTTCACATAATCGTTCGGTCAATTGCCATCATCTGATGTTCCATCATTTATACGAAGCAGACAATAAGGTAAAGGCTTAAACTGTTTGAGTCCAATGTAAGAAAGAGAAGCTCCGGTTAGTTGAAAAACTCGGGCAATGCGATCATGTCGGGCATTTTGGTGTCATCGCCTCAACTCGTTTATTCGTATTGGAGTCAAGGAAGCAAAGAAATAATTATGAATATTTATGAATATTCCTGATTTCTTGAACACCCTGATTCGCAAGACTTTCCCAACATTCTCGTAGCTATTGATGTCCTACCTCAGGGTCCTTGACTTTGGTCATTTGAAGGATAATTGCAAAGTGTAAATGCTCGCCCAATAGAAATTGAGGCACATATTTCGTATGCGTGCAAATTTTGCACAAATACAAATCCAGAAAAAATGGTGCTCCCTGAGACAAACATGAACGGCTCAACATCACTTAGCAAAATGCACTGTTTGGTGCATTTCTTATATGCTTACAGACGGGGAATGAAGTGATAGAATTCTGCAGTAGTTAAAAACTATGAAAATATAAATAAACGCATTATTGTGAAAATGATGTTGAATCAAGCAGCGTTACAGACATTAAACAGAAAAGATGTCAAATTATACTCGAGATAAATTTTATTTCTCAGCGTTAAAATATAGCAGCTTGATGCTCTAGGCCTTGCTGTCTTTCAGCTCTATAGCTTACCGTTGTACACATTCAAGATCCATCTGTGGACACTTGGAACATTTGGCAGTCCACTGGTTGAAGTTACCCGTTTCACTCAACGGTTCTCGGCTCTTTGTTTCAATAAGAAGATAAGGCTAACCAAAAAGCCTAAGAAACTGACAGACAAGGCTAACAGGATGCGTCCTACTGAGGAGCCGGAAATGCCAAGGCTGTCATTTAGTTTCCACTCTCACTAATACATCTGTAGACTCTCCAACAGGAGTGCTTCTCCTTTTGCGCGTCTAGGTTATGTACAGGTGGTTTCCCGAAGGCAATCAAAGCTGAAACGGTGTAATTGGGCATACGTAAACGAAAAAACTCTAAAAAACCAATAAATTCTGTCTTGATTAAAGAAAAACAATCAAAATGTTTGACTGACGGATTATGGGAAAAGGATAAGCACATAACGGATTGACCGCAGGTAGATGCAAACCGACAGTAACTTTGTCACACAATCATGACTTGTTTCGTGTAGCTGTTCTCGCCAACTACAATAAACATGGTATTAGGTTAACGCTGACCTTTGATACGCTAAATACCATAATCTGTGTTTCACATTTCTTAGCACAGAAAGCGTACACAAGTCGATGATAAGCAGTTGCAGTTAGCTTGAGGTTAAACCCCAGTCTCCAGGTTTATAAGCCAATGGATGTTCCCTATGATCTGCCTCGAAGTAAGGCATTAAGATTTTAGATTTTTATATCGACAACGTGTTAACCATTTTGATATTAAATCTTAGTATCCGTTCGCTGCCGTTAGCATTTAGAATTTGTGGACTGATTTGGGACAAAATATATCAGGCACGGGAATTAAATCGGACAAGTTAAATAAAAAGTATCGTTAATGTTAAATTACTTATTAATTATACTGCATAAAATTGAGAAGAGAAAGACTTCTTTGGGAATCTTGAATCTGTTAATTTTTGGGGCTGGTTCCCCAGCTCGTCGGACTTTGGGATGTGTACAAGAGCAATTAACTTCATTAACAATGTCTAACAAATTATACTGCAATTAACTACAGTCCGAGCCAATAGGTGTTCCATACATTTCGTCCGCCTGCCGTAGTTGGCCGCGCGCGTTGAACTTTGGCCTTCAGATAATTTTAGTTCGCGTCCAGCTCGATGTGCCTGTTGATGCATGCCTCAGCTGAGTGCATTGACTTCAAGAATTCACGGCCTTTTCTGGTTGGGCAATAGCCAACAATCCGTGTGTTCTTTCACGCAAATTTGGGATTAGTTCCTAATGTGTGCGCCTGGCCACCTGGGATAAGCGCTCTCGCCTGTTGACCACCAATTAATGTTCGTGTATGCGATTTGAGGCACATCTCCCAGTTTGGCCACAATAAACCGCATCACAATTGGCACACTGGATCTTGTATACAACACCTTTTGTTTCAAGATAGCGAACCCTTTCCTTAGGGTGTACGAGCTGTGAGCGCAAGGTGGTTGTGGGCTGGTGTTCCCCTTTTATCTGATATTTCCTTAGTTTTCTCTCAACCAGCTAAGATACATTTTTCACTTATGGGAGACTTCTTTAGGTTATTGTTTTGGAAGTCTGCATGGTATTATCATTTAAAATGCCTCTTTGTTTGGATTCCTGTCGTTTCATGCACTGATGCACAAAGTTTTTCGGATATCAATTTTTGGAGAATAGTTGGAAGAAGTAAGTTTTGCTCTGCTTGGTAAGTTCCTTCATCAGAGCAGTGGGTTTTGGCTCGGTTTAGGAGGCTGTAGACAGAACTTCGATCGCCGACAGAAAATTCATTTATATTTTGAACTAATTCATCTGCCTAGACAAATTTTAACTTCTTTACAGGAAATGAACCGCTGCTCAGGACGATCATGGTGAATCGATCGAAACAAATTATGATCTGATTGAAAAAGGTCTGATAAATATGGTAGATAGGGTAGGTCTCTTGCAACGAAGTGGTGTCAACGCTTTCTTTTTTTAATGTACGTTTAGTAATTCAATGCTGCAATATTAGCTTATCATGGCTGTCATCATAGTATGGTCTTCTTTGTCCTATATGCGACTCAATTTAGTTTGCCGTTATTAAGATCACTCAGCAGGAACTGCTTGATATGCGTTCAGCAACTCTCGGTACGACACCAGATTAAAAACTCATGATTGCTTTCCTGAATATGTTGCCTTGGCTAGACGTTCAGTTTCTCTAATTTTTAGGATTACCCCATGATATCCATGTTTCATCATCAGTATGCGAAAGGGACTTTCTCAAAAGTAAAACTTCGCATGTGGCCTAAGACTTGTTGGGAATTTTTCCAGTTAATTCATGTGCCACTCAAAGTCCTTGTGTTTTTGCCTTTCGTAATTCACGGAAAGCTTTGAAAACTGTAGGCTTATCAAGGCTTTATACTTAAGCCATTTATGTAAGCGTTTAACCTACCTTGCAATTGATCAGTATATCCAATTATTTTTGCTGTATTTGTTTTCCGATTGCCTCAAAAATTCTTTTCTTTAATATAATAATCGGCAACAGTAGTGCACCTCATATACTCCTAGCCTCAGCATTTTTTCCTACAAAGACGGAGGCTATAGGGGTTTTAAGGATGGGGAATAAGGCTAGGCAGTAAAATAATCTTAATAACTGCTATATAAATTTTTATTTTATTGTCTATAGAAATGTTGCTGATTTATATCTGTAGATTTTCTTGCTATGTATTATAAATTAACTTGTTGCAGAAAGAGCCGATTAACAAAATGCATGTTTCTTGAAATTCCTAAAAAATGGAAATGGTGTATGGGAGATTATATTCATGAGGTCCAACACACCGCTCTGGAGTTAGCTCAGTATAGTCTGTGGCGCAAAGCGCCGCGCACACCTTCAATATATATGGGGAACCACTTACTTTCAGCAACCGTGGGCAACAAATTCAACTACATTTTTCACTTTCCACTTACTTCGAAACATTTTCTTCACTGTCTATACTATACCCCCTCCCAAAATCCTTCAGAACCACCGTTTCTATAGAGCAACGTGCTGGGACAAGGAGTTTGTGAGGTGCACTACGTAAAGTACCTTTGCCCTAAAAATCACCAATGTTTTAGCACTTAAACTGCATTTTTTCACAGTGAATATATTGACTAAAAGCCTCATCAGCAGCACGTTTTTCGAGTAAAAGCAAACAACAACGATTTCTAGAAGTCACCCTTTTTGACCCAAACGTCCACCTTCCCGCTGATAAAACCATAATCTGTTTTCTTTTAAATCAGATATTGTTGTCGATTTATGACAGCGGTGTTCACACGCTTTATAAAACACGTGGTACCGCTTTTAGTTGTCCAAGTCCAAATTAAATTAACACAACGTGATTTAAATTTCTTTTACAAATAGATAAATTTAAAACGTAAGTTTCAGCTCGTTATCCTTACTGGTGTTTGCAAACAGACGAAAAGTAAGACTGGGCTAGTTTCAAATTGTTATACACTTTTCCCTGGCAGGCATTGCAAAGTAAGTGTGAAAAACCGAATTCATTCGAACAATCACACTTCTTAGCGTTTTATTGACTGTAATCCATTGCTGCATAACTAAGTTAACGAAAGATAAGATCACAGTGGGCTAAATGTGCACCAAAAATCAATGCATAACAATAAGTGCATTATTCACTACACTGAACAATTAATGAAAAGCGGAACTATAACCAGATAAATATGGTTGGTGAGGGCTGTAAGCAGCATTCCGCAATTTGTAAAAGACCGGTAATCCTTCATAAACGAACATTGGGTAGGGTTGCAATACTGTTTATCATGTAGTCCAATTGAATTTTTTTCAGTCACGCTAGGATGCCAACTCTGTGATGAACTTCTTTCCGACCGCTGCGAAAAAGTTGATTCCTTAAAAAAGAGCTACTTAAATAGTATTCATTTTTATCAGCGATTTTGACCGCCTTTATAAATTTTTATATATTTTATGGAAAACATAAAGGAAAAAATTATTGCTTGCAATCGTTTAGTAGGAAATTACGATTGCTAGTCTTTCGCTAATCGGCATTGACTCATTCTCTTATATTGATAACCCTGTAGTCTTTTCTAAAATTATTTCAGAATTATTAGTTCTCAGAAAATGTTGCAACAGATGTAGAGCATGCTTAATAGAGTAAAGGCAGCATTAAAAACTTACGGATACGATGTTTTATGAATGAACACCTCACAATCGCAAAAAAGCTCATAATGAGACATCTTTTTTAAAACTTTAGGATACCCTTTTTTGAAGTATGATATTTAGAGAATGTATTATTCGCTACAAAAGGAGCAAAATACATATTTTTTTCGTGCATGTTTTTCACAAAATATATTTGAATTTATAAAGGCCGTCAATATCAATGATAAAAATGCATACGATTTAAGAAGTTACCTTTTATAGTACATACGTTTTGTTGGTAGTCAAAACGAAGCTCGCTAAGAAGCCCGCATCCTTTAATGACTGAACTAACTTCAGAATAGACTCCATGTTTATAAGTATCACAACCTGAGTCAATACCGATTAACAAAAGAATATGAATTGTTCTCAAATGTCGGCATGCTGCACGAATTCTGGCGACTACTCTAGTTACGACACTGGCAGTACAGATACTAGCTAACGCTTCAACTTTTTGACCAAACCAGTAAAGGTTCGTTCCGAAGGCGTTGCTGCCAGTACGCGCAATAATTTTTTCCGCGAGTTAAAAAAGGCAGAATGTTTGCGTGCATCATTTTGAGGAATGATGCTTAACTGTATAAGGGCATCGAGAATCCATTAAATAAATACTACTTAAATAATAATTTTTCACTGTCTCGTTTTTCGAGCGGTTAAAAGAAAACGCGTTCAAATGCAGGCATCCAGTCGCAACGGAATTATGTTGAGGTTGTGCGAGTGCTCATCAATATAACAAGTTTACCCGAGTAATTCATTCTGAGAGAAAACACATTTAAAATTTTTCAATTACCAATGTACGAGATGCCACGAAATCTTCACCACAACCATCATCGTCATTATCATTATCAACTTCATCTACAAGTCAGTGGAAGATGGTTCGCCCAATGGGGCAAATATAGGGCGATGCCTGCCACTTATGGTTCACCTGCGTTGTAACTCTAATGGCCTGCCACAAGTTGGAAAAAAAAGTCTGTCACCTGCTTGCTCCTAGCAGGCCTGAATTGGGCCCTTTTTCTTGTCATAAAATCCCTGCTTAACCGAGGCAAATTTTCTTATCTAGCGAGCTAAAACACAACCTGTCAGTTGGCCCGATGAAAATAAGTTCCATTTCATTCAGTTATTTTCACCCCTCAAACACACATATTTTCTTGAAGCAGGGTTCCAGAGAAAATGTCGCAAACATTGGTGCAAATCCTTGGACTACCATTTTCCTCTGGCATTCAGTTTTCTACAACAAAAACCTGCGGCGGCAAATTTTCAATGACAAAGCCAGAAAAAACTATGCTACTTGTGCAAAATTAGTTACGTTTATAGGGGGCGAAAATGTCGGCTCACAACTACGGAGGAAGCCTGAAATGCAGTGGCGATGGTAGTAGCAGGAGTATCGATGAGGTGTCCAGTTGCTGCCACGATTGCCCTTTTCAAGGAGATTTTGCGTGCAAGGTGGAGTGAATTTACCCAGGGCTGCGCACCGGTGTAGCCTTTTTTGATGATGATTAATCTTACATTCCACAGTCGCGGCGCGGCAAATAGCTAACGCAAAATAGCGTAAATGGCTCTCGTAAGGTGGATTACCTGTGAAGGTATCAAGAGGCAAATTATTGATAGTAAATTTCTGTGTGTGTGTGTGTGTGTGCCCTCCAGACGGATCGCGTGATAGATGCACTAGACCGACGCGGGGCCAGCAGGGGGCAGGCGTTATTCTAATTGCGCGCCGATAAAAATGCCGAGCATGGGGGGGAGAAGGGGCACTGGGGCATGCATAGGGGCAGCTTCGGCCGAGCTAGCCACCACCTGCGTCAGATCCCAATTCCAGTCTCCGTACCGGGTACAGGTGGGTGAGGGAAAGAAGAAAGTGCATTAGATGCGTCACAATTCTGCTTTAAAGCTAATTCACACACACACAATTCAGCATCGCTGCACTAACCTTGATGACAGTCGTACCTGCCTCGCCTCGTTGGGTGTCTTACGAATCCGCCCAGATGAAGCCTAGGACGCGCGTCAGCTCTGTTATTTTTAATTCTCCGTTCGTCTCTTGACTTCTCCGACTGTATCCAGCAGTCACGCGTATGCCAAGACCAGTGATAACAACTATCAAGGTGGTGCGGTAATATTAAGCAAAAGTAGTAAAGGATAAATTGTGTTAAAACCTCAACAATGAGTGCAAAAAGTCGAGAGTGCAAAGAGTCTATACAAGGGAACGACACAAGTTCACGAATGACGCCACGCAGGACGAAACTAGTCTTGAGAAACCGTGTGTGTGTTAGGTATAGAGAGGGACGGCTCCGCTTCTCTATGATTAACGTAGCATCAGGATTGGTGTGAAACACCAGCGCGAACAGGTGGGGGGTCATGAAAAGAGGCCACATGAAAGCGTCAGCGACGCAGGGTGGCTGGACGATTGGTTCTCGGGGTAGCCGCGGCAGGTGGGTCAGGAAGGGGGAACGGAAAGCTGGCATGTCACGTCGCGGTGATCTCCATGGGAAAGGTAACAATGTGAAATCTGAAAATCAAAGGAAGGGGCCAAGTGGAAAGGAAGTATTCAATTATGTGCAGTTAGTCAGTCATGGGCGGCCAGCATTCCAAGGAGGAAGGGGGCAGCCTCCGGAAGAGGTAAACAATCATTTTGCAGGTCGGACGGGAGTTTTGTTGGAGAAGAGATGTGGAGAATTCCAAAATTGTTCAGCCGGAAATAACACTTCTCTTATTATAGCCTAGTTCTCCTAACCGCAGCAGTAAATTTGCTTTATTAGCTACACATAATTCGGATCTAGCTTGTTTTAAAATCTAGCTGGCTGCATATTCATTGCTAAGTTTAGACACAAATCTATCTCTTAGTTTACGCACTCCAGTCTCTCCGTCAGCTTTGCTTAGCTTTGATAATGTAGTCTAGTCCGCGAAGCCTACCCTTAGATTTAAGTCTAGAGCTGAAAACCAAGAAAAGCCCTGTTCTGCTCCATTTTTTAAATACGCACTTACTGAAAATAGCATAATTCAAGGTTCAAAGCTACCAATAGATTCTGTAGTAGGGCAAAATGTTAGTCAAAAGACGGCAAACTGCACGACATAAGGGCATGATATGACTTGGGAATTATTTATAAACGTTCTATTACTATCCGAATGCTGATCATGTTTACCGCACACAGATTTGGAATGCATACTGGGTGCGACTTCCTAAAAAAGCACACACAGGCCGTAATAACGTACAATATTTACTGGCCTTAGAAAGTATGATTATTTGATTTAGCATCTTAGCATAGGTACGTACTCCCAGTATCGTGGTCCGAACCGAGTAGAAACGATTACAGCCTGATGGACAGAGTTAAGAGGGTGGGAACAAAGGCAAGCTCTGCTGCACTTAGGGTTAAGAACATGTTCTTACTCGGGATAGTCGAAACCAAGATTCACAGCCGTAGCGTGACTTAATCAGCGTAACCTCCGACAAATGTTAGTGCCAATACTAGCACCAGTACAAGTACACTTCTTGTTGAGATTGAGGGGATATGAGCCCGGTGCTGATTTTAATCAGCGTCACTTCTGACTTAAAATACAGTCAGTAACAGTACCAGCAAATACTATCACTCACATGCATCCTAGTTAGAAGTGTTAGAAATAGCAGTATTGGCAGTAGCAGTAGCAGTCCTGTCTTCCTAGAGCCTGGCTAGACACCTATTATAGGTGAGTGAGGGTAGACAGTGCGGTAGTACACGCGCAAAGTCTACTGTCACTAAAGACTAAGTTAGGCGTTCTCACAGGCTGCATTGTAGAAAGCGGCTTCCGCCCAAAGCCTGCTTCGGTCATCCCGAGGTCAGTCGTCTCACCGGTTTAATCGGCGGAAGGTTAGAGTAAGGTAGAGAAGTGCCCGTCGGCTTCATTAAAATCTCGTACTTAGCTCCATTTACCGTCTCTGCTCTTGAGCGTACGGTGGATTTCATCGAGATCGATGGTCATACAACACACACACACACAGACATCACCAGACGGACTGCGTGATAAATACGCTGGACCGACGTGAGGACCAGATCAGGTTTCGGCAGACGGTACTCTAATTGCGTGCCAATAAAAATGCCGAACACGAAGGGGGATAGGCACTTGGGCATGCATAGAGGCGGATTCGGTCGAGCTACCCACCTCCTGGATCAGATTCAAATTCCAGTCTCCATACCGGGTACAGGTGGGTGAAGGAACAGAGAGTGTGCAGTAGATGTGGTGCAAGCCTACTTGGACTTAAACTCTAATTCACACACAATTCAGCGTCCCTCCACTACCCTGTTGTGGAGCACAGTGGACATTACCGTACAATACGCTTCAGAATTCGTGCAACATGCCAACATATGCGAAATATTGATACTCTTTTGCTAATCGGCATTGAATCAGGTTGTGTTACTAATTATCGTGTAGTCTGTTCCAAAGTTATTACAGCCATGATAGGATGTGGGCTTTTTAACGAGCTTCGTTCTGACCACTTACGAAATGTTTAAACTGAAAACGTAACTGCTTAAAAAGCATGTGTTTTTATCAATGATTTTGACTGCCTTTATAAATTCAAATATATTTAATGGGAAACATGCAGGAAAAATATATTTCTTGTACTCGTTTGGTAAAAAATTACGTATTCTTTAAATTTTACACTTAAAAAGGGCATCCTTCGGTTTAGAATAGTTTCTAATCATGAGTTATTTTTTTCAAAATATATCCTATCCATCAATTTATTAACGCGGCCTGTAATGTATACCTCATGACCCATATCTATTTACAGTACATGCGTTTCGTAAGTGGTCAGTACAAAGCTCGTTAAAAAGCCCGCATCCTATCATGACTAAAGTAAGTTCAGAGTATAATACATGATTATCAGCATCACAACCTGAGTCAATGCCGATTAGCGAAAGAGCATCAATCTTTCGCATATCTCGGCATGTTGCACGAATTTTGGCGCGTACTTTAGTAGTAGATGCAGATAAGGTGGACGAGTTCCGGTATGAATGTGACATACGTATGCAGATTTTTCCAGTAGGATTCCATGATGGAATCCGGTTGGATTTGCTACAAGGCCCCTTGAGCACAGGAGCCTGCCATATTTCTCCCTTTGTTTCGCTCTAGAAACCTAACATCACTCACCCTCTCACAAGTCAATGGTGCGTCTGTCTTGTTGTGCCAACTGGTCTTGTGTGACAATCGATATTTCTCGCTGGTTTTACTTTCTTCTAGCGACATTAAGAGCCATTGGTGAATTCAAGAGCAACGAGCAAATTACGATTGTCCCAGCAGACGAAGGACGGACAACGGTAATCATGGGCAATTCCAGCTCTTCGGTGTCTACTTACTCCACGTCTCCCCTGGACGCAAATGCAAGCAGATTTCATTATGGGAAAATCCGGATACATATGTTGAATTTATGCTGGATTTATACCGGATTTTGTCCACTTTGCTAATAGGGAATGGAAGTTGAAGTTCAAGCTGCCTTGTGTGTATCTGGAAGACTGACGGGGTTATTTCTGACATCTGGTGGATGTTTTAAACCAGCCAACTTTGAATGGGAAGTCTCACTACATGCAGCACAAACGGTATTGAAATTCAGCATTTTACTTGAGACAGCTTGCATGTCAGTTAGCAAGAGTATGCAAGGGTTAATGCCAAGCCACTGCTCAAAAGAATCAGTACTAGATTAACACGAACAAGCTGGGGGAATTTTAAGGATACTGCAGATCGTCTCAGGTTTTTCCTCCTAGGCTGCCCTTGCCACAAAGGGTTTCGAAGTATCTCATGCATAATTCAGGCCGTAGAGGAGAAAGTTCAGAGATGGTTGAATTTCGATGTCTACGCTCTACCTATGTCTACCCTTATAACGAATTCTCTCTGCCGAGGCTGCTTGCTCAGCACTGACTTTCGTTTGATCACGCGTACACCGTACGCTGCGTTTGCTCCAGGTTTTATCACATAAAAGCCTTTAAGACGAAAGACGAAAGACGCATTTCGTAATGCGATAATTTTTTCACTACTAAGGTAGGGGATTATTTTATCTTTGGAGAGAGTTTAAAGTCAGCAAATTTTCACTGCAAAAGGTACAGTAAAACAGTGCAGACAGGATTCCAGACAAAAGCTGGCAATGTATTCCAAACAACAATGTTATAAGGCGAAAACGGTAAGTTTTAGGCACTCTATGGATTCTTTGTCATATACAGTGCTAACAAATGCAACTCTTTACGTCCATCGAAAACGTTTCGGTTTACACCGGTTAATCCGAAGATGACTCTAGTGAGGTTTCAACCTGCTTCAGCGCTAAAAATTTTGTTTTCAAACACCAGACAGCGAAAAAAGGGAAGAGGAGGGCGCTATCCTAAATACTTAAGGGGCGTTAGTTCAGATGTTCTCAACTTCACTTGCTAGGCTAACGCGGAAGCTACGCCAGAGCCAGCGCCTTTACCAAATATTTTTGAATGCTAAATAACTTGATAAAAGGCGCTATTTTTGGACGACAGTTACCTTTGGTTTGGAAAAATCTTTATAGTGCAAACTATCGTATATCGTGAGTGCGCGTTTGTCCATGAAGGGAGAATAATTCTGGTGAAAAGAGGTCGCGCCTGAGCATATTATACCAGGTTTTAAAAAAGTAGGAGTACGCCTACAGCTATATAGTAAAACATTACATAAAACTGGCCAGAACTAAGAAAAGTTGTTTACTTTCAACGTATAGCAGTTATTAATAATCAACAGGCAAGTGCAGATTGCTGACCCATGGAACAGCAACCCTTAAGTTAAGGAGTATTAGGCGACGAGTTGTGCCGAAACGTACATTATAATTAAAATTCATCTGCTCATCGAAAAAAATTTGAAGATAAGCTTAAGTTTTGGACGGCTGGGCCTGCTGTACTTTGTCAAAGCGAATACTGAATTTTATCAATCAGAAGTTTAAAGTTGCGGCTGTAAGTGTTGGCCTTGGGCTGATCGATTTTTTCCGTTCGCTGTCTGGCCTAGCGTGTGGATTTTGGCTTGGCGTGACGGCAGTTGATGGTCTGTTTTGTCCCCACGGTAGAGAATGCTGGTAGGCCTGTTCCCTCTTCCGGTGGTTTCGTCACAGGGCCATCCTTGCCTGAAAATCCTGACTTGGGTTTGACCGTCCCCTGTCCTTTACTTACCTAATGGCGCAGGACTTTGTAGGTCGGAGGGAGGCTCCGATGCCTGTTGACAGAACTGGCGTCTGAGTACTATGCCTCAAGCGTCAATATTTCAGCTTTTGAGGCTCCTCGGCCTCCGGTAATCGTTCCTTGAAGATTGAAGTCGAGTCCGGTTTCTCCGATATGTGTGTGAAATGAAACCATATAGTTCAATGTGAAATCTAAATTTTTCACTAAGAAGTTTAATTTTTAGTTTAGCTAATGAATGTGTCCCAAGCCGTCGTCTTCAGTAGGTAACAATATCCTTAAATACACCGTATAAAGCGGTGAATAAATTTTTGCTTAATAGAGAAGAATAAGGAGACCAACCTTACAGCGGGTCTGCTGCTGACACCGGAAAAAAAACATAGATATCGATAATAAATGAGCCTTAAAATGCAAAAACCTCAACTATTATCGGGCGGAATGTAACTGTTTTGGGGTGAAAACACCACCTATATCAAGAAAATGGAATGATTAAGAGTACATTAAATATTAACATCCAGATGTTGCATTCAATAACGAATATCATAGGTTCTGTTTTATCACAGTTTTAACTCCTATGAACTCTTCAAATGGGGTCTAAAATAATTTAGATCCCGGTCAACCACTGCACAACCAAAACATAAAACCTTGACCCCAAATACTGCATACAGTTTTTCAAAACTTTACCCAACATCAGGCAAAAAGCTATCATCCTGCATTTTCTAAGTGTTCTTGCATGTTATTTATTTCCAGTTTCTCAAGAATATATCCAAAGTTATATTTTATACAACCAGTTTTCCTTGTGCATATTTAATTTTTTTTGCCGTAAAACACTGTCTGCACCTAATGAATCAACGCTCCCAAAATATTTTCGTTTTACAATTCTGATTATTATTTTTACTAACATTTTGCATTTTGGCCTTAACAAGAATACTCCATTTTGTTTTTACTCGAGTGTCCTGATCGTAGCACGTGAAAGATCCTGACTTTTTTGTGATTTGTCCTGGAGTTTGGCCTGCACATTCGTTTTCCCAGACTCTCCGTGCCACGCCTCCAGCAATTTTACAATCATATGTTTGCTGCTAATGCAGCGTTTGGCGTGATTTGTAATCTCCTCCGTATCTGGGGTTTAACTTGCAATTTTCACTGGAAAGTAGGTCAGCTGAAATATAAACCTGTCTTGTTAGTTAAACATCAAGATATATCAAACGTATCTTACCCTACGAGCCAGCACAAATTCTGAAACGTTGTAAAGGTTTTAAGCATACTCGACTTCTGCACTTTGTAAAAACACAAGCCCTGCAATTAACTGAATGTTTTTATTCTCCACGTCACATTATCGGCTTGATGATGAATGACTGAAAACAATTGTTTGTCACTGCGACTTTGCAATCGTAGAATGGAAATTTTTGCAGAAACACACGTATGTTCATGTTATAATTTACGATACCAGCACAGGTACTAGTCAAATACCTGGACACGTGTTTCGCCGGTATTTGGCCGCTACTTGTCAGAACTGTGAGGTATCCAGTTCATCAATGGGTCGACCGGTTTTCCAATACCACCGAAAATTCTAGAAGCAGGACGTTATTCAAAAGAAGCGGATGTAATCAGTGGGACAAGAATTCAGTTCGACTTACGTTTCGAGATCCATCGTTGATCCTTCATCAGAGACAATTGCAAAAACAGGTAGGTCATACACAGGGCATTGTAGTATTTATTGGGTACAGCTGTTGGACTACTGCATACAGCAGATTCCCTTTCTCAGGAGATATAACACGGAATTCTGAAACGCATTTTCAATTCAAGCAATTCATTAGTATGGTTATAATAATGTCGATCGTACAGCCTAATCTCAATAAATTTTGACCACATCATCATGCCAGCTTTGTAACGAACTTATTTCTGACCGCTTATAGCAAGTACAGTTATTCGATTGCTGCAAGGAAATTTCCTTCATTTGTAAATGTTTGATTATTTCTCCCATAACATTGGGAACGCATTCACAAAAACTTTTAAATAAAAATGGGCAAAATTAGGCATATTCAGTACTTAAAAGAACTATAAGAAGTACTAAATGTTTGTTAACAAAAATAAAAATTTCTCGATAATTCCCAGCTTGTAGAGACGTCAAAAATAGCTATAAATTAGCACAATAAATTTAAATATTTTGTTAAGTATAAAACTTAAAGCAATCACTTTCTTTATACAACGAGAACTTACCTTAAGTAAATTTTTTTATCTTTGAGAAAGATTATATTCGTAGTTATTGAATATCGTTGAATAAATTCTATCTTCATTTCGGTATTTTTTGATGTATTTATTCATACTTTTACTTATTGTACGTTTGTTTGACGTTTACATCAAACCCTTTAAAATAAGATAAATCTGAACAGTATTTACCGAAAAAACGAGCTTTTGGTATAATTTCCTATGCAAATGGCCATGTTACTGAAATTCGGAAATGCTTCAAAACAGCAAAGCACATTTTCGAGCATAGAACATGTCTCCTGGATACCACGCATATTGTTAATCCTAGGAATTATAAAAAAGTTTCTATAATAGGCTACCTCTTTAAAAAGTGCCTTTATTGTATATGTGACTGACGAACTTCTGTGTACATAAACTTTTTCCACGATAATCTCACAGGAAAATTGCGGACGTTTGAAAATTTCTTCAAATTATCTGTATAAAAAGCGATTGAATTTGACGGGTGATGAAAGAACATACTCTTCTATTCATAAGGGATTATTTTTCACTTGAGAACAATTATTGCAAGAGCCGTAATAAAGGTGCGACTGCAAAAAATAACAGGCCACGTATATGACCATTTTTTGAAATACTCATTATCATTCTTGTGTCTGTTTCATTTCTAAATAAGGCTTGAGCGGAACCTCTTGTTTACAAAAAACTATATTTCTTCATGGCTTAAATTCAATGAGGCTTTCTCTTGGCTGTCTACGCGGTAGCATGTAGAAAGTTTGTTTACGCGCATGACCAGTTGTGCGGTAAAATAAAATTTTCGACCAAGTACTTTTTTTACTGAATTTTTTTCTAAAAGCTTCACAGAATAGCTAAATATAATTTTTAAACTTCTATTGCTGTTTGTTGCTGTAAATGAATGCAATTCCTTGAGCTTAGCTTTAGTTTCATTTAATCAAATTTGCACACAATTTTCCAGTACTAGAAGGGTTTATTATTTCACCTTTTTTTTACTAATTATGGAATTGTTCCACAGCACAATGTATATATGAAGAAAGTTTCATCCTGTCTTTCCTTATAGCATACGGAATTCCTTTTATATAAACATACTCATGATTAAGCCTAAATGAGATCCTATTTCCCCAATAGCTTAAGTAAGAAGGCATTTTTCCAAACCAAAGCCCTTATTATTATTTAATCCACACAATTGATCAAAATAACCTGTCCAGATATATGCTAAACTACCAAGTTTAATTTTGCCCTGAAATTTGTTTGCGGGATTTGCAGAACTGTAGGTATTGTAAAAATGGTAACTGAAGTATTATGAATTTTAACCTACTGCCTGCTACACTTCAGTTCAAGGTTTACAAACTGCTTGCTGTGTTCATCCTGTTGAGAAAAAAGAACCTTTTCGCATACAATTTGAGGAAGGTGTCAAATAGTTCTCATAAATTATTCCAACAGATGTAGAGCGTGTAGTATACATTATAGACAGTTTAGTAAATTGACGGGTGTGATAAGTAATGAATGAACACCTAAAAATCGTAAAAAACACATAATAAAGATCTTTTTGAAACCAAAAGGTACCCCTTTATTAAGTTTGAAATTTAAAGAAGTCGCAGTTCGCTACCAAACGAGTACAAGATATAATTCTTTCGTTTATGTTTTCCATAAAATTTATTTGAATTTATTAAGACAGTCAAAATCAATGATGAAAATGCATACTATTTAAGTAGTCACTTTTTACAGTGTATACTTTTGGCCAAATCGATTTGTAGGGCCCCTCAAGATATCTTTCTCCCCGCCCAACTGCTTAACGTATTTTGGGGCCAAACATTTAATTCTTGCATAGTGAGCGTAAATTTATGTGCAATTGGTACAGCAGGGATCTGAAAATATTATGAAATATTAGATTATAGTAATTAAATTATATTTTCTCGAAATTCCGCCTACATACGGTCAAATTTCACTCGATTAGCAGTAGTATCCTGCGCAACAGAAGTTTATTCCTGGATGCAGGAGGCAGAACACCTGACACCTCAAAATCATGCTGTGGACCACCACTATTTAATAATTAGCCACATCCTGATTTTTTAGAATGGGAGCTTTAGTAGTGAGGGCCTCAATGGATAGAAAGGTCTGTGGGACAAATTTGGCCGTTTGTTTTGCGTAGTACTACAGTCGTTTTATAGCCCAGGTGTTGTAGTGTGCAGTAAGGATGCTCTGGCGGCCCTGGCATTCAACCTAGGTGGTCGCATATTGTGCGAAAACTGCTAATTGCTGACAACCAAGTTATTAATTGCCACCAGTCTATCTTTTCCCTGGATCCTTTAATTCTTTGGCTTAACGACAATGTCACGAGGACCGCTATTTGTTGGCATTTACCGCGCATGGCAAACAATTCCAAATATGGATGGGGAGGTCGTTGCACTGACGTTTGATGGCTCACACAGTTTTCACCTCGCTAGAGTGTTTTCACCTCATCTTATTGTAATTTTTTGTTAAGATCCCATCAAAAGGCCACGCTTTGGGAACTAGCACCATTCCTGCTTCACTATCATTTCGTGTTCTGCCATTCGCGTCCAGATTAATATTAAAGTTTCTCCGATATGGGTGCTTTTTCATAACTGCACCAGATTCCATCACTTCCTCTGGACAGGCGGTGTTTCAGCCTCATGAAGTGACGACTCAACTTTCCCTTCAGTCTGTATGCAACTCCAAAGAACGCGGTTTACGGCTTCCGAGACCTTGAAATATAACGAGCGTCCTCATACGCCCAGAGTTAAAAATGTGGACCAGACGTGATATTTCTGCGTGAAGCATGGCGTGTACACTGAACATGGAAAATTCACGTGCTTTTTCATGAAATGCTAACTAAAATGCTAAAATTTGTTCGCAATTTTAAAAGGTTACTGACCTAAGTAGTAAACTTAGAGAAACTGGCAGTAGGTAGATAGTATTGCCGACAAAGACAATGGAGGCTGGAATGGCCATTCTCTCTGACTTCTAGTACTGTCTGTCTGTCTATCTATCTATCAGTCTATCTATTTAGGACTATCTATCTACCTAATACCAGCTGTTATGGTTGTCACGGCCTCTGTCAAGGTCCAATAGAGAGCGGGACGGATGAATTCCGTCAGCGGTCAGGCGAACGTTCATCAACGACTGTAAATATCCCCTGACCTATACCGGCTAGACAACAAGCTCGTGGCGCAATGGTTAGGGCGTTTGATTCTGACCAAAAGGGTTGCAAATTCGAGGCTCGGGTGAGACACCACTTGGGTCTGGGTATGACTTGGCTGACGACGGCTAATAAGCCAGAAATGGCCATTCCAATCTCCGTTGTCCTAGCCGAAAATAATTGCTCTCACGGCTGTCAGAGCCTCTGTTTTGGCCTAAGACAGAACGGGATAGATGAGTTCCGTCAGCGTTCAGGTGAATGTTCATCCACTTAAAAATCATCAAAATTTAAGATTCAAAACCTTCTTTGCATTGTACAAGACACTAAGTGCTTCTAATTCGGTGAATGATCCGTTCATAAGTTGGATCGGTTTAACCGCTAGTGCGTAGGCTGGCGCAAGGCTATCAAAAAGAAGTTTAAATCCATTCGCATGACAAAAGTTTAACCGATTGAAAGAGATGAGAACCATACAAACTACCCAAGCTTCGGTGTATACTACGCACTTTTGTTAGAAAATAGTCCTAATATGCGTGTTTCGAGTTAGGCTCCGTTGGCCTTGTAAAGAAAATCGATTTTACATAATTAGAGGCAGGATATGGGATTGGGAACTTTTATTATTTAAGAGTTTTTTGCTAATTTTTAGCGAAATTAGGAATACGGTTACAGATATTGGCCGTGCTCAAATAAGGCTTGGGATAGAAGTTACATTAATTGTTAAAATTGGGGTTTCGTTAAAGTTTTAACAAAGGTAAGTATTCAGTTTACGGTTGGGGTATAGTTAAAGATTATTTAACAGTTTGGTTAATGGTTGGGTAAGAACTGTGACATGATAGTATTTTCCCCCTCAAGAATTTTCGGAAAACAATTACTAGATGTGCGATTCACCTTTCCAGCGTGTTGTTTTCTTACGCAATTTTCTATTTCGGATTATGCAGCATAGAACGAACAGGCATTGTTATGTTGCATGTAACAGCTCTGTTCGGTAGCACTTAGAACATGCGTAAGAAAAGCAGGCCGCTGTGTGGATGTTCAGTTAGTTATAAGATCGAAACCGAATGAATTTTGTTAAAATTAGATTGATTTGATCAAGTTAAAGACAGTGATCAGGTAGTGCCTGAACTGCAAAATTTCTTCTGTGTCTTCGGTAACTAGCTTTGCAATCAATCTTAGCTTCAAGTCCATTCATCTAAAATTCTGCCCTTTCGAGGCTCTTGGTATAAACTAGAACGAACGTGTGCCAAACGCTAATCTCGTCGTAATAATTTGAGCCAACATATACCACACAGCCGGCATTTACAGCTCTGTTAAAAAGTACTGTCCTTTTAGCAAATGTAGCAGAAAATAGTCGCAGTTGGAACAATGCCAGAGCTAATACGCGAAACGTTAGTGATCGCTTTGATGGTCGTGCAGCCAGAGCAATAGTTCAACTGCCCCCAATCGAAAATCGGTTTAAGCGTATGGCCTTACCCTAGTGAAGATCACAAAGATAGGCACCACTTTTTTCAGTGAGCTGACGAGGGGTTAAAAGAGTAAGGGTGACTTGCTAATGCTCCGTTTTAGGTTTAGCAAATGAGGGAGCAAATATTGTTCACAGAAGGCCGTTCAAAGTAGGTGAACTATAGCTTAGTATTTTATTCTGTGTCGAATATGGTGCAGACAGCACTTAAATATATTTAGATAAGAATATGCTAAGGGCTTAAGAACACTCATATTTGAAATCCGAAGTTATTAATAACGACCCTGGTTACTTCACACACCAATTAATACAAGGATATTTAAGTAAAACGCATTTCAGCCACGCGAATATAGTGTCGGTAGAAGAAGTAATGTATTTACTCAGTTTTTACTTATTTTGAATCATGCAACATAAATTCGAGCGAACACCAAACGTAAGCTGTGTTTAAAAACGAAGTAAAACCTCGAAATGTTGATCAGGATTGTCAAAAATTGAAATGTCTAAACTTTTTATGCTTTAATACAAAATCCTTATCGTTTATTTTTGACTATGTATTTGTGGACAGCGAATAATTTTGAAGTGTTTTACCTCAGAATCTCTTCATGAATGCAATATAATTAAGGGTTTCGTTGAAGGACGGGTCTATTGAATTAGGCCTTCATTATTATCGAGATATTTTTTTGAAAAACTCTGGACAAGCAGAAGTTATGGCTTTTTTCACTACTTTATAAAGTCGTCAAAATTCACCATATTGTGATGCTGAAAGAGTTCAATATTTTGACTAAATTGAAGATAATTGAGCGATGTTAAGTCAAAGAAACCACTTCCGTAGGTCGTGTTTGATGTCCTTTGGTTAAAAACACTGCCATATGTCAAATGATTTCTTTAAAAACGTGAAAGTGCTGGGTGTACTCGCAAAAAGCGTAAAAATGGAATGAACAACCACCACATGAGGCAAAAACCTGAACTGCAAGACAAAAGAAAATGTTTTTTCCAAGCACACGGTCATGAAAGTGAATGCTTTTGTTCTGGCTGATAAAGAAAACTAATTATTTCATAGTTCGCGACATTGTTTTACGGAGAGTGATTTGCTAATTAAGTCAGCTTGGCTGCTTCACTCCGTTCGGTACTGTCTTCACTATTTATGTCTATTCATGTTAAACCGAAACTTCATGATTGTGTCAGGACAATTAAAGCGATAAAAAGGCACCGTGGTTTCCCTCGTCTCCTGCATGCTGGCACCAACCTGTTGAGGAAATTGGGTTCGCCGAGGCGAAAGAAGGGCGGAAGAGATGTTCTCAAGGTCAACGTGCTAGGTTGCGGATGACGGGATGCGGTCATGTATTTGGACAAGTTAGGCAAAATGCCACTAATAATTTCACACCAACCCATACCCCGAGGACCATTTAAACGCTACATTGTAACGGCCGAGTCGAATGCGTCCAATCGGTGGGGACCGGAGGTTATCAGTACTCTCAGCCTTGGTTCGACGAATAGCGTCTCGTCGAATACACTACCGAGAGGTCCATCGATCTCATCCAACGCTGATGCGAGCGAGTTAGAGGTAGAACTCATAACGTAATAAAAGGGGGAGACGAGGATATATAAAGGTATATTGTACTGGTACAAGGAAGGGTATCGGTAATGGGAACGGTAACGGAAACGGGAACGGTAAAGGAGATACGGTAAACGGTAAGCGAGAGGGTCGGAAGGGATCTAGGTTCGGACTTATCGGAACTTCAGGTCGTCACGTGTGTGTTCCCCTGGTCCAATCAGATCACCGTTCGAGGAAAAAAAGGACCGGTCACAGTAAAACGATGATTAAAACAAGAAAACAGGGTTCGGTTCAGGTTTGGTCCGTTAAAACATATAACTGACCGTCTTAGTCCCTAAAATTTTATTGGTCTGATGATGGATTGTTGAAGAAAGGTGTGTTTGTCAAGATAACTTCTCAATCGTAAAAAAAGGAATCTTTGCAGAATAACTGAAGGGCTGGCAGTATGGGCGCATTCTATCTTAAGGTTGCACCACATGATCGCGTATTTTCGCCTGGGGCTGAACCGCCATGCCGGTGTCAGCCCAGATCAGCGTATCCTTGAAAGTTCTAACAAACAGGGGTAAGACGCAGGTAACCGGTGACCACGCGTGGCTAGAGTTTTTCAGTTCAACGCTTACCAGGCTCAAGCTCCAGAGAGAAAATAGTCTATAGGTAGGCGAAGATGGGACACCTGAAAGTTGATACGAACATGTTGCCTGCCTGCTATCAGCCGCAGAGGATAACTGCCTCAGATATTTGGTAAACTGCAAACCGGAAGTCAGTAGTGTATACAGGTATTTAGTTCTTTATTTGAATTTTTGTAAATAAAGCAAAGGCATGATCACTTGGAGAGCAATTATATAAGCCTAAGCTTCGGCTTCACACAAGAGGTCATCGTCAGAGAAGGCAGCAAACATCGGCATGCTTTTGTAGTCTAGCTACGAGTAAACGGGGAGGGCTGTAAACGGGTAGCATTTGTGATTGGTCCACGCTGCCGCCGTCTCATCCCATCGCCTCTGCGTGCATCCTTAGCGTTATGGCGTGCGGCCTTGGAACCGTGTTTTTCCTGGCAGACTGGCAGAGTGCGTGCCTGGACACGAACTGGGCCGCGCTTTTTGGTCACGCGCACGAGAAAAATAATAGAGCGGTTTATCCACATATCCGTTGATGAAGTTGGAGTCTGAAACCAAGGCCTCCAGTTGTTCTCACCCCCGTCTTATTAGCGGCGCTTGCCGTTATCCACGTGCCCATGAAATCGAATTCGTGGTCTTCTTCCAGAGTGTGGGTCGCGATCTGGGCCAGTGAATCGCCTTTCTGCAGTTACCTATTGTGCTCCATATTTCGTGAGCTAAGCCATCGCCCAGTCTGCCCTGTGTAATGGCAAGAACATCCGCAACATGACACTTGATAAACGACGTCAGACTGCTTACCTACCTCCGGTGAGTCTTTTACATGCAGGAAGCGTGAACGCATGCTACCTGTCAGACGATAAGCGATATCCACACCGAGCTCTGCAGGGATATATTTAGTTTATTCTGACACATTTTTCACGTACGGTAGAGGGTCTCAGAGTGTTAGCGGCCCTCCTGTTATTTTGCCCTCCGTGTGCACGACCAAGAAGTGTGGCCCAGTTCGTCTCCAGGTACGCACGCTGCCACGCCAAGAACTCAAGACACGATGCCAAGGCCGCACATCATAGCGCTAAGGACGCACACAGAGGTGATACGTTGAGACGGCGTGAGCACGGACTAAGCAAATTTGCCGCTCCCTCACCCAGCCCCTGTTTACTCGTAGCTAGACAACAGAAGCATGCCAATACTTGCTGTTTCTAATTTTCTCTGGCAATGGCCTCTTATGTGATGCTGATAGCTCAAACTAATACAACTGCTGTCTTAGTGATTGAAACTTTGTCTTCTTTACAACAAGAGCCTAGGAAATGCATAGTCGCTTATATTTTAGTTTTTTAGTTACGCCACGCACTGTCCATATGGTGTAGCATGTAACTTTTCAAGTTGTTTAGTACGTAAGTTTTGACGACTGTCAACTGCGGTTAGGAAAGTGGACGTTAACATAACCTATTCAGTAAATCTCGCCTACAACCAGAGTAGTGAAGGACGCCCTCTGGTAAGAGCCAAGCTTGTGTTTAAGGCTTCGTGGACTGTGGGAAGTGCAGAGATCAGCACTTATGTAAACATTCAGTAACAAGGTATGGGGGTGGTGAAAACCGAGTGACCATAGAGTAACTCTTAGTTCGTCCCAGTTTATCGACGATTTGACTGTGCACGATCATATGCCTATGAATATTCACCTATTCCTAACGGGGTCCACCCATAATCAGCTAGTGCATCACCCGAGGCTTGAACATGGCTTTGACAGATTTGCCTTGGCAGTCAGCTTCCCTTTCTGTAATGGGTGATTTCATAGGAGCAGCAAGTTGGGCGGGTAAAATCGATCCAAATGTGTTTAAATTAATGGCGCACGGTGAGCCTCAAAGCTCAATGGTAGAGCGTTGCCCGCGCAAGTTCGACTTCAACTGAGAACCAGGAATTTTTTGCAGTTGGTTCGACCGAATTAAGCAAAGCTACCAAATTTCCTAACGATATGTAAATACATACCGGCCTGTCGAAGTACATGTGAAACTAGATCGATGTCAAGTTCTAGTCTGGGACACCTTTCCGATACAGTTAACCGAGTCGATCTTAACGAAGCCGTTCAGTTTGTCTACTGGAAACCAGCCAACTGCTCCATGGGCCTACGCCAACGTGTGCTAGCAAAAGTCGAGGCAATAGCTATACGGCTAGCGATTCCAGTGCTGTGTGCTCAGAAGATGCTAATGCAAACACTTTCTTTTCCATGGCCGAAGTCAACGCCAGATGGAGATCGCATATTGCCCCCAGCTCCTATTGATAGTTGCCCACTCCGTGAGCTTGACAGTAATTTTCGCTCCGCGCAGTCGACGCTTGACCAATAGACAGGGTTAAATAGTGTAGTCTAATTACAATTCATCGTTTACGCGTCGTCCTCATGGCGAGGTCGGCGTTTAGAGGTTTGTGCGTCCGGGGAGGGGAGGAGGGGTAGGGAGGGTAATTGGGTTAGGTTGTGGGGTTGATCAGATGGCAGATGCATGGGGGGATAATTGCTGCTATTTGTGCACAGCGAACGACTGTCACTGGGGCGTGGGGGCAAAAAGCGATCGTCACCTGTCGTCGGAGTCGGCCACGGAAGTGAAAGGGCTTCTGTCAGTCGATATGTTGATGACATCTTCTGTTTGAATTACTATAACGCGGACACTGACGCTCTGGTCGCGAAGTTTAACAACGCGCACCCATCTCTCAAATTTACTGCAGAGACAGAGGAAAATGATGAAATTTCGTTTCTTGATGTCCTTCTGCGAAGGCAAGATGATGGATCGATCCTGCGTAGAGTCTTTCGAAAGAAAACCTGGACGGGACAATACACCAACTTTCACAATTTTGTCCCCCTAAATATAAAACGAAATCTAGTCCAGGGACTAGCAGCTAGAGTACGAAAGATCTGTTCTCCCGAAACTGTGGAAGCAGAGCTCCAACAGCTGCAGCAGATACTTATCGAAAATGGATACCCGGAGAGGTTCATCCTCAGGAATATTGGCGAGCGAGCCAAAAAGTCTGATACCTTAACAGCAGAAAAGAAAGACGTTTTCATAAGACTGCCTTTCTCGGGCGATGCAGCAAGCGAGCTGGTCAGACGGCGTCTAAGAACCGCAATCGCTAGCGCTTTCCCCGCGGCGAACTTACAGGTGTTCTTCACGAACTCTCCCCTCCTACGATTAGGAGGAAAAGACCGACTCCCGTTGAAGGCCACATCCATGTGTATTTACTCTTACACTTGCTCCTGTGGAGCAAGATACATAGGCCAAACAACGAGGCGCCTGGAAAAGAGGGTACATGAACATATACTGGCCTGGTTAAATAAAGGTGAAACTAGATCGATTTCGAGTTCTATTCTCGCACATCTCGTCGATGCGAATCATCGAGTCGATACTAACAAAGCCTTTCAGGTTGTCTACCGGACACCAGCCAACTTTACCAAGGGCCTACGCCAAAGAGTGCTTGCAACAGCCGAAGCAGTAGGTATATGGCTAGAGAATCCGGTGCTGTGTTGCCAGAAGAAACTGACAGAAGCCCTTTCACTTCCGTGGCCGACCCCGACGATAGGTGACGATCGCACTTTGCCCCCACGCCCCAGTGACAGTCGTTCGCTGTGCACAAATAGCAGCAATTATCCTCCCATGCATCTGCCATCTGATCAACCCCACAATCTAACCCAATTACCCTCCCTACCCCTCCTCCCCTCCCCGGACGCACAAACCTCTAAACGCCGACCTCGCCATGCGGGCGACGCGTAGACGATGAATTGTAATTAGACTACACTATATAACCCTGTCCATCTGTATAGTTTTAATTACCTTGCAAATTTTCTGGCCTGACGTTGAGTTGCTGAAAACATATATTTGCCAATCTTGACTTCTCAACTTAAGAATGGGAATATTTGCAGAGCTTGACCAATACTCACAGCCTCCGCCTATTCTCCCCACTATCCCAAAACAACGACCTCTGCATTCTGAGCGATATGCAAACTACGAGTTTTAATCAAAAGACATTTCTTAACCCTGTGCAATTCTTCCCTTTTTCAGATTAAATTCAATTACACAGGTCCGAAGATGACTTGCCCAAAACGTACGTTTGCCAAGTTGACTTTACAAGCTATTCTGGGAAATGCTCAGCATTAATTGACTGATGTAGGTTAACACCGGGTGATGACGATGAGAAAACTTCAGTAAATATTAGCAGTAGCCAAACCAACAGTCCAACTGAGACGCCTATGTGGTGTCGATGCTATTTACTAAGCTTCATTGCCCGAAAGGCGTGTCGTGGACAGTGGCCCCAGATACCTCAGCTGGGTGATCGAGTAGCCGTGTAACGAACCATCCCGGACCATGGGTGTCTGGACGTACTAAGGGCACTTACGGCGCGGATCCGGATGACGATGGTGTAAACGCCTGTTTTTGAAGGTACCAGTGTTCCTTCTCTTTTCCTTTGCTCACATTATTCACCCCTCATAACGTATCGTTGTGTGTCGTCGTCTCCTCACCGCCAGCACCACTATGGCCCTCATTTGCAGTTACCCGCAGTGTTGCAGTCCCCACCGGTATCTAACTGATATTCTGTAATCACTCCTTACTCCATATGGATCATTTTACAGCTCCTAGGTAACTTCTCGTACCACATCCCCTACCCCCCTCTTAATTGTTTACTATCTCTTTGATACAAACAAACCTTATTTGTCACTTTATCGTTTTCCCTCGACCACCCCGTGCGTTTGTGTTGTGGTGCTCAACAACTACCGTTTTGTGTTACATCCGGAGCCTCATACAGGTGAAATGCTCTTTTAGGTGTGTGCCAACCACGGCATCCTTAGTCCGCTTCAGCCGTGCATCTGTGGACACGGATGTGTGCAAGCGGGGATTCAGCAGTCGCGACTTTTTGCCCTCGTGTCTGTACGCACGGGAAGGAAGTAAAGGGTCCTCAGGTCAGAGAGCCACTGGGAATCGCCCTTGCGGGACAGCGAAGATTGAGCAAAGATGGGGGCATAGAAAATTTTTCACTATCCGCCACACAGAGTAGGTCATGGGGCTTCCGCTCAGCGAGTCGAGACAGCTGCATCTTGAGGTAGTGGACATTGAATAAGCCTAAGCAGTTAAAGTAGCTATCTTCTGAAATGCCTAAGCTGGTCTACTTGCTCTGCCAGGCATCAGCTGTTTTTAGGTTTCTACACTTAGGCTGAAAGTCTACAACCATTACTCCGATGTTTATGAGTGGACGCCAAGTGTCTGGGAAACGACTACAGCCTAGGAAGTGTCATCACCATCTGTTATGAATAACATAAGTAAGCGAGCGTTTATGCAAATTTGCGAGCAAAATCACGTCTTTTCCGAGCCTCAACACGGGTTTTACAGAGAGGATTCTACCAAGGTCTGTGCAGGTGAAACTTGCTATATAGTCGCCGTAGGGCCTTCGAGCCGCTATCCATTATGACCGTGAAATGCTCGAAGCATTCATAGCGGACGCGCACTAATTCTTTCGTAAATTCACAGTGCGCAAAGAACAAAACAGGCAAATTTGTCAGGACCGACTTTCTACACACATACTTGAAAGTCTAAATGAGAACATCACGCAAGTCTGCGAATTACAACGGCTAAAAAGAGGGACACCTTAGAACAAAAACGATTGAGGATTTCTCATAAAAGTTGCGAAGAATCTACATCCGAAAACAAAGTTGTTAATCTATCCTACGAAATCCTAACAACAACCGAAGAAACGTTGCTGAGCAAAGGCATGAGGTACAATCCAACGGATTTTCACTTACCTCGACTTCCTTGCCAGCTTCGAATCGATCATAACGTCAGTCTATCAAACAGTAGAAGAACTTTGGATTGTTTTAAGGTTGCGAAAATTCCCATCACAGAAATCCGAAGAGTATTTGGTGAGCATACGTATACTTTCAATAAATTCTCATCAGACCATTACATTTATATGGGAGGGGGTAAAGCGTAAAAGGTAAAATTGTAGGCAAATTACGTTCAGGCAAATTAGTCCGGGGGATAGAGTAGGGGGTGGGGTAGTAACAGGAGACTAATTAAGCGGTAAGGTTAGGGAGAAGGGGGGGGGGTAGTGGAAGAGGAGGCTTGGGGAAATGCCGGTAGCTAGGCGGCCGTTGGCCATGCTAAGCTTGGGGCTTGCAGCAGGTTCTTCTGCGCGCACAAAATTGGCTTCCTCAACTGGCTTCTTCTACCGGATAGTAGAAGAACTATTCGCAATTCGTAACAGCACTGTGCATGCCTTGAACATTATTATACGATGAGGGAAAGGGACTTGATGCAATTAACCAGGAAAAAAGACATCATAATTTTACCTCCCGACAAACAAGGCACTATCACCATTTCTTACAAATTTAACTACATAGATAAGCTGACGTCACTCTAAAAGGACGAATTAACATGCAAAATTCTACCGAGCGACCTCACAAAGTTGCAAAAACTCTTGCACTGACAAAACACCGAAACGCATAACAGGAAAGAAGTTAATCTCAAGCGTTCTCGATATCTCCTTAAAATAAGATGAATCCACTACTGTCAAAACGTACAGACTAGCAAAGAATCATAAAATTGGCATTTCACTGCGACGGTCTCTAAGCGGCTCTTTCACCAATTAAACCCACTTACAAGGAACTCTGAGTCCTCCGTTTAAAATTTCAACACGTTTCTAGACAAACTAAAATGAATGAAAATCTCAGATGACGAAATTATGGTCTCTTTCAGTGTGGCCTCTCTCTTAATCTTGCTCCCTCTGTATTAAGCTAGATGCTGCACCGAAGCAGTACTCTAGGCCCATCCCACTGATGCACGTGCTGAGGATTTACTCCAACTACTAGATCTTCGTCTCTTAACCAAATTTTCTTTTTCCGATCAATACTAGCAACAACTTAAAGAGGCCCCATGGGTTAGTCCTTAACCGGATTTCTGGCCGAAGCCGTAATGTGGAAGTTAGAATCAATAACCTTCCCCACAACCACACCAACATTCTGGCTGCGCTGCGTAGATGACACATTTGTCATCATCAAGAAGAATGATTAAGACCTCATCCACAGGAAGATCAATTCCACATTCTTACGAATTGCATTTACATTCGAAAAAGAGGTTGATAGACAATTCCAATTTATAGATGTCTTTGTACATCTAAATACTGATGGTTCATTCCGTGTATCTGCTTACGGTAAAGAAACATATTCAGAGGTCATCCGATATTTTTGAGAGCATCCCCTTAGTCTCGCAAGATAGAAGATCTGTGTATAGTCTTCTTCATTAAGCTTTAACACACTGCTCTGATGACAAAGTTTATGAAAAAGAAATGAAGTAAAGATTTCAGTCATTGTCCAAAAATGGATATCCAGGAAGGTTCGTGCTTCAATGAATGAAACGACAAGAATCCGAAGAAAAAGATTAAAAAAACATTTCGAATGATAGGGCCACCCAGGTATCGAAAACACTAAGCTGGCAAACTCTTCAATGGGTAAAATATGTATCTGAGCTCGTGGAAAGACAACTAAGTAAACATCAGATACAAGTGTCACATCAACCCGAATCTTCCTTAAGATCACAGCTTATACACCCTAAGGACAGGGTTGGCTATCTTGAAAGAAAAGGTGTTTTATACAAGATCCCACGTGTCAGCTGTAACGCAGTTTATCGTGGCTTAACTGGTAAATGCATCTCCACCCGCATACAACAACATCAATCAGCAGCCAGAACACGAGAACATTTATCGCAGGTGGCTTGCACACACTGAAAAAAAACTCACAAATTCGGGGGGCATTATCGAAAATTACCCAACTAGAAAAGGCCTTGAATTCCTAGGAGAACTGCACTCAGACGAGATATGCATAAACAGTCATATCGACTTGGATGTCAGCTAGAAGCACCTCCAGGCTGATTTCAAGGCGCGCGACCAGCCACGAAAGAATGATGAAATGCACGTAACGCCTACTGACATAATACACAGTTCACAATCGGTGCTCACATCAGATGATGAAATGAAAACTTTATGCATTTAAGTTTCAATATTCCCAAAGAAGTTCTTCGTTTCCCAATTTAATAGCTTGGGATGCCCATTCTTCAAAACAAACGTATATATACGCGGCTTTTTGAAAATGAATGACATATCCCACGGTTAGATTTGTAGATAGTTAACGTATTTCACAGGACTCTTTCTGAGTGACCTCGGTTAGTCAGAGTAACCTACTGTATCTGATAGTTCTAGTTTATTGCAACTTAGATATACATTTCAAGATTCATCTGCATATGCTATCAATTATATGATAAAAAACTACTATTTTTGTGATACAAACATTAATATTGTTCTTACAGCAATAGCACAGCGAATGAAAACAGGACTATGGCTGACAAAAACGCTAATAAAGAACGTGTGTAAGTTAGGCAATGACCACAAGGAGATATTTTTATTTTAACGGAGATGCAAAGCCACAAATCCAAAATGGGTAAGTTCGCCAACTTAACTTAAAAGGCTTATATATATGGGGCTCAGCCACGTTTGAAAATCACGATTTTTGCCCCAAACGTCCATCCTACTACCAATAGCACTGAAGTACCTCATTAACACGATCATAACACATGTACTCGTCGTTGGAGGTTTTCTAACATCGTAAATGTGTTCCCCAAAATTTACCAAGGAACTGGAGACAAAATTCCATGCATTTGGAAATTGCCGTCAGTTTCAAGTGCATATGCATACGTGTCTTGTTTTTTGAGTTTTTCAAAGAGAGTAACAAACCAAAATATTTCTATCAGATAACATAAGCCACTGAAATCCAAACGAATTGAAAAAAACAAAGCTAAGTGCAAAAGACCCAAAGAACAGCATTTGAATGCCGATTCTATGTGGCATATTTTTGTAAAACTCCAGCTACTGTAGGCATACGAATAACAGAAGCGCAGCAAAAAATCGCCGCAATGCCTTATGCTTGTTTTATAGAATGGTTTCTCACGCTCTACAGACCTTCTACCTCAGGCACGGTTGCTTGGCGCAGACGTTCTATCGCAACATTAGGACTACCCTGGTCAGTCGTCTCCAATGAGGGATCACTTCAATACTTGGGATAAACTCAGTGTACCTCCGAAAAGTTTGACCATGAAGTTATAAGGAATAAATGACGAATTTATAGCTTCTCTAAGTCAAATCAGCATCTTTTATAAAAAGCAAAACATTACACATGCATTGAAGTTTTCTTGTTTAAGTTCTCTTCGAAAGCTTAACAAGATTTACAAACTTAAGTCATGTTCATCCTCTAGTTTATTGGCTGAGCCCTATGATCAAGTGCATTGCAAATTTCGATGGCCTGTGTTTTGAGCAAAACGTGGAAGATTAAGCGACTACAAACAATAAGGAACCATTGTATTAGGTCAAACCCTATCCGATTGTTCCGAAGACAGTTCACAAAAGCGTGTCTCATTTTTTAGATTGCATAATTGATAAAATGTGAAGCAGAAAATATGAGTGGCTGAATTAACACACACTTGAAGTAGTTTATTCTGTTCATTGCGCTGACTTAAGGTGCAAAATGATGTGTACTAGAAAAGAGTTCGTTTCAGATCAGTATGTCGGGGGCAAAACTGGGTCAAGTGGAGCCAAATCTAATGTTTGCTGATATCCAAGAAACTTCCTACGCTATTAAACGCAGCGGAAAATAATTCGTTGTTGTTGAGTGTTATACTTTAAGCGAACATTAATAAAAAGCGGAAACTTTCTGACTATACACAGTAGTCGCTAAAGACCGTACAACATTCATGATGAAATTTGAATTGATATATTTATATATATATATATATATATATTTGGATAATTTATTTTGAATTATTGAGTTGATTGAATTCTGCAAAAGCATTTCAGGTAGGAAAATCACCATTTATTTATCTTTATTAGGGGAAATGACCATTCATTTTGGCAAAATTGGCGGTAGTATCGAAGGGGTTTCCTGTGCTGTTACGAAAGACAGAACCAAACTGCTTATTATTGTTGGTTGTACGATAGAAGAACTCCAAAATAACTAGAAAGTGTGCAGAAGATATTCCTTTCAGAACTGAAAAAAGTTCCCAAGCTACTCATGTCTTGGATGACGAATCTGTAACGGATATCGAAATGTCAGGCAAATAAACATATTGTCCCAGCGATCGAGTCTTCTTCTCAATCGCTTCCTGGGACACAGATGTTCGCTTGTATTGGCAAACATACTAGTGTCACGAAAATTAGTACTGCATTTATGGTGACAAAAGTTGTTAATTAAAAAAACAAAAAAAGTTTATCAAGCTGGTCTCGTTCGGTGTCTCAATGACAATATGATTCCTTACGGTTGCCTTCATCTGATGGTCATATAATTACTATCATATTTAACGTTTCCGGAAGCTATTTAATTCTAAACTTTCTTCTTGATATTTCTGATCTTTTCTCACACAGCACAAAAATATAAAGTTTTGCTCTGCGCTACTTAATACCGTAGAAAATGTCTTGCGTATCCAATCTATTCTCCTGCTTACCAAATAACTTGAAGAGCACTCGCAGTTTTCTTCACTTAAATTGATTCAGAGGATCAGGTTCACTCAACAGATAAACATAACATATGTACGCCAAACCACCCATCATAAGTTGGATCGTGATTATGCATGACTTATCTCACCCAATCTGCCCCCCACGACCGTCAATATTACAACCTAATCTAAATAATCTCTCCTAATCAAAAATGCCTTTCGAAATTTCGGTTTTTAATTTCAGAAGCTCACGCGCTGGCTGCTTAAGCGTTTATGCGGCTGGAAAGCTTATAATCGTTAGTGATTTAAAGGACCGGTGAGGGTTCTTTACTCCAATTTGAATGCAAAATTAGTGTGTCGATATCAACAGCTACATTGTGCAGTTTTTAAAGGATGCCCAAAACTACTGCAAATGTCAACAGCCAGTATTTTTACACAACTTCTGTGGATAACTAAACACAATTTATCGCCTGCATATATTAAAAGAGTTTTGCAAACGCAGATGAAGGTTAAAAGAAATCTAAAGAATGGATTTCTTGAGGGTATAATATTTGCTAACCAGAGGGCTTCAATTCAGTTTTTAGTTTTCGGTACGTCACTCAACTACATTATCAAACAGTAGTCACCGGCTTCGCAAAAACCCATGTTATTTTATTTTCAACTCGCAAATTGAGCAGCATATATCTTATGTTGATTTGCTTACTAGGCTACACGACATGCTGGGCCTGAGATTGTATAATTTTGCAATTTTAAATTTCAAATCAAACGAACTGTTAGAAAACAACTGCTACTTAGCTGTATTGGGGCTTAAAATGCTTCATTTCTGCTACTGTTCATTCTCCGGAAATGGGATTCTGTTTCGACAAAAAATATAATTTTCCTTGTGTTTCGTTTGTCTGGCGAGTCAGATGCAAGGGAATAGCAAATTTTGGAGATCCACTGACAGTCCCATTTTAGTTTGGGCCGGACTTTGGAAGATCCCTTCTATGAAATAAACTCAATGTTTTGCATCTGTGCTCTAAATAAGTACATAAGATTAAAATGAAGTTCCTATTAAATTTTATCCCAGTTTAGCTAAAGCAAATCAACATATGTGCTTCAGCTGTTATCCGTCTACAACGCATTCCATTCATTTCCTCACTAGTGAGTACTCAAAAAATGAAGTTAATCGCACCTAGTAGAAGATAAGATTGCAAAATAACTTAACTCCAAAAATGAACTTTTATTATTATAATTCTAAGCCCAGTAACGCCAACTTACCCGGAGTCCGCACATATACTTTGAAACAAATAAAATAAATCTGAAAATAAACTGTTCTGCACGCACAGAGAATGACTTTGGCTTCTGCCAATTTTTATCCAAGCTTGAGCGTTTTTTAACCACCAGTTGATTATAAAGATGCATGGCTATTTCGAAGTTGAAGTAAGTAAAATAAAATACCTTAAAATACGACACACGTTCCCTTCGAAGAATATGCGATATGAAAAAAGTGCTTCTACAGAAAAGTTCGTTGTCTTTTCTGATTTGCAAGAAAGTAGTAAAGTCCACGTAAGCCTAGCAAGACTGCAGGAGATGACGCAAAGTGTGAGGAGCTAGAAAATAGATTTTAGGTCTGAGTGTTACGATCTTTTTTGCTTTTTTGGTTGTCTCTGATGAGCAATTCAAGCAAGCATCTCAAACGTCAGCGCAAAGCACTTCCTGTTGCAGCGATTGCATCGCCTCTATCTACAAGGTAATGAATCGGCAGCCATCAGGCCTAAAATATTGGCCCAGTAGCACTCAAAAGGAAAACCAACATCGTAAACTTTACGAGAGACAACTGTTCGAGGGGAAATTTTTTGGGAAGCCAGATGACTGGCAGATCCTACTGATAAGTCCTTGATATTTTAAGAAGCCCAGCTTTAGGATGACTGCAGAGGATGAATTAAGGTCTGTCTCTGGGAACATAAGTTGCTGTTTAGGAAAGTAATACTCTGGAGTTTAAGTCGTTTCTGAGTCCCTGGGCATCGGGTGATAAGTATTTGTAATTACTGAAAAGCGTTATGATAGAGTTACATAGGCAGCAACTACATGCAAGGTCAGGCAACAGATTTTCTGTTTTTCACATAACAAAGTCACGTTGGACAGTTGGCAGGATAGATATACTGGTATTTTCTACAAAAAGCAGCACTGATTATCAGATCTAATAAGCTACACACAAAAATGGATTGTTGACAGCCTTCAGGAGAGGGAGATAAATTGCATCTTAAGGAAAAATAGGTATTTGCTTTAGCGTACGTATATTTAACACACCTCGAGTAATTTATGTCATTAAATTGGAACTTGGCTAGTCTCTTATCACCTGAAAAAAAAGTGATTTGTGAGACACTGCAAGTGGAATTCTCCATTTACCATATGGCTTTGTACGAAATTCCAGGGAAGACCTAACGACCAGTTATTACGCTGTCCTGATTACTCATCCGTTGGTTATGATCGATCGGTACAAGCCAAGCGAGTGATGAAATCGACCAAACCGCTGGCCATGATTAGTGTTGTATACTATCATTTTGTCCAGCCCGACAGTCAGTCAGAATTTTACCCCTCAAAATAATTTGATTGGTCCAATTTTGCATGCCTTGCTGTACTAGGTATTTCAAAAGACTCCTACTTTTGCACTCTTCTTCCTCGAAGACTTACTGAAGGCGTAGTAAGACGAAGATATCGCAGCTTTAGCTACATTTACAACGTTAATGGGACCCCTAATCCAAACCATAATCCAGGCTCAAGTCCTGGATGTGAGTATTACCCTAGCATTAAACAACACCGCACCCCTTACCCTGACCACAACATTTACACGCAGTTTCCATTGCCATGTGTGCCGCCATGAAATTATCTTCTTATTCGCCCAAGACTGAGAGGATTTAAAAGTCACCATTTGGCCATTTTTCGTCTGGTTTAGGTTTTCACTAGCTTACAACCGGTGCTCAGCAAATCTTCGTACGATTTGCTGTGACAAGGCAAAGAAACACTTCAGCTTCTTTTAATATACAGAAAGGAAACTATCTCAAACATATTTGACACAGTTATTTACGGCTTCTTCATCAAATAAACGTTCTTGGTATGTTTTCAAAATGTTTATAATCTAAAATATGTTAAATTTTACCAAACACCTTCAAACGTTATTTCCGGGTTTCTGTTGTGGGCCAGCGTGCCGTTGGTAGGCCTTTGTAGATTGCGTAAGAGAAAAGGTGAACCGGAATGAAAAGGGTATTATGAACATGAATTTTTATTAGATCAACAAGGATGACAAAAATCTTCACTTACCTATGGTGGGAGGCATGTTCGTATGACCTTTTCTACAAATGTACACTAAGGCAGCACAGGTGAACAATATCACAAAACTATAAGCAGAAAGAATCACATCTATTTCATTTTCAGGTAGTGTATTCAACCAAGGCGACATTTTGTTTCCTAATACAGTTATAAAGCAAGTGAAAAGACAGCAAACTTATAATGGAATTGTTAGGAATGCGCTCATTCCCACGATTACTCACCCTACGCCACTGTTGTGAAAGTGCGCCGTGACTATCGATTTTTCTTCATTGCTGATTGGTCCCGTGTCGCTGACGCCTGCTTATGGGACGAACTGTATAAATACTTCCCAGCCATTGATAAGATTGACTTGCTGTAAAGTGCTTTGCCTGCAAACACGCTCTCTTTATAGCCGACTGGTCTTCTCTGTCTCTCTGTCTTTCTCACGCGCCTTTGCTACCATTCTTGCTAATTACTAGAGCCAGGCGCAGGTTAAACCAGAAATATACTCAAGATTTAACTCTTATGTCCGTTCGGAACATATGAATCTGAAAACGCTTCTTTGTTATGCGCACTCGTAAAAGGACTGGGGTAGGCTATCGGTGAATGAATGAATGGGACTATTGAGCTTGTAACTTACCATATTAACAGCTTGTGTTCAAACTAAAAGGCCCAGACACGTGTTTTGTTAGTATTCTGCCGCTGCTTGACATAGCTGCGAGAGGTCCGGCTCATCAGTGGGTCCGTAGCATTCCCTGTTTGCCGATCTATGGTCCAGTGTTCTATAGGCACACGCCAGTCGAACAAAATCACTTAATAATAACCATTAAAACACCCAAATCTTTTTGTTAACGTCTTTTAAAGGTTAATCTAGGCAGTGAAAGATACTAAGATAATGACTCATCTGAATTGAGTTTTATAAAAATGAATGCTAATTAGGGTTGGCAAAATGTTGCCCATCCAAATCACCTGCCTGGCTTTCTTTACTTGAATTTTTATTGATGGCTACTTACCTTCGAACTGTGCATATTTAATCGATTTTTTGCCGCCATGTCCGTTAGGGGCAGGCCTGACGACCAGTAATCACGCCGTCCTGATTTATCATCCAAAAGTGCACTATCGATCGGTACAAGCTGCGCGAGTAATGCGATCGATCAAATTGCCGGCCATGATTATTGGTCTGCGCTATCACTTGTGCGATTTACTTTGACGCGGGTTAATAGACACTTAACTTCTTTTTATATTTAGAAAGGAAGCTGGTTATCGAAAAAAATGTATTTCTGCACATCTCAAACATCTTTGACACAGTTATTTACGGCTTCTTCGCCTAGTCACAGTTTTATGCATATTTTTTTAAAAATTTTTATAGTTAAAATAACTTTAATCTCCCCAAGCACCTTCAAAAATTAATTCGGCTTTCTGCTGTGGGCCGGCTCACCGGCGGTAGGCCCTCTTGGTTCCCATAAGATAAAAAGGCGCGCAGATATAGAAAGGGCATTGTTAACATAAATTTGTATTAGACCAACAAGGGTGACGAAAATCTCCGCTCCCTTATGGCGGGGGACATGTTCGTGTGACCTTTACTACAAATGCACTGATTGGAGGAGGGCGAGACACTTATGCAGCATAGGTGAAAAATATCACAAAATTATAAGCAGGAAGAATCGCATTTATTACGTTTACAGGTAGTGTACTGAAGCGGAATGACAGTTTGATTTCTAAAACAGTTATCCAGCAAGTGAAAAAGGCGGCAAATGCTGTATAATGCTGATGATGTTAAAACGTGCAAGCCTGATCACTTAAGTCCATTCGGAACATTTGACTTTAAAAAATCGGCATCCCAAGAAATATAATTTGGTAGAAGAAGGACGTTGGGAAAGAGTAGTGCATTGGGTGAATTTTAGACACCGGGTCACGATGTCGTCGTCAGACGGATGGGAATTGTACGAAACAATTTACGCAAAATGATGGCTAACAGAAGCTTATATAGTGGATTGGGGTAAAAGTTGATAATCTTCACCGCTTGTGATCGTGCGCTCAGTTGGGAAGAAAATAGTTGTCATTTGCATGTAATTATGCGGTCGGTCGAGAACTTATTGTTAACCGCATTCAATCGGGCTGTAGGTGGTCGCTGGTTTTTGCCTCCTCTAGGCCGGATATACTGCCTTCTCTTCTATATTTCCCTGACGTTGGTGTAAATCATGTCCGATTCGACTTGCCTTTTGATGCATAAGTCGTTGGAGTTGGCGGTTTCTAAAATCTCGTGGCCTTTCTTGTATGGACAAGAGCCAACAATGCATGTTTCATCCCATGTAAATTTGTGTCTAGTTTCTTATGTGCGCATGGCGACCTCGGGAAAATGATATCGCCCCTCAACCCCTGGGTAATGTTCGCGTAAGCATGTAAAGGCTGATTTTCCTGTCTGTCCGCAATATAATGCACTGCAGCCACCACAAGGGATCTTGTAAATGACTTCTTTTCTGTCCAAATAGCCAACCCTATCCTAAGGGTGTACAAACTGCTTTCCCAGAGTATTCGTCAGTTTGTGCGCCCCTTGGCTTTGATGCTCCCTCAGGTATCTTTAAACGTGTTGAAAGCAAAATCGCCGGCTTGGCTTTTTTTTACTTTTTAATGCCCACAGCGTTTCAGAATTTTTTAAAATTATCAGTTAACCTCTTGGCAATTGCCTATAACCTTGCTGTTGGTATCGATTTTTCTATATATATTTGTTTTTGTATTTACTCTTACGGCATTTACGTTATGCAATCAGAGGAGGCAACCGATGAGCACTCTCAAAATTAAGATATTGAATAAATTTTGCTGATTATACAATCTTCAAAATTGCACCACAAAAAGGGTGCTGTAAATTACTTGAATTTCTATTGATGGCTACTTACCTTCAGTGTTCTGCCGTCATGTGTTAACCTGAAAAATATTTTTGTCGGTCCAAAAGGAGAAAAAAGATATAATATTCAATATTTTTTTTGCCATTTGAAGGTATTGACTAAAACCTCATAATTTCGACACAGAACGCCTCTGGACTTTTCACTCTGACTACTTGGGGGGGGGGGGGGTGAAGGGAGGCCACAAATGGTCGGGCCTGAATAGATGATCTTCTTGAAAACAAACTAGCATCTGATAGAAAATACTGAAAGTGTTGGTTTTATGCCCACAAAAGGTTAGCAGAGAGACGATGAATGCGGAAGAGAGTAACATTTAATGACATTGAACATTGAAGTTCAAACGCAACCTATGAAGCTTTAGGCTCTACTTCTTCGTGCTGACTCGAGGAAGGAGTGGAGTAGGATGGCGGGGACAAAACAAATAGAAAAGATCCATTTATGGTTCTTTGTTTAATAGGTAGACCCCTTTTCGTATGCAAGGGCTTCAAAATGGCCAGTAAAACATCCAACGCTCTTTGTTAACATCCGTCCCATGTGAATTCATGCAGTGAAAACTACTTACAGATTAAAGTGCCTTTCTTTTGAACTGTATCGTGGTCCATTTAATAATGTGCACTTAATGTTGTCCGAACGTCTCCCATCCAAATCACCTGCCCGATTTTCTTTACGTGAATTTTTGTAAGTAATGTTGAAGTTCAGGCTGCGTATACCAAATCTACGGTCTGGTGTCATGTATTTACCTAAAAAGTATCTTAGTCGGTCCAAAAAACACAGAAAGATCCTCATTAGTTCACTTTGACCATTTGGGGGGGGGGGGGCTGATAGGTGCACCTATTCAGCCTAAATACTAAATGAGAGACTACAGTCAAGTAAACCCGCCTTATCGCATTTGATTAAACAGATTATGATTGTGGCCTTTAGGTCCAAAAAGAGGTTGGCAGAGAGGATGGTTTCTCGTTTAATAGGCACATCCAAGTCGAACACAATCGCTTAGTAAGGGACATAAAACACCGGAACCTTTTTTAACATCCGTCCTATGAGAATTCAGGCAGTGACATATTCTTAAGGGTTAAAATGTTATTTATCTGAACTACAGTTTACAAAATGTATGCCCAATTAGTTTCATCAAAATGTCACCCATCAAAATTGTCTGCACGTCTTATTTGCTAGAATTTCTGTTAATGACTGCTTACTGTCTTGCTTTGCCAACTAAATCAATGAGCCACCGTCATCTATGGACCTGAACAACGTCTCAGTCAGCTCAAAAAACTATGCAATGTTTAAATCAGTCTTTTGCCAGTTAAAAGTAGCGACGAAAACAACATAAGTCTGACACAAAACCTTTCTGCAAATTTCGTTCAAACCATTTGGGGGAGGGGACTGCAGATGGATGCACATTTTCAGTCTGAATAGGTTATCCATATGAAAACAGCATAACCGGCTAGAGTCAAGCAAGACCTGCCTTACCGCATCTGATTGAAAAGCCTGTTAATGTTGGGTTGATGTGCCAAAAAGGAGGGGTTGGCTTAGAGAGAGAGAGAGGATAAATGCTGAAGAGGGAGAGAGTGAGAGAGAGAGAGCAAGATTCAATGACCTGGTGGAGAGAGGGGTGGAATGCCGCGCGCGTGCGTGCGTGCAGGCATATGGACTGGCCTTCCGATCATGCCCCGTGACTGCTGCTGCTGCTGCTACCAATCGGCATTTTGTACATTCTTTGACGTCTAATGGCGTGGAATACCTGTCTGTGTGTGTGTTTGTGTGCATCAGCGGCGGTAACTGTTGCCCCGAGGATGCGCACGGAAAGGTCAATGACTTGCCCTACACCCCCACCCAACATCACCACCACTCAAAAAACGTCTAGATTACATTCATCATCAAGCCAAAAGGGGATCATAATGTACGTACGCCGCATTTGTTAATTAGCAGACTTTGGGTAAAGAAGAGGGATATTTGGGGGATTTTGTAGACTTCGAGTACCGAAATAAACCTGCTGTTTGGTCTGTTTTATTAGCATGGGTACTGCGGACGCGGGGATATATGCGCGCATTCCGCGTGGCAGTGATAGTACAAAAATACCAAGTTGGCAGATTGTTACACTGATAAAGATGCTTGAAGGAACAGTGTGGTTAATTAAACTTATTTATTTGTGCTTCTTTTTGAGTTCCATGTAGTAGTCGTTGTCATTTAGGGACGTTTTAGGTGATTTGCATTATCAAAACTGAAGAGTCTAGATTTGAATCTACGGCTTCAGATATAAGGGTATTTCGTAACGTGGAACATAACCTTTAAATTTCGTGGGTGCAGAAAATTTAAGTTCCAGATATTTTTATGACGGGCAAGTTGTATACGTGATTAATAATATGCAAGGGATACATGCATAAAAATTAATACTTCACATGGCAACTTCAATATTACTGCGTGTATTATTATGAAGAAGCAAAAACAATCGAATAATTATTGAAGAAATTTTAAATAGTTTTTATAGTATAAAATATTGTATGTGTATGATGTTGACTTGAAGCCAGCATGTGCATGACATTGTGGAGAGACGAAACAGGGCCCCACAGAAGATCAATTCATGTCGTGCCATCTTTTCTGAACATTTGATTTATACGTAATTGACAATAAACTGTGTATCCCATGAAACGTTAACTAAAATTTTGAAATGTGCTTTGGATTCAAACATATAAAATAGGTTATTTTAGGCATTAACGGCAGAAACATTGGGACTTGCATGATACGCATTTCGACCTTATTAGGTCTCATCAGATACAGATACCCAACTCCAGTGTAGCCACGGAAATTGCTGCTAAACCCGAGATTTGAACCCACGTCACTCTGGTCATGGGCGAACGCCCTAATCCCTGAGCTATCGGGCTCGATGTTTTGCCGGTTGTTGATTTGGATATAGATAAGAACATATGGGTACACCGATCATATGTAAAGCACACCTGCTTATAATATTGATAAGCATACGACTTTACCTCAATATAGCTAAGTAACCTCAGAATGCCGGCTTTTAAACGAGCTTCATTTTGACCACCAACAAGAACTAAAGTCTTTAAAAAATGGCTGCTTAATTAGTTGGCCTTTTAATAATTGATTTTTAGTACCCTAATATGATCAAATATATGTTTTAGAGAAAATGCACAAACATATTTTTTCTTGGACACGTTTGTTAGCAAAATATGGCTTCTTAAAATTGTTTACTTGAAAAAAGGTTTTTTTCGGTTGTTAAATTATTGCTAAACTGCCGAATAATTTTGAAATCTAACGGCCGTAAAACGTGAATTCAAGGTTTCCAAATTATATGCCATATATATTCTGGCTTATTATAACTAAACATTTCCCTAGGTCGTGAGGAAAAAATCATATAGTTTTCATAAAAGTTTGCTATGGGTGCAGACAAAGTTGTATAATTTATAAGCAGCATTAAGAAATATACAGATACGTTGCTTTATGAATGCATATTTCTTGGTCGTTATAACTATAATAATAAAAAACATAATTTGCTACCAAAAGAGTACAAAAAAGAATTTTTGGCAATGTTTCTTTACCATATATTTGAATATATTAGGACAGTAAAAATCAACGAATCTCTTAATCCAAATTCTGGTACTTTGAAGTGCTAAGAGGACACATTTAATGTTAAACATACGAATAAAGATAAGTAATTATGAATCTTTGTTAGTTATTTTTCAGCAATTCGCGGGAGCTTAAGAGCGGAGACTTCGCCGATTTCGGGTGATACCATTAACTTTAATTAAGCTAGCAAAGATTATCGCAGTTGGTGGTTTAGATCTTGGGTGGGGACTTAAATAAAGATTCTGGTTGTTTCATTTTCCTGCCAGCACTATCTAACGAGTGAGTTGCGCATCGAGGTACTTTACTGCATAGGCTGCCACTAACATTCACCGTTTCTTGAGCACACCTATTAACCTAAGGCATACGTAATACAAGTGCCCATAGAAAACAAAAGATGATGATTCTGTTTCGTCCTAGAGCATCATAACACTCGTTTGATGGCGGACACGATGATTTACAACGGGTTGTGCTTAGAACATTTGGATTGGCTCAAAATTTGACAACGTATCCTGGATGTTTTAACTTACAGGTAATGTATCAGCCAAAGCCAGGGTGAACCGAAATGGTCATTTTGACCCTATCAATTATTTGTTTATAGTCGAACTCCACAAAGCCGATATTTGATCCCAGGTTAATTGACCAACAAGCCTAAGAATAAGCTTTCTGTCACCTCAGTTGCCTATCCCGAGCGCGTAGGCTGAAAACGGTATCCTTAAGCATCTACTGACCTAAACTGTGGAACATTTCAAGGGTGAGACATTTATATCCGTACAAGTGCTGCACTTATAAAAAACCAGGTTAATGAAAGATTTATACACTCTTTAAGTCCATTATCATCGAAAAGTGCAGAAGAGCATAATCCTGCCATGCTCACAAGGCAGCCATTACAAGACAATAAAGCCATGTAAATCTCTGAGTTATATTCTTAAAGGAGTCGTTTGGAAAAATATATGGAAGGACCTGCCAACCTGCAGTTATTCCACTGTGTTAATGGCTTGTGTGAATCCCAGTAAAGCAAGGAGTTAGGAACGCCATTACACTAAATTTCGGAATGACTACCCCTTACCGTAAGGCTTTGCCTACTCCACCGTCATTTTTAATTACAACTGAACGCTAAATGTAACCCCAACTTAAACACCAGTCCCAACTCAAAGCCTAGGTTTCTCGAAACCGAGCGTGAAGCCATCCGCATCACTGAAAATCTTTATACCTCTGTCTGATCGGGGAGTAAAGGGCACCCGCTTTTCAAGAACACATCGAATGCTAGGACTGCCTAACATAACACCAATAAAATTACCTATTTGATCACCACCTCAGCACCTATCGCGTCACATAAACGCTGCCGGTAAACTGAATAATCCTTTCTTGAAAGAAAACACCGAGTGAAAAAGGAACTTCAGTCCAACCAGACTCATGAACTGGGAGGATTGCAAATGCTCGTTATTTTTATGCATCAAAAGCAACTTTGGGCTGTATGAGAAGATTTTCCGTATTCTTGTCTGAAAGTATCCGGATGGAATGAAGAGCGTAAAGCCAGTAATCACAGTCTTATCCCGACACCATTTACGACGTTTTGGGCACAATTTAATAAAACGGGATTACTACGCCTCTTCGCTATCCGACATAAATCCTCGTTCCTTACGTTCCGCAAAAATGCGACCTGAAAGCTTTTAAAGGTCAGCGTGTTCTTCACTAGTCAAACTTATGTGTGTCGTTTTCCCATGAATAAGGCATGACGGAGAAATTCACTACGCTGCTTTGGAACGTGTTAGCAAAGGTTATCATGACAACTTCATACCTAGATGAAAATAGTCCAAATCATGCATTAAAGCTAAAGTTAATTAAAGAGCTGAACAGAGGAAAACTGGGGAGTTTGGTGAACTCCAGCAGACCACCTAGAAAAACAAGCAAAGTACCTTTAGGCATTAAGGAATGTTTTGAGGGTATGGTAAGTGTGTGTTTCCATCTGTATGGAAGCTTAGTAGCCATGCTACTTTTCTCAATAATAAATTTTTGCAAAAGGTGTTAATGTAGTGCACTTCATATACCCGAAGTCCGAGAATTTTCTCCTGCGGAAGGACAGGGAAAGAAACTTTTTAAAAGTGTTAAGGGAAAAAACGTAGTCGAATTCGTTTTCAGTGGCCCCTGGCAGTAAGCTGTTCCGCATGTAAATTCAAGGTTGGCAAGGCGAATCGCGCCGCAGACTATGCTAATCTAGCTTTAGACCGATAAGTTGGACCTCAAGTAAGTTGAAACATACGACGTCCTAACCACCATTTATACCTCTCAGGAATTTTAAGAAACCTACAATTCGATAATCGGCTATTCCGCAAGACGTTAAGGGAAAATACAAATTAAGCAAAATCTATGGATCAACAACAGCCTCAACAGAATCAGCAACATTTTTAAATACAATAAAATAATATGCGCAAAAATTTGAAGTCCAGATAAAAATATTCCTTTCAGCATCCCCGGATGAGGAAGAAGAAAACGAGACGATTTCTGGGGCCAAGGTGTATTTTTGGCTGATGTTTCAAAATGCATACTGCTACCGTCGTCAGAGCGTGGTGTCTGTACTCCTGTACACGTCAGATGAATGTGTCCAACCACTTGTCGTGCTTTAAATCCATGCGTCAATCGATTGGACTGATCGATTTCGGGGCTGTTTGAATTGCTCCTGCCCTCATGGGCGCCTTCGTGAGATGTGTCAAGTCATTTTTGTGTCTCATGAACGTTTCCACCCACTTTCCTCGCGGCTGCTGGCTTTCGGCCACAGAGATCGATCGGTGCAATCGAGTGACACATGAGCATTTGGCACGGCACACGGTCGAACGCATTCATATGACATACACCACGCTCTGACGATGGAAGCGAGGATACTTTTGAAACGTCAGCCAAAATACACCTTGGTCCCAGAAATTTTTTTTTCTTCTTTTTCGTCCTCTTCCGGGGAGGATGAAAGAAATACAATAAAATAAAAATGCATACAGCAGTTTATAATATATATTCCACTGCCTATCCTAATTCCCCGTCCATAAAACACTATAACCACCTAGTACCACCGCTGGTACTAGGGATTGATGAAATGCACTACATAAACTTCTGATGCTGAAATGGTTTCCTACAATTTTTTCCCAATATCGCCTTGGGCACGCACCCCTGAACCTGGTAAGCTATCAATAAAATAATTTGATGAATGATGCTTAAAAACTGTAAAGTAATTGTATCGTGCAGTTATATTCACTCTTCCTCTGTGACACCACGTATGAGAAGAAAAGTGTTTTTAGCTTTTTGTAGCAGAACCCAGGGAATTTTTTCCTAAGCACACTGCAGTGCAGTCATCTGAGGTTTGTTCTGCGCAGTTCAACAACCATCGCAAGGGCTAATTTCTTGCAATTTACTCTCCTTCTGCCCTCCTGCCAAAAAGTTTACTTCTCTCTGTATTTCAAGAAGGCGTATGCTGCCATTAGCAGTCGTCTTTACCCAGCCAGGTCTATAAAACCCCAGCCCAGCTGCCTCAGGAGAGAACAGAGTTCCTCAGAGGCTTTTCCAAGGCACCGTTTTTACATCTTTTCTTAACGCTTTCCTTAGGAAAATGCAGGTGAATATCCTTAATAATTAAGCAACTCTCTTTTATCTAGCCGCTATTCATTTGTAAGCAGTTGGCCGTAGACTTACTGGGAAGGATTGTTTATAGTGCTGGACCAATTCAACAGATTTGCATTTACACCCCCAGAAACGTCTCTCCCATCGTACCATAAAATTTTGCAAAATGCTCACATTTGCCTACTACTACGGCCACAATGAGCCGTAGGTTCTTTGTTTCTGAGATTTCTTTTATGGCATTGTGCGTTTGCAGGCTACCGTCAGGTAAATGTCAGACTGTGTTCAAAGAGGGAGCTATCTCAAAGAGCACCAGTTGATGCTTTGCTGGTAATTTGCGTTAAAGGTGTTCGGAACCACAGAACTACCTTAATGGCATGTGGTGCTGTAGGTTTGTATGCATATTCAAAGTACACTGCCCCAAACCTTTCCGCGGCGAGTACTCATTCGTTTGCGGGGTCTTTAATAAGTGTGTGTGTGTGTAATGGAAGTCAGTCTGTGCAGTTTGAAAGCATATACAAATAACACGTAAACAAAACCATGTACACTCTTTTGTCTGGTGACATGTTATACCTATTTATCCACTTGTTCATGGGGTTGGGAATTGGGATAGGAATCCTACCCGTATATTATAAGAAGGTTTGACAGATTCGCTTAATCTGAGTTATTTCAATTGTGAAAAACCCGAGGCGTTCAGCGGGATTATAACCCGCACATTAGAGAAGGCCTTTAATAAGAAGCCAACGCTCTAACTGCTAAGCTACCTCCAAATAAATAAGTCAGCCTAGTAGTCATTCTGGTGGATTCTAGATGACTGCTTGGGAAATCCTGCGTGGGCAGTCAACTTGCTGTCCCGTATTAATGGATTCCATACAAGCGGCAAATTTGGGTCAGTAATATTGACCCAAGTGGGGTTAAATTCATGGCGCGAGGCTGGGCGATTGTAGCTTAGTGGTTAGAGCGTTGGCTTCCGGTAAATTCCTTCTTTAATACGCGGGTTCAAATCCCACAAAACGCCTCGATTTTCTTCACAATTGGGTCAACTCAAACTACCCGTATATGTTTGATAACGGACAGTTTTTAGAAAGGCAGCTTTAAGTTACAGCGTGACCACAATAGGATGCACGGCTGGGCATATGCAACTTCTGACAGAGGCTGCAAAATTGGAAGCGGCAGAGCAGAATGAGACGTAAAGCTCATAAGTCTTCATCAGCCAACCATTCTAAACCCAAGATGCTGCAACGCCCGAAAACCGAACCGGCACTTAGTCAGGTAGAACTTAACCGCTCTAAATATTGAGCTGAGAGAGAATGCTTTATTTTGAAGGGAATGCCCAAAATTTCAACAAAATATGGCTCAATTCACAGCGAGCAAGGGATAAGGTAAGGAAAAGGTCATGGTAAAATGTCAAAGGAAAAAGGTCATAGAGTACTCAAAGTTAAAGTTTTACACGATATCCACATCTATTATGGAGACGGATCCGCTGTCAACTTCCCACTTTCCGCTTCTTCACACGTGAGGTAGTGTGCCAGAAATGGGAGTACAGAGTGCTGATGTACGGCAAAATGGTGTCTAAGGCAACTCGTTCTGCAAGTTTCAGTAGTGCAGAAGAGCAAACAATTGGACAAAATGACTTTGGATGAGAGGAAGTGGCTTTTTTCTGGATGGTAGTGATTCTCACTTACCACCAATCATCGCGAATCTTAGACTCCATGAAGAACAAGTTGATGAGGTCTGTCAATGCAGGTTCTTGCTAAAAAGAGCAGGATTTGAGGAGAACCGGTGAGATCTCATCTGGTCCGGCAGCTGTTGAACCTTGAATTTTTTAAAGATGCATCATCGCTGTTACCACAGACACAGAAACGAAGACATTTGATGAAAGGGAAAACACGTTTGGCGGAAGATAGGAGTTGGTGAGAATATGGATGAAGTTTGCATTTAAATGGTCCTTGTCTTAGTCAGCAGCGACATGTGTTAGTATACTGCGTTGACTAGAGAGACGCTTAGGATTCCTCCAAATTTCGTCCGAGAAGAGAGGAGAAGAAGATGGAGAAATAGAAGTAAAAATTTGACTAACAAAAAATTAGTTCAGCCTGGAAGTCGCGCATTTTTTAAGGACGTTAGTATCCTTTAGTCTTTCACGTAGACCTAGTTTGTAAAACAATTCCTTTTGGCGTCTCAAAGTTTTTTTAGATTGGGAGAAGATATTCTGTCAAGTCTAACCATAACAGTGTGAAGAGTACAGAAAATAGTGGAAATTTCGTTGAAAAAGCGTTCTGAGATAACTGGAAAATGACTCGACGTTCGAGTGTTCAAGAAGGGCAGGGAGATTTTCAGATTTGACGGTCTGGAGCTATGTGCTTGTCGTCCTTTCGGCTCTTAATGCCTGTAGTTACTGTGGTAGCATGGCGCTCAGCGATCGGGTTGCAGCACATAACCGACGTACAAAACCTTGGAGCTCATTTGTGGACCCTATCAGCAGCCGCAGAACGGTAGATGATCATGGTCCATGCAGAGTTGAATAACCAATTCTGCCTTACTTCAGTTGACTAAATTGTCCAAGAACGCTTGCGGCCTTTGGTAGGAGTCAAACTCACAGAATCGGGGAGGCCTTTACGCTGGCTTAGTAAATGTTAGCTGCCAGCCACGTCCGACGTCGGATGTTGAGGCACAAACCCTAGGCTTGTTATTTGGCCTACCCCCATTGGACCCCTAAATCATTGCCCTGTTGGATGAGCTTGGATATATTAACTAAGGTAAAAAGTGCTCGGTGATCGTGTTGTTAGATCTATTCGCTACGCCGTACGTTGAACGTCGATCTAAAACCCGGTTCTAGTTTCTGTTAGGGGTAGGGGGGGCGGAGTTGACGCGTTTACAACTTCGCTGAGAGTCCAGCCCACACAGCAGGAAAAGATTTTGCGCAGCCAACGCTCTATCATTGAGCCACGATGCTTACTATGAGCCGTGAATTCAATCATACTTGGATTGATCATTTTAGTTTCCCTTGTCTTTCCCGGTGGTCCAATGTTGCACATATTACTGGTGACTACGCATCTAATCCAAAGCACAACGGGACGAGTAATTCCTTACTGCAATCGGTGATCGCCATATACCTTAAAATAAATGCTCTGTTGGTCATTGACTTAAAACCGTCAATGTAGAATGCTAGAAACCCAGTTGTGACACAGTAAATGTGGTGCCTAAAAATGCAATACTCAGGCAAACAACTTACAAGAACCGAGTGGGTTGATATGTCTACTTCTGTCTTATTGAAGGCTTTAGCAAGTCAAACCCTGAACCAAAAACCAAGGGCAGACACTGAAGATCAGTTGAGCATAATGTTTACTACTCTGGCTCTTAAGTTCTGACCTCTCATCTTTGCTCGGCACCGAAACGTACCAGTGGTTACCTTACCTATGGCGGTGAAAGGAACCGGATTGGAGCCAGGCACACTGTTGAGGAAAGTTGTGTTGACTGTTGTTGACTGTTATAAAGCATATACTTTTTCTCCAGCTTTGCGCATCAGCACATTCCCTACATTCTAGGTAAAACAGATTCTCCTCGGAAGAGTATACCGGTAAATTTAATGAAATGCGCGAAGCATTGCACAGAGAACCTGCAAAAAATCATCAGGCCGTTAAATACCAAAGAATCTTTCAAAGAATTGAAAACTCAGACGAAATGGCATGTATAGATAGTTTCGGGCGAGGTTAAGTGAGTAAAGTCACTAAATAGGCTGCATGTGATTGGCATGCATGCCCCATGAGGGGTTTATTTATTCCAGGATGCTAAACCAGCATGTTGCGGAATGTTACGGAAAGTCTGCATGTTGACAGAACGCACTTTAAAATCCAAATGTCCTGCCTTCCTGGCTCCAAACAGACCATTTGGCTTTGTCGGTAGATTCATGCCCTTATGCAACTTTTTTTCCTGACTAGTCTTAACGTAGTAACCGATGCCCCATCGGAGTGCTGCTTGAATTCACAAAATTTGAAAAAACGCCATCCTCCTAAGCGACCTCGGTTGAATGCTGAAATGCGCGAACGGGAGACTGCCTCATTTGACCCCTTCAAGATATCTAAACGCGCTAAATAACCGGCTTTGAACTTTCGTAGCCGGCACAACACTTCTTAGAGGAATGCGGACTACGTGGAAATTACGCCTTGGCGTTCATATACTTGCCGCACAGTTTAATTAACTTACGTAAACCTGCTTCTAGAGTCCTGCTAATGATCTCAAGGCTGGATGAAAAAACAGGGAACAACTCAAATGAGCGATCCTGAGTGCTTTGTTCGCAATCTTATTAAAGATACACTTGATGTGCTATCTCGGATAATGTTGATCGAAAGGCTAGGATATGTTGATAGGTCGAAAGTTTAACTTGGCTAGGGTTGTACTACTAAGTACAGAAGTTGCCATAACTCACGAAGTCCTAGGGGGTTTACAAGAATATCCCTGGTACACGAAAGCAGCAAAATCTGCCTGCCCCAATGTCCTAGAGCAGTAAAGTGAGCATCGTACTAATTATGCTGTTAAAAATATCAGTTATTTAAGAAAGTGGAAAATTCAAAAAAAAATTAAAAATTTGGGTTGCTCTGTAAATGTAAGTTTGAAACGTAAATAAAGCCTGTTCGTAAAAAAAGAGCAGATAAGGCAGCAAAAGTAGAATTACGTCCGAAAATGAGCCTTCTGTGAATTTTTTGCCTAGGTATGCATCCATTTTACGCGCAATGTCAGATACGGCTGCTATCTAACAGCCTAATTTTCAAATATGTAAGAGAAAGTTAAATTTTTTCCTCGCTTTGCATGCGTTTTGAGATATATTGGACTAAGGCAACCAGGTCACAGGAATAAGATATTTTATTAAGTTCCATGTGGAAATGCCGGTCATGGACTAATAAATTTAAGTGGATGTATCAAGTGCAATCGTAAACATAACATTTTATATATGTTCCGTCCAAATTGTCTTTATTATTATTTCGGGAGATCGATTACGAAAAGGTTCAAATCGTTTTTTAAAATAATGGTAATTTTATTTACGATTTTAAGTATTCTCAGTCAACTGTCCGTAAATAAGAATTCTGTTCTACCTGCTTGGCAAAATCTCTAAAATAAGACGTTTCTTACATGCATTTACGTAAATAATGAGATTTTGGACATTCTTTCTTATGCAGCTGTCCATTTGGGTCAACATTTTAAAATCACCCAAACACGTCAACATCTTCCCGAGAAAAATGAACGGTCACAACAAACGTCACTTATAAATGCATCTAGGATTAATTTAAACTTTTTTTACAAGCGACTTCTTGTAAAAGCGCCTCAATTATATATTTCGGCGTTAAATAACTGCGTTCATAAATTTTTTTGAATATCAAAACGAGATAAAATTGAAAACGTTTGACCGGTTTCTGGAGTTCGCAAAAATAAAACATACACTTCCGCTAAAAATATAAGAACACACTGGAACAGTGTGTACACTGGAACGATTTTCGATATCTTTGGTTACTTCTAGGCACCACTTTTAAGTTGCAAATACATAAAAGAGTGGCAGGATATGTGCTTAAATTTTGCAAAAAATAATATTCTTCTGTTTTTTCCGTTTTGACCTTTTGTCTTCGTTTAGACGTCAGTGTTAACAGAAAACATTTGGACATCATTAGCTTATGGGTTCCTAGAGAAGAGTAAATGCTTGATTGTAGTCAAAATTTTTGCTGTAGTAAATCAAACTACAGCTGCACCAGTATATTACTTAATTTTAATGGCACGCATTTTTTAAACTGAATTCCGTGTCCCTTTTTCTAAAATAAGTGCCATTTAAATTTTTGCAGTAACTTTATTTTCTTGAAGGCAAAACGGAGTTTTCCTTTCTCCTAAAAGACCTACTTAAAACATTTCTGACTAACATTAATGCCCGTCTATTCTTCATCACTCATAAACAAGAGGTTTTGGTCCACAACCTTCAACAGCGTAGATATCGATAAAGCTTAGATTTTGCAAAGTTCTGTGCTTCTTGACGCACAGTGTACTGATCTGAACTAAATGTATTTAGGAATCAGTATTTTTCCCCTTAGCCATTTTGATTTTAAAAATGAGCAATTAAAAATGTCTGTTTAGTTCCCTACGCAAACGTTGATTTTCAATGTTCACGATTTAGGCAACTTGCTATATAATTTAAAAGAATCTAAGCTGTATCATTTACTTCAAGATGCCATTTTTAAATTGAATGTCCTTCCAACTGCCTGCAAAATCTACATTGTCAAAATAATTACAGAAGTGTTTATCTATTGATTTTCGATGGCCTTGTAAATTTAACTATATTTTATACAAAACATGGACAACAGTATTTGCTCTTATACTCAATTTGTAGAAAATTACGTCCTTTTCAAGTTTTATACTTGACGAAAGGAAACGTGTCGGCCCTGAAGATATTTATCGTGCCTGAAGTATTTTGTATCCTACCTTCCGTTAGACCTGTTTTAAAGGGTTTCAACCGATATGCTCTGTACTTCCATCTAATGAATGTCGCCCATTTCTTGAAATTTATATAAAAAAGTGATATTAAGAAAGAGAACGAGTGAGATGCTTTACGTATGGACATATCACGGCCTTAGAAAATGTCATACTAAGGAATAATTTCAAAACTAGAATTTGAAGAGCAAACAAGTTGGTTGCCAAAAGGTTTCACAAAAAATATTTCCTGGCCTGTTTTTTATGAAATAAATATTTCATTGCATGGCGTCATCAAATGCAACCGGGAGAAAGAATTACGTAAATAGGCATTCTTAGAGTATGGGTTTCGCTGTTTATCGGAAAAGAAGCCCATTCAAAAGCTTACAACCTGACTTTACTAAAATATGCAGGGATACTTCTCTAGCTAGTACAGCTCTATTTAAATAATTTTTTTCTAGGTAAAAAAAGTCAGCCTTCCTCAATACTGTATGAGATTGCGCATATACTATATATATCCAAACATGTTATAAAGGTTTTAAATGATTGACTGTACACTATAAGGGTAAATCAAGAGATTAACATGTTCTTTTTGCTTAGTATTTCGGTCTGATGCGTGATGTAGTCAACAAAATAAAAAAATAATGGAACGAAACGTGATGCTAATTAATAAAGACAAGTGAGTCATTTCAATGCATTTTTTAATCATTAGACAAGTGCGGAATATTTAAAATGTCATAATTACCAGTTTGAGCAAAATTCATGGAGGGGTCTTGAATAAAAAAGAATACATTTAGAATTATCATTTTTTTATGCTTCTTATGGTGAAGTTATAGATCTAAAGCAACTATTTGTTACGAGTTCTCTTAGTTGGGAGTTCACATTCACGGACTTAAATCTTTTCCCTGGTTTTAGTCCGGTATTAGGCTAAAAAAACATAAGTGGCGGCGAATCAGAGGGGTTATGTGCCTTCTAGTTTTCATTCCTGCCTTCGGTAGACCTTCGGAATTGGTAGGGATTATTTTTATGGCCTTCTTCACAGGAGATGGGAAAAAGCAACGTCTCACCTAAGGACTACAGGTGGCCTGCACATAATTTCAGGAAAAGGATATATTCCCCTGCCCCAAACCTAACAATACAATTAAATGAGTTAACCCAGTTGTGAAAAATTTTCAGCCGCAATTCTATTGCCTTGTCTGCGCGAAAGCCTCCCCTGTACTTTTGATCGACTCCCACAGAGACCGCGAATTTCTCAAAAATGTGTCAACTGAATTAAGCAAATGTGCTAATCTCCGTCCCCCCGCTAACAAGTAAGTGAGGTATGTAGTCATTCTGATGGATTCTAGATTATTTCTAAGAAAATACTGCCTGGGCAGTCAGCATGCTGTTCCACAATGGTAGATTCCATACGAGCAGTAAGTTGAGCGGGTAAAATCGATTCAGGTTTGATTAAATGTACGGCTCATGGTGAGCCTCGTGGTAGATCATTGGCTGCACAGAAGGTTTCCCTGCTGTGTAGATTTGACTTCTACCGAGGCCGCGAATTTTTCACAACTGTGCCCCCAAAAAATACAATTAACATTACGTCAACAGGTTGCACATTAATTGGTAAGAAAATAAGAATACTGCTGACTTTAAATTGGATTATCTACCAGAAAGCACTCAGGAACCTACAGCATTTCCACCATACAATGGCAGAATACCTTCTAAATTCGTATCTGGGCTTTTAGTTGGTACCCGTTATGTCTGACTGATAAGCAAAATAGAGTACATGCCAGAATTCTTGCAACTTGTCACCATATGGGAATGATTTATACTCTTTCACTTATTGTCATTGACCTAGGTTGTGATACTCATTATGGTGTAGACTGTTCTGAAGTTTTTGCGGTCATGATAGGATGCGTGCTTTTTGACGACCACTTTTTCTGGCTACTTTCAAAATGCATGTACGGCAAAAAGTAATTGTTAAAATATTATGTGCTTCTATCATCGATTTTGACTGCCTTTATTAATTCGAATATATCTTATAGAAAGTGTGCAGATATAACTATTTCCTGTACTCGTTTGGTAGCAACTTACGCCTTCTCTAAATTTTCTAATGAAACAAAAGGGTATCATTAAGTTTTAGAAAAGTTCCTAAATTGCCGAATAATTTTAAACCTACTGACTGCTTCACTCAAATTCAAGGTCTGAAAACTGCGCACTGTTATCATCCTGTTTAAGGGAAAGTACGTTTTAGAAGAAGTCACACGGTTCTCATAAAATATCGCAATATATGTGGAGCATGCTTTAAACAGTATGGGCAGAATTAATAAAATGACGTATATGATATGATAAATCAACACCCTACAATCGTAAAAAGCCCATTATTAGAAATATTTGAAACCAAAAGGAACCCCTTTTTCAAGTTTAAAATTTAAAAAGGCGTACTATTCTACCAAACGAGTATCTTTTCCATAAAATATATTTGAATTTATAAAGGCAGGCAAAATCAATGATAGAAACGCAAACTATTTAAGAAGTTGCTTTTTGCAGTACACGCGTTTTGTTGTCGTTAACAAGTCCGCATCCTATCATAACTAAAATAACTTCAGAACAGTCTACACAATAATCAGGATCACAACCTGGGTCAATGAATATTAGCGAGGGAGTATCAATCATTCACATATGTCAACTTGTTGTTCGAATTCTGGCGCGTACTGCTCCTGCGTAACAGTAGTTTCAAACCTAAACTTACTCCTAACCCTAACATTAAATCTTAAATTTAGTTGACCAACTTGCGAAAAATTTGCATTCTCCCTGTTATTCGAACCCACGCAACAAAGACGGCTTTTGCACAGCCAACGCTCTACCAGTGAGCTACAAGGCTCACTGTGTGGCTTAAATTTAATCTAACTTGGATCGAGTTAACCCGCTTAACTGATTGCTTGTAAGGAATCAAACATTACGGAAGAGCAAGTTGACTGCCCACACAGGAACTCCTAAGCGCTCATCTAGAATCCACCAGCATGACTACTAGGCCCACTAACGTTTTAGGTGGGTTTGGCAGATTTGATTAATTCAGTTGACCTAATTGTGAAAAATTCCCGGTGTATGATCAGCCTCGTAGCTTAATGGTAGAACGTTGGTTGAGCAAAAGCCTTCCCTGCTCTGTGTGACTTCGACTTCTACCAAGGCCGCGAATTTTTCAAAAGTGGGTCAACTGAATTAGGTAAATATGTCAACAGACCTTTCATTGCTTTCCTTGGATTTAAGGGGCAAAGTAATTCGTACTTAAGGCAGTTCCTATTCTTCTGACTTCTTTAGGTTGCCATACAAATAAAAATTATCTCGACTTCGTTCATCTACAATACGCATCATATGCAGAGGTGCTGAGATTTTTCTCATCGCTGAGGCCTCTGTTGAAAAGCCACATTGTGTCGAGAGTAATAAGGTGCACTCGGAAGGCAGTTCCATCTCTCCAGTTAGCAGGGTCCTAGTGGTCTTGATTGCCTGTATTAGACCTTTGCGTGCGTATAAATCGACATACGCATAAGCAGAGGCAAATATGGACAGACTGAACGGGCTGCAAGGGCTGACTCCCCTGCTCTAATGAATAAACAGAAGTACCGTATCCATATACCTTGCATACTTAAGCAGCCCGCTTCATCCACTCGGCCGCCACCTCCTCTATCCCTACAGTACACGAGATTACCTTACTGAGCTAGCGTATTGTCTGTCTCGGTGTGTGAAACAACAGTTTGTCATCGCCCAGTTCCACCCGCAAAACAATACGAACCTCAAAGTACAGAATAATTGTAAAACCTTTCGACTGTTACACCTGAATTTATGGTTTTTAAAACGCGCGCTGTGTACACCATGTTTCAGGAAAAGTAAGCTTTTGCCTTTTTGTATCGTTGCATTGTATTGTTTCATTTAACGGATGTTCCCAAACTGAGGTCAATTTTGATCACTACATTGTTGGCAACGCGAATATATGGAATCGCAAACTCCATAAAACAATTCCTTTATCCTTCGGATGCATTCATATTCAATGGCTTTGCTCAATTCGGCCACTTTTGCAATAGACAAAATGCTGTGAAAACAATAAAATGATACTTTTACATATTTTTACATTTTTCAAATAATAAAATAACACCATGTTTATAACTATTTAAAATGTGCAAACACCTTTGATTGTCATCTCTGTAACTTCTCTCCGGCTTCCGTGTTGAAAGGTCACATTGTGTCAAGAGTAACAAGGTGCAACGGGGGGGGGCAGTTCCATCTATTCAGCTACCAGAGGCATAATGCTCTTGTATGGCTTCATTAAGTTTTGTGGGTGCGTATAAATGGGCATACGCATAAGCAGAGGAAAATATGCACAGACTACACGACCTGACTGCCCCCTCGAAAGAACGGATAAACAAAAGTACGTATCCATAGTCCTTGCATACCAAAGCAGCTCTAGACAGCACAGGATAAAACCTTACTGAGCTAGCGTATTGTCTATCCAGGTGTGAGTAACAGCAGTCTGTCATCGCCCTCTTCCACCCATAACAGAATATGAACCCGAAAGTGCATTTCGACCCAACAGCGCCGCCGCCATTCGCAGCAACTGCAGCACCATGCCTATTAACCTTGCCAATTTTCTTCCTCTTTTTCGGGTTGTCATCTGGTTGTTTTCTTATAACTCCCCTTCCACTCACCCAACATTACCAAGACTATTTGCCTGGCGCTGTCGCTCCCGCTCGCTCGCTCGCTCGCTCTCCGCTTCCCTTTGGCCAATTTCTCCCTCGCTCACAGCCTGCCGGCCAACGGGAACGCGATCGCAGGCCTGTTCACCAGTACGCACGCACGCCCGCACTTGAATAATACGGCCTGATTAACCTCAATGCAATTCTGCCAGAAGTGTACGCCTTTCCTTGTACTCTCCTCCTCCTCCTCTGCCTCCGCCTCCTCTGCCTCCGCCTCCTCTGACCGACACATACACTCCCTCTCGCTTGGATGTATACTGCTGGTCTGACCTGCCTGACTGACCTCCCCCACCCTGCGTTATTTTTGTTGTCAGGACTAATTGCCTCGATCACAGCCAAACACGCCAGTTGACGTCTGACGCTGAAAGACCTACGGAGACTAATATTGTGTGTGTGACCTTCCAAGTATGGCAGAATCGAGTGAGTCTAAAGCTTCCTTCTGTTGATGCATTCACCCTCTAACAATACGCTTTCGCTGTAATCGGTCACACCTGGTTGATTACGCAAAATTAAGTTTTGTCAAAACACTTTCCCGGTTACGTAAATGCACCGCAATTCATGCCGTCATAGAGGCGTTTTCCGACGGAGGCGATAATTGCGGTAGGTAGTTTTGATTACTTCCGCTGATATGGTATTATATACAATGAGGGCAGGGATTTTTATGTGGAAAAGCAATTGAGTGCTCTGAACTTGGGCATGACGCATGCTTAGTGTTCGTGACGTCATAAGATTTAATGACTTCTTAATTAAATGCGTATGGAAATGGAATGGTTATACGATAAACTTCTGAATTAGGCAACAACCTAGGGGGTTTCGAGTGGTAGGTAGATGAAAGAAGGAAAAGTTGGTTTGAAATACAAGTGAGTGTGGTCTGAAGGTGATGAAGAGTGTAGGGGTGAGCGAATTTGGATCAAAACGAAATATCATTACTAAATGTTATGACATCATTACATTCTGTAGTGTTCATGGTTTTCACTCTGGCACATTTAATCCGGATAAACAATTGCAAATAATTTTTCGGGATAATTCGCAGCAGGTTACGGCGCCTTGCATAAGACGACGAGTATTTAGTTCACAAATGAACGGACTGGAGGTGAAACGCAACAAGGCAAGCGTGGCTATGCTCAATATGGGCATGCAAATCTGATATCAGTTCTAAATCGCAGTGCGTAAAATAATCGGTTTATTTTCTTTACTCTGTTAGCCAAATATCTGTGGAGATAAATCAGTCTAGAAAAAACAAGTTAACGCATAAATCCTCTTGAAAACTAGGCCACCCGTTAATATTTCGTAAAAGTGAAGTAAATTTTAGAATGGCTGAAGTAATATAACTGTAAATTTTGTTAGTTTTCCAATGAAATCATTTACCCTCAGCCTATTTGTAAGTTATTTCCTACTAGAGAGAAGTAAAATGGATGAACTAGCCACTTAGTCTTCAATTCATATGGACGTCCAACCCACTTGGTCTACGTTCCGCAGTCAAAATAAAATAGTGATTCAGGATCGACACCATACCTGCTGTCCTATTCTATCCAGATATGTGCTTCCAAGCACGGTTCCGATATTTCTAATATATTTTTGACATTTCTGTGAGCTTTATACTTACCAACTCAGCAATTAATTATCATTATTCCTTGTGAAATAAAATTTCGTCCCTTAAAATGCCTTTGAATTTTATATAATTTTCACATCTGCACAACAGGATATTTTTCCATTTCCTTATCTTCGTTTCGCTCAAAGTTAGTTTCTCCGCTTTCGAATTAAGTCAGAATATTTTTTATGCATATGTTTTGCAGTATATATCTTGAGCAGCAAATATGTGTGTAAAGCACCGAGTAGAGCATATTTTTGGGATATTTTACTCATTTCGAAGGGAGCTGGGTCTCTCTACAGAAAATCTCAGCGTCAAAACACGTTAAAAAATAACAAAATTTCGGCATGTATTTTTAAACCAATACTTCGCCTGTGAATCCACTTCTAGTAATGTCTCATTGAACATTTTCTTTTTGGGGAAATAAACTTCACGTTTTTGCCTCATAATCCGTTCAGCATACTCTAAATGGCGCCCTGTTTTCAGAGAAAATGTCCGGCTAAAAATAGACGATGACGCAAAATGTTTGATTCGGTAACGGTCAAAAAATTCAAATAACTTTCTGCGCTCATGAAATCCACATGCCTTCTGAGCCCCCAGATTCAGACATCAGCTGCTAACAATATAAAATCTCTTAAGCCTGCTCTAGTACGCATATTTCCGCAATTAGTCTTCCCTGAAATAATATCTCCAAAAGCGACTCGGCGCAGACAGAAGGACTAATGTAACAATTGCGCTAGCCCTGCCCACTTGCACTGTTAATATGAAATACATCAAGCCGCTGTTGGCCAGAGCAATTGCGGCCTGGTTGCGTGTTGTGTTGTGATACTCTTGTTTACGAACCTGCATTAAGGCCGTGCGGCACGTTATATTATCCCAAGATCAGCTTAATGTCACGGCAAGAAGTTCGGAAGTACTGCCTGCGGCATAAATCGAGTTCTTAGGCTTATAAGATTGTCGGACCAAGACAATTCGGACAAATGATAAGACAGAATATTGCGTCACAATTGTTGTCCACCTACTTAAAACACTGTGTTGTTTTTTTCCGGGTAGGATTTTTTTCCAGTAAGGAGTCATGACTAAAAGTTGTCTACCTGGGTTGCCGATTAATAACCAGTTAAACTCTTTAATACGCAACTACTGCGTGCTTTCTAAAATCAATGATCGCAACTAACTAGAAAATGCGATGATTGGGGAGCTCATAGAGCGAAAATAATGTCAGGCTATTTAAGAGATATGGTAATGTTGCCTTGCATGGGCAACCATAAAAATGCAATATAGGATAAATGGCGTAAAAGCCTTAGTTTTGAATCTAACTACTACTGCTGCTTTTGCTGATATTAAAACTAGTTGCATTTCCAAAAAGGAATAAGCTCACTGATGTAACATCTTATCCGTTATACACTGTTCTGCATAAAATATAATTTCGTCTCTAGAATGTGCTTCCTCTCGACAGCGTTACGTTGAATGCACAGATTAGGCAAATAAGCATGCATATAATCGTGCAGAAAGAAAAATGATTGAGTTCACTTATGGCTGGCTTAAAGTACTTGAGGATAGTTGCGTAGTACCGCGTTCTGTTTCCCACCACGAGGGTTTATTGTCGGTCTCTACGCCTTTGATGTTTGAAAGTAAATACAGGCTGATATTATGGTCAGACTGCAAACATAAAAGCTAATATTAAATTACTGTAGATGACAGCACGGAATGCTAGAATGGTTCGTAGTATGTAAGATAAGATATTCATCACTGGTAGTTCACGTCAAAAATAAAATATCGTATGGGGTTGGCATGCGCCGATCCATCTACAATGCAATTTGGAATTGGGCATTTCGGCTACCTCTTAAAACCGAACGTCTAATCTCCAGATAGCTGGTCGTTTAACGACTGCCAGTACACAATCGAGAACTTTTACGAAGAAATATAAGAGACGTTTGAATGATAATCTTGGGCATAATAGTCACCAACGGTAATTGAATGGTCAAAATTTAAATTGACCGAAGAGCTTCTATATTCCTATTCAGCGGATCTATGACCCAATTCAACGGACTTTGTTCATTTCAACCAGATAGTAGCGCGTAGAATTGGCTTCATCGAGGGATAACATTGAAGCGCACGCAGAAGACTTTGAACTGCAAGTGTTATCTAAACACCTGCGTGCGTGAGGGAGCCTGTATCTTGAGAGAAGGCATACATCTGGGCAAAACCTTGAGGTATACTTTCGTCAACAGATGTGATCTGTCTTCTTATGTGGTCAGTAGCTTAAAAAATACGGACAAACGCGTAAGCTTTTTGGGCAGTTCGTGCTAAACGGTTCATGTCTATGAGTTAAAAAACGCAAGTATCGTGGTACTAAAATGTGATCAGGGCAAGGGAGAGTCTACTTTAAATGAGTGCAGGGTGAGAAAAGTGGCGTCCTTAATCGACCTATAAAACCGGTAGGCGCGAAACCGGTACAAGGTTTTTCTCTTTAAAAAAGATCAGCTGTCGTTAACTGATGACAATCGTCCGAAAGGTGTTTGCTGCCCTCATTTGAGGCTAAGTGATGGCATTCGTGCACTTGTATTCCTGCTTGGTTTCTTCGACAGATAAGCTCCAACTTTTCCTTGTCTGCTTAGGACCAGTGTTCATTTTTATCAAAACAACAATTAATTTTCCTGCTTTGACCAAAATTATGAGCAATTTCAGCGAGATGCCCAGAATTTATATATGACCTTATTTCAATACCTGAGAGACAGCTTTTATGTATTATAGTATTGGCTTTGGGTTTAAAATCAGCCTCAAAAATAACACACTTCATCCATTAACTTACGCGTGGCTGCCAATCGCTGACAGCTATAGCTGTTTCAACCAATTAAGTGGTCCCTAATTGGCAAATTCATTAATGCGTGCGGAATAGCTTTATATGAACGCATTGAGCTGGGTTTTATGAGCACGAAATAATTTGACCAACATTGTCAAAGGTGGTGTGGTGGCGCATGTTCATATTTTTTTAAATTTTAACTGAGAATGTTTACAAATAATGAACGTAGATTATTCCTGGAAAGAGTAAAACTGATGAGTGTGAATTAGATTTATTTGGTAATGACCTTTTAATCTTCAAAATTTCATAACACTTTAATTTTCGGTGGAGAAAAGGGTGGTGAACCAGGTCTTTTCTGCTCCAGTGCATGGTTGCTTTTCGAATAAAAAAACTTCAGCAAGAATCAAAAAAGGGTATATCTTTCCGTTCGAGTATTAAATAAAGACTTATGAGGTTTCACCCAGCAGAATAGTTATTGGTTGCCTGAAGGAAAGTGCGTTTAGATTTTTAGAGACCAACAACTCATTCCGCAAGAAGAGTAAGTGGAATATTCACGAAATTGTCGATAAATTGCAGTCGAGATTAGTAATATGAAGTGTCAAGGAACTCGCAAAAGATCTGGAAGGCACTGACATGAAAAACAGGTCTTCGAAACGTTGCGATTAAAATAGGTAGATTTTACTTTCGACTGTTGGCCATCTAAATAGTATAGGTACGTAAGGCATGATTGTACCTGAATAGTTTTACCCTCCCTTGCAGGGACAAGCTGACTCATACTAAGTAAATATCTGCAGTTTAAAGTTAGGTCTCCAAATCTTGATTTTAGTGCTGACATGAAAGGCTTCATGATCAGCGAATGCTAATCAGCTGTTGTCTGGTCGACCATCATTCTGATCTTGTGTTCAATGATTTTGACAAGTACTTAGTCAGTTTTACACAAAATGGTTGTGATAGGAGAAAGAGAAAGCTAGTCACCTTTCCAGGATCATAAAGGAGTTTTAGTGGGTTTATAACTGCAAAACGTCATCGGACACAGCACACGAACAAAAGGAATGCACTAATTTTATGCGTGTAATATTTTCTGAAAACTAAACTCTTCTTTTCCATGTACAATATATCCAAATTTTAACATTTAATGTTTTACTAATCTTTAAGATTCCGATCTTCTGACTATCGTTGTGGGCTGCCCTACATCCTAACAGGAGTTGCCCTTTAAATAAGCCAAGGTCTTCCTTTGGAAAAATAAACATGTTCAGGATTGGGGCGGGAAACAACGAATAAAAAATACTAAGAGTACTGAACCAAGCTTAATTGGCGATGGAAATTAAGACACGTGTGCAGCTTATTTAAAACTTGGGAAAAAATAGTTGCAAGTAGTATAGGTAACCGGCAGTTCATCTTGGTGTTTTTCAGTAAGTTCGAGTTTAATTGTGTGCTTTGTAGCCCTTTTCCCGACAAATCTTTTAGTACCGAGCTGTTTGCCAAATTTTTGTTTTCCGATGAGGAGGGTCCAGGTAGCATTCAAAATTTACCGTTCACTGTCGCATTACCTTTCGCTGTCTTCCTGCTATTCTACCAGTCATTCTCTGCTTAATCAAACTGCCGATAGAAGCGAATATGTGAGTTCTAGGAAGCAGTTCAAAAGAAGAAGATGCAATCACTGGAACAAGGAGTTAGTTTTTCCTGACGCTTTGTAATTCCGTTTAGAAGCCTTAATCATTGGTAACCGTAAAACAGTGTGAGACCTGCACAGATTGCGTAGTATTTATAGTTATTCGCCACCATCCGCACGCAAACTATAATTATCAGCTCCTGTAACCACCGCTTGGGGTCTTAATCGGTGCGCTGCTGGCTTAAAGCCTTGCTTTCTAGTCTTTAATTGTTGCGAATTCGTTTCCTGTGTCGGATGCGGGCTTGATAATTACACAATAATTATGTTCACTGTCGTCCGAGTTGTTGTTACTGGGTCCGGCTCTTCCCACGTGCCTGATTATCTCGCTCAGGCAATGTCTAAGTACGGATTAGGGGAACGGCAAACGATTTCGCTTGTTAATGGGTTGTGGGCTTGATAACCATGACTCTAACAGCTCGAGGCTCACGTGGTTGTCACCTCTTGCGAGGATTTCGGCCTCCTTAAGGTTTAAATTTGGCCGGGTCCCGTCGAGTGATCGCATGCTCTTCTGCTTTTAAATCAGAATCGTACGATCCTCGCGCTTGCAGCATCTGTTCTTCATTTGGTCAATGCCCTGACGACACTCTCGAAGCCTCCTCGTGTGACAACCTTGAAATAGCACTCGTCTCCGTCTTTTGGCATGTTGGCGTGCTGCTGGCCTAGCCAACTGTGTGCTTATCAGGGGAGAGGCTTGTATGGAACACACTGCGGTAGCAGTTTGCGAGTTGAAGTCAAAACTTCAGGCTGATCAAAATCTTGTTCCAGTGACCCTTCCACTCTCTTGTCGGATATAAAAATGACTGGAGACACAGTCCTCCTATGCATACCACGCACCACCTGGCTGCGTTATGTGTGCCACCTTTGGCGGTGCTCCCGTAAATCTCGCTTTTGCAGAGAGATGCATAACTTAGGGCCTCATAAGATGTGTTGCATATTCTGGAGGTGAGGCATCTGTGGAGGGTGGGATTTGGGGTTGCTGGCATCGATTTCAGTGTGCTAGATTCACAACTGACAGAACCGGGTTGATGATTTGCTTGCAGGCGCAATCCCATTGATACAACTTGGAATGGAACATACATTTCTGATGGAGGTCAAAGTGGTTATTTGTGGTTGTCAGGACTGCAAATCTTGTGATGTTGAAAGTGATATAAGAGACGTTTTGTGAGATGAGAGAGATGAATGTGTCATTTAGGTATGACTCTCATTCAGCAAATAAAAACGGATATGTGTCCGAAAGTTCCGTTTACAGCCTTCATACGATTGACTTTTGTAGACGGCTTACGGGGGCGTTATCAGGACTGCGCTTCGACACACCTTTCGATGCGTGTTCTGGTGAAACACGCGACGATTCAAAATAAATGACGGATCCGACCGACCAACACCCTGGCTAGCTTTTGAGATTCGGCGGGCATTTTTATTGCATTATCTTTATTTTTCCTAGGTAGACGAGGTCCATTTACTTTGAACGTAGATGGAATTTACTCGTGCGATGACGTTGGTTGGTGCGTAACTCTTGTTTTTTCACTACTAACAGTCATGTTGAAGATGAAGTAACCCTGAGGGAAATGGTTCATACTCTGAAATCTTCGGTGACCAACACGTGCGGATGCTGGCCTTGGAATTTATTTAAACTGCCTGTATGCGACTAATGCTGAGCAGCCGTCTGCCACTTTGGTAGTCGGATGATTCCCAGTCAATCCTTGTGGTTGGCGGCCATCAGCATAGGCGAAGGATATTATAATAAATAGCGGAAGGAAGCTCGTACACCGTTTTGCTTCATTTATTCAACACCGAGCTAACCTCACAGATTGACCGTCAATCCTTGATGGGCACCATCATTCTGGCGCGACGTTGTTGCACCATTTATGTAAATCTTTCCAGACAGCAAACATCAGCATTATTTGTCAGATTGCATAATTATTTAGGCTGTCAACTGCCTTTGTGAAAAACTCAAAGTTGGTCCCTATTTCTTATCACCTTCCTGGTAGTTGGCGGGCCACAAGGATCATGTCTATGGTTCCCCGCAGAGTCGATATCTTCTCATGGAACGGCCAAAAAGATTTCTTCGTCATCGTTGTGTCGCCGTACTTGCAGACCTATTTTTGTCTGCTCCTGGTGTTGATTCACAAGAGGGAAGACAGACGATCGAAGGGGTTGTTAATGAGCACTTAATGGCTTTCTTTCACATGGCCGATGGGTAGTCAAGATGACTTTGGAAGTATTTGACCCAGCTTTCTATGTCAGGAAGCAGGCTCCATCCTGTTTAAGCAGTATGGAAGTCCAATTAGCAGATGTGATGCAGACTGCTTTGGTGGACGCCAGGCAACTCTTCATCGCATATAAATCGAAATCAATTTGTCTCCCCAGCCTTGAAGTCATTTAGCCGTTCTGCATCTTCCGGCCTCTTCTGCAACTGGTTTCGACATCGAACGTGTGCGGCCTTTTCGAAGTTGGGTAGTCGTGAGCAGTCGGTGTTTTTGGGAAACCTGAGTGTACATTACTTTGACAGTGCCAGCAAAACATTGCTTACGCTATTAATCTGAGCAACAAAGGACTTCGACAATGGTGGCCTCGATGGTACGCCACAACATCATCTACTTGGCTTCGAGCTTAGCATGCAACTGCCGAGTATTAAGTTGTTCCAGGCTGAATTCCAGTGACCGCTTAAACTCAGTCGTCATTAAGTCCATCGTGTAATACATTATATAACTTACGTAATTGGAAGAAATATTTTCCAGGTACGAATTTTAAGCAAGCTTATACAGCAAGATTTATTTGTACAAACACACTTCTGGACAGCTTTTCAATTGCTACCTGTCTTCGCGTGAGATACATAAAGAATACAATACACAACATGTTGAATTTACACAATCAATACATAGCAGCAAGGTGATTATTCAATGTGGCGAATAGTCAATAATAATGTTGCCTTTCAACTTGAGATACAGGAAGGGAAATTGGGGAAGGAAATTAACAAGAAAATCAAATGTAAATTATATCTTGGCCCGCAATTACCAAGGCAGTTGGAAATTGGCCACATGCTCTAACTGCTTAGATAGGTAGGCTTTCTCTCACCGCACATAGGCTGCTTCCATGTAATGCAAGGTCCGATTCATTCGTGCTTGATGAAGTACTAAGAAAGATGTTTGAAGGTCAACAGAGTGACCACTGTCTAGTAGATGTTTGCACAAATAAGTCCTGCTGTAAAAGTGTGCCTTAAAAACTTCCGTGATGGTGATTTATCTTACGATCGCCTGCGGTGTGACACTTAAAGCCGCATCCTGGAGATGACATGGCAGTGTTCCGTCTGGCAATCGGTGCCAGACATAGCTCCTGTCACAAACACTTCATGTTGGTCAGGCTTCCGGACCAGGGCCTTGTCAAGGAACTGCCAGCGAGTATAAATTCATGTCGCCTATCCCATCGAATCAGACTGTATAAAACGATTTCGATGAGTAGAATATTCTATAGCATATAGGAATGCAGGAAAAGAGGACTGTTGCTGTTGCAGCTGCCAATCTCGTGCTCCCTGAGTGTCTTTATGCAGACAGTGTAGTCTGTTCCGACACTGAGAAATATATTTGCGTTCAGGGCTTCGCAAAGTTTGTTTCTCATGTCTCCGGGACTGCAGTTTGGTGGTTTGTTTGGGGCAATCCCTGACGGTGGTTGCGAATTATTCATCGCGGCGGCTTTGAAGCACCGTATTCATCAGGTGACTGCGGATTTCTTACGGCACACAGAATAGGTAATTTATAAAGCCCCTCCTTGTGGCCAAAACAGATACCAGATATCTCGTTGTTTTATCCTTTGACTTTTGCCACAGAGGAGGGCGGCTTACCACGCACGCACGCACGAATGCGCACAACAATTGGAAAATCATGAAAGGCAGCGTTCATTGTGTGCTTCAGGACTTAGCGGCTGTAAGACGGTAACTTGACCATGAGCTACTTCACAATGGTTGTAGGATTGTGCAACATGTACCACACTACATTATTTCTCCCGCACCTTAACCTGGCTATAAAACAATGCAAAGGCGACTGGAGATAAGCCTGGCGGACGAACGTTCGCAGCCTATCTATGTGTGTCACATATGACCTAGTTCCCGCGCAGGTTACCAAACGTTTGCGAAGTGGGGCGGCTCGTATCCCAAACGCACGAGAGCACAATAGTGGTCACAGCAAATCTGACTCATTCAGCTTGACTATTAGTTCTTATGAGGTTTGAGTACACCCATCAGTTGACTGTATTCCGGAACAAGATGTCGCCAAGGCCATCAAGGTAGATTCAAGCATGTAGGCAGGTTTTTTGCAGCTGTGCAACGGTAACGTTTTTCACCCTACAACCAGTCATGCGGTAGCTGTACTGGGCCGACACGAGGGCCAGGCCAGGGCTTGACAGACGTTATTGCAGGTGCGCATCCATTAGAGCAACCAAATCTGGTGGAGGTGTCAGTGCACGCCCAGCTGCAAGCTCACGCCGATCCGCTCAGGTGTGTCTAACCTCGGCTCCCGTTTTCTTGACTCGATTATGACATCTGGCCCAGGTAATTGAGAGGCGAGAGAACGCAGTGGATGCAGCGCAAGCCCACTATCACTGTAAAATAATTCACGCGCAACTCACCAGGCTCTGGAACACACGATGGGAAAGACAGTAGAACTGTCAGGCTTGCCAGGTTTATTGTAGAGAAAATGGGTCTGATTTTTCTTAGGGGTGGATCGTACACTATCGGTCACCCTCTTTATTTTCCATTCACCAGTCGACTGTCCGAGTCCAGTGGGCCTTGTAGATGTAAAAGCCGTGGTTGTGCTCCGACGAATTCACGTTCATATCACGTCGGGGTCACCAGTTTGGAGTGGTCAAAGTCGTGGTTGTGCTCTGATCACTACAATCATCAGGTTGAATACCGGGTTGGAGGGAAAAGACAAGAGTCACCAGAATTAGGGGTTTATTGTGTACGGAACCGTGATTACAGTCTCAGGTAGCAGTCGCCACTGGTAAAGCCAGGGCTGGTCCTGACTGCGTCCAACCAGACCTGAGAGAGTCATCTGTGTGTTGTGTGGGGTGATGACAGTCGCTCTTATAGGATTGTGAAACAAGTTTAACTGTTCTGTTATTGGTGTATTGCAATTGCCCGAGTGGATGTTTTCTGTAGAGGTCTTCAATGCATTGGCCGAGAGGTTTCTGAGTCAAGTGGCCCTTAGGCAGGCGTGCTTATTTGGACGCATGTGTATACACGGGTGAGTGCGCACGTGTACAGCTGAATGAGCTGAGGTCAAATGTCGGGTCCGCCGGCACGCCGAAGAACAGGGGGCGTTGACGCAGCTGTTATATGTTAGTTAGAAGCAGCTGCAAAGTGAAGCCTCGGGGGACGGGGGCGCCAGTGACGGTAGAGGATGACACGTATGGGATCTGTGCCCATATGTAGACAAATCAGCGTATGTGCAGACCATAAGCCCAACAAATATCAAGATCATTGCCGTAAATACCGGAATTAATTCTCTACGCATTTCAACATGAAGCGGACAATGTATGGGGATTTTATCCTGGACACGTTTTTCCGTAAAAATTAAGCAAGATTAATAAATTTCTTTCAGCCAAATCACATTGGAAGGGCTCTGAATGGCGAATAACCACAAAGTACCCCAATAACGCAAGTCCAGTAATGGACGGTCGTGTTCGGCATCTTTGGCATGCTGGAGTAAGTGAGATTGCACTGGAACGCTCATGACAGGAGCGTAGCTGACAAGCTTATCGTCGTGGGAAGATTAGGCAAGGCACGGGAGTAGGGAACCGTGAGACCTACAGATGGTCCCGCAATAAATGCAGGCCCGAATCTTAGCTGCAATGACACAGTTACATGAAATCCAATCTTAACCTTAGCCTGGACATCAGTCAAAAGCCCTGAGTAGGCCCTACGCAAGCTTAATTGGTTTGACATACTGCCACGAAAATGGGATGAACTGCCTCTCAGCGAATGCGACATATTCCGTGACCGGACTATGCATTGTCGCCTTGATAACCTCGTGTGGGTATTGGGTTTTGTAATTGGTGTTTTGGTTGCATTTCGTGGAAGTTTATGCTTGGGTGTTTCCCCGATCAGTTGAATGACAATGCGGGAAAGGAAAAGCTATAAAATATTAATCAACAAAACTTCTAAACACAATAAGTAAAAAATAACAATCAAGCTATAGTCATATACTAATAAGAAGTAGCCAATCAATGCACAGCACGGTCAGGGAAAGCATTGCATTTTCTGGTAGGCAGTTCAACCCCACGAAAACGAGAGCAGTGATTTTCGCGGTCAAGCAAATGATAGGGGCCACGGCGAAACGACAAGCAGGCAGGATGGCAATGCTACAATGGGCAGCATTAAAGCCCAGACCCTGTTAGTCTGCTTGCACAGTCGTGCAAATCAACTGCCTCTCATATTTCACTTATGGATAAAGTACAATTATCCGATTTGTATACCAACTTATTCATGCGCAAACACACTTTTTTTTACAAAATTACCACACGCAGATATGTAGAAACTTCCACCTTCCGTTGAACTAACCCTATTATTTGTGCGAGGTGGTTTTTTTCGACTTTTACTTAAAAACTTCCTATTAACGCTAAATTTCAAATCACAAATGCTCAAAAATATGAAATATGTATTTGTTTTATTTCCATCCTACAGACGAAATGTTGAACGTTGTCGGGACACGTTTGTTCTATTGAATGCCATGGCTTATGTGGGGTTCCTACGAAGAGACCGGCCAAATAAGAGCGGAAGTTCAACCACTAGAACGGATAAAGTGCTCATCGAAGCAAGACGGACTTCCTGCGCTGCACAGGAAATGCTCTAAAATCTTCAGAGTAATTGCTAATTAGGGTTTATGGAGACCAGTTAGGCAGAGTTGGAATGAGTGCGATTTCCTCTAGAAAACCCCCATTCATGTTGTAGTCTACCTGAAAAAATGCAAGAAATTAGAATACCAAGGAGACAATAAATGGAGGAAGGAGTATTGCTTCTTTAAAATTATCTTTCAGATCCCTTCGCTTCTTGCGGTCTACTTTGCCTAAATGATCGAGCCATATTTGAAAACTGGGAATTGTAGAGAAAAATAAGAAAAACAACATCGCAAATTAGTCAACGATAGCCGCTTACGTCTTGTGTAAGTTAAAAGTGTATAGATGGCCCTACAGGGACGTTAAAGCCATGCCAGGTGGATGGCCATGCCAGACGATCCACTAAGTAGAAATGGTGTTTGCTTACTACATTTTGGGCCGAATCTGGACTTTCTGTTACTCCGAAATAGACCACACGTGGGCTACTCACTACCGGTACTAACTGACAGAAGCCAGAAATTCTCCAGGAGACTTGATCGATGGAACGTTTCTTCCAACGCTCAAGTTTCCTTCTTCGCAGAAATTGAAAAAAGACTAGAATTCAGACTTGTTTGCCGCCGTAAGCTGCCCTATCCCTGCTTTGTCTTTGGAGAGCATGGGGTCTGAGGCAGCTTACCATTTTTTACTAAAGCAGGTGCTCTATCAATTTTGCAGTGGCGAAAACTCTCACCACTAGTGTACATGGCTGGTTGACGGCACTTGCAAAGGGCTTTTTTAATTTCGGAGAGCTTCGTTTAAAATTACTTCAAAAAGGCCTAGCCCGCGTGGCTATCTAACGGCTAGTCATGCCAGCCACCTCTCACATCTTGGACTCCCTCCAGCGGTCCACCGATCGAGCTAAATACTTTCCCAGCTTTTTAATGACCCACATTTTGATACAAGAAATAAAATTGCGCAGTTATAATACACCCTATCGTTTTATCCAGATGGTGCATATGTGCATGCATCCAAGCTTTCTAATGAGATCCCATATCCAATGACAGAGACTAAAAACAGGTATACACCTGACAGTCATCCGAAGTAGGAACAGGACAGTTGTGACCACCGCCACAAATGGAGTACCAAGTTTGTGTAGACTTTAAGCACACGCTTCGGGTCTACCCTAAAGTTAAAATGTACTAATTGTTTTTGTGTTTAAAGTTTAAGTTTCAATGTTTGCGTTTTAATTGATTTTACTTCTCTTACAATCGTAAACCACCAACTCAACAGATTTTGGCATATTTTTATAGTTTATTTGGTTCACTTGTGATAAGCTCGGCAGCTTCGATTGGGCTCGAATCTACAGCAGCAAGGAGAAGGCTTCAGCACAACCAACGTCCTAATCAGCTGAGCTACGTGGTCCCCGCAGGGAGACGTAAATTAAGGAATACGTGGGTTGACTTACCTATCCAGTCTACTGCAGAGTAGCGAATCTATCGCGTAGGTGTTAAGGCCATTCAGGTTTAACCCTAACGGCTGCGATCTTCCAGATTCGGCTCCTTAGTAGATAAGTCTTGGGAAGACCAGAGTGTTAGGAACAATGTATTGTGTACAGAAGACTTAGGAAGAAGTTGCCACTCGGTCTAGCCTGGTGTTCGACCGAGAGGGCCGTTTGAGAGCGTGGGGTCGTCACAGGGGCGAACGACGCTGCTTTCGTCAGTACCTTGACGGGCGGGATCCCGAGTATCGTCAGCACGAAAATTGTCACAAGGTCCACCGAGCGGACTTCGCATGTTAGTCAGCTTTAGGTCGCTGATAGGCCGGACCAGTCTGGGGTGCGTTTGTGCGACCCGATCGCGTGAGGGCAAAGGTAGTGTGCCGCATGCGCCATCAGCCATCGCGCTGGGTCGAGCGCGAATGGGCAACCAAGATTGCCACTGCGAGACCACGTCTGTGGCGTCAAGCGTTTGGAGGAGGTGGGCTGCAATACCGCTATTAATCCACTCAATCTAGTACGGTTAGCTGACTGCCCAAGCAGGATTCCGTAAGCAATCACTCTAGAATCCACCAGATGACTGCCAGGCGCAATCTACTTATGGCTATTTTTGCATTTACTCATTGGTTCACTTGATATCAACTTTAATAGATTGCAACAACCCTAGCATACATTTGCATTTTATGCAGCGCTTCCGGTTTGCGTGTTCAGACAGGTGCATGACCGCTTAGATCACTGTACTCAACCAATTCCTTTTACGCAATTCTTGTTTACCTTTTTCTTCTCAGTCATCTGGAATTCCTTAACTTGTTAATATTCAAATAAAGCTCTGACTGTCTGATTTGACTCAAAATTTGCTCGAGTGAATAGCTTTGAGTGACGCATCATGATTTTAGCGTGTGTAGTTCAGTTACCATTTGCGGCTTTGATTTTACTCGGAAGTTGAGGCGAAAGAAAACGTTGGTCCTCGCCCGCGACGCTGGGACTGCCACTTGCTTTTTTTGGGGGATAGTGGATACAAATGGAACTTTTGGCTCGTCTGTTTACGCATCAGATTGCAACTATGAGGACTTCGAGAATAACCTTTTAAACCTACCTTCCAAAGCTGAGTTTCCACCAATCCGCATGTGCCGCTCGTTGTATATTATTAAACCTGGAGATGTTCAGTTGCTGAGGCAGATGCCTTGGGATCTTGCCTAATTCTAGCTGCAAGAGTCTTTCATTTTGTTCTGACCTAAACTTACTTCAAAACTTATCGTTCAAGCGGAACTACCGTTCTCACAGCACTCATAAAAAATGGAAGCCTGTCTGCTTGGCTAATGAATCTAGGCCCGCTAGTTGTCATCCTCTTCCAATTTTACCACAGTGGAATTTGTAAGAGAGATTGGAATTGGTGTAGTACAGTTCCTCACGAAAATCTCATGGGCCTTTGATGCAGTGGTGATCATCTTCGTACTGAACGAACCCAACGTGTATACAGTAGGTCTAAGAATGTACACATTCCTTACCAGCCGAAGGGTACTACTGCGTTTCCTCTTTCCAACAAATAAAACTAGATTTTGGAAGAGAAAAATGAAGACTTCAATCAGAACAGCAGACCCTTATCTTCGGCTGTTTCTACTTGCTGATTGCTAGGTAGTTTGTGTTCCAAAATACAGGTGACACCAAGGTTTACGGTTTCCGATTTAATTCATTCCTACTTCTGGAGCTCAGCTCCTGTGTGCATTTTAATCCCTTAAAAGTGATTTGGCTGTTGTCCCTTTTGAAGTGTACATGTTGATTGTGACAAAAATCGTGTCATCCTAAATGTGAGATCAGAAGCTGCGCATTTCGCGGAAATCATTTCAAGATATTACACTTTAATTTAAACTACCCTAGTGGTGTCAAACTGGACACAACTTGCAACGACAACAACAACAACAGAAGTTTACTTACCCCAGAAATGAGACTCAGTAGGTTTAACTTCCTTATGATTAGTGATAACGACTGTGATCTATGTCAACGCATGCCTCGTTTGTCCGCTAGCCCCACGTTCAGCCCATGCCCCCGTGACACTGCCATCAGCTGACTTACGACAACCGCAGTGGTGAAGACATCTATCATTTGGACATTTACAACATAAATTATTGTGACTTAAAGAAGCTCTGTTAGCTTTAATAAATTTGCTTGCACTGTCTCATCTCAACAGAGTCTGACAACACGGAGTGGCATTCGTATACACTTAAAGGTAGCTTTCAGTGAATCAAACGACAGGAATGTTGAGGGTCACTCGCATCAACCTATTCTTTTCTTAAACCCCTTTGTTAGAATTGGGTGCTGATTGGTAAACGATGGGGCTGTGAGCCTACATTTGACAAAATGCAATACGCTGGATTATATACCAAAATGTGGAACAATGCAAGACCTTGCAGTTCGAAGATTTGACCTCTTTTCGTTATTAAAACTATTTTTACGCTAAAGTAGGCGAGTAAAAAGCAGTATTCAAACTGCATATTCTTAATTTCTATGGAAAGACCTGAAAAAATATGAAGAAAGGAGACAATTTGCATGCTCCAGCTCGACCAGCCTTCTTCCTTACCCATCTAAATAAATATGTTTATCCTCTTTTCCAGGTGCCTCATTGTTTGGCCAATGTACCCTGCTCCACAGGAGCAGGTGAAGGGGTAGATGCAAATGGATTGGAGTTAGTCTTTACCTCCCAGTCGTAGAAGGGAAGAGATCGTGAAGAGCTCGTGTAAGTTTGCCGCGGGAAAGTATTTGTTATAGCAGTCTTGGTTTCACCGTTACTTATCAGACCAGTACATGTTCACATACTCTCTTTTCCAGTCGTCTGTGGAGCAGGATACATTGGCCGAACAACGAGGCACCTGGAAAAGAGAGTACGTGAACACGTACCGGCCTGGTTAAGTAAAGGTGAAACTAAGGCCGCTATCACAAAATATGTTTACGCTAAAGCAGACTACCCAGATGTAAATGTTCAGTATAGAGTCAAACGCTGGGTGCTAAATGCAGCCGTTTTAATCAATCTTTGCGAAATGGATGAGCCCGGCACTGCCCCAACCGCCAAGGATGTACGATCGAATGTCGTTACCGGTGTTTTGGCTTGGCTGCTTTCAGCATGACACTAGTGGCCGGCTAACGCACTGTCCGTTACACCGGGCCTTAATTTGCATAAGCACTACACCACCTTAACACACACGCACACACACACTCACAATGCGGCCCATTCAATCGCGCGCGCCCACTCTCACCCCCGCCCATCATAATTTACATAATTCCCTCCTAAAATGAGCCAATTATAGTCGGACAGTGACATGATGTCTGTGTGACTGCTAGTGGCTATCAGATCGGCACGAATGTGTGTGTGTGTGTGTGTGTGTGTGTGTGTGCGTGGGAGGGTGGGGGCGGGGCAGGGCAGGGTGAGGCTAGGTGCATATGGGGGGGGGGGGGGGAGGGGGAGGGTGGGGTAGACGTACTTTTTATGTGGCGACAGCCTAGTCATCTTGTCGCCTTGTCAAAGGCGGCGGCTTACCAGGGCCGCAGTCATTGCTCCTCGACTGTTCGTCCATTGTGCACCTGAATGCGGCGCTCGGACGTCACAGGACACATCTAGACGGTCTCCTTGAAGGTCAGAGCTGAGAGACTTTTGGCTCTCAATCGCTTCAGAGCAACCTATGCTGTAGACTTGAACTGTGCCTGACAATTTTATGCCACACAGAGGACTACATTTATCCTTTTTTTCTGGATTGAACTGGAAAAGTTTTACCATTTGAACTGCCCGACGAGCAGAACTTAAAAAAACCTTCTATGTGAAATGGGTGAGCAACAAGTTCTGATTATGAAGCCTTGCCTTGAATGTTTAACCGGTCTTTTCCCGCGAATACTTTTTGCGATAGCAAATTAAATGTTCTTGGAGCACTTATTATCCTCAACAGAAGTTCGCAACTGATCAGTTATATGCCCAGCGTAAGAGCGGCATGAAGATCACAAACTTTCATCACTAACCCCTTACCGCAACCGCTTCTGACAAACAGCGAAGTTGAAATAATCCGGAGTACCTATAAACTACAGGTAGCAGGCTATTTATATAGACAGAGATAGAGAAGCTTCCTTTTTAAACAAATCAGTTAATTTGATCTGAATGATCAATGCGACAGGATGTTATGCGAGTGCATCGGTTCGGAGCTCGGAAGGTAATGCCCCCGTTTATGTTTAACGATAAAAGGCTTTGTGCACTGTCATGTGAAAATCACGTGAATGTTGCAGACGGCGACCCGACTAACCAACTATCGCTTGCTCTCTTTGACAGCATCTGGCTAACGGAGGCCAGAAAAAAAAGGCCAAGTCAGGAAACTATAAATCACTACTGAATAAATCTGAAGTCTGTCTTTGTCTGCTGTCAACTTAAGTAAACAAACGTCTCGCAGGGTGAAAAAAACCCATTTAGGCACAAAACAAAACCCAAATCCAGGGCTTGGCAGAACGTTGCACAAAATGCCAAGAATGCAGCGTTTGGCAAAATAAATAAGAAAAATGTGTAGAAAGAGCCAATGGCTATCCTGTGAGATATCTTTTGGGGAAAAAAGGCACAGCGTATCTTCAAGCAAACTTCCCTGCCTGAAGCAGGCAATTTTATAGAGCATTCAGAGCTTGGTTCGGCATTGACTTTCCAAGACTCGACCTTTAAAGATTGTTTTCTTAAGGCTTTGCTTAATCTATTTTCCTTGTACTTATCGATATGGTCAATAAATGGTCACAAGTGTTTCGGCAAGGATAGGCTTAAAATGCATAGCCTAGTCTGGTTTAGTTTATTGTTTCATAGCCATGCAACGTAATTTTCGGCTTGTTAAATACAACATTAACATAGCGCAATGCACAAAACATATTTTTATCTCGCTTTTTAGTCAACATTATTGTCTTATGAAGAGTTGCTTTTTGATTTTTTTCGATCGCGCTCAATTTCAGTGCCATTGATAAAGCTAAAAGAATAAATTTGGTAAACATTTACTTATTTTGCTGTTTTCTAGTATACATTGCGCTGCTTGTCGGAGTTAAAACCCAACCCTCAAGACTCTGCTTATCACCATTTCCGTTTTAAACGATCCAAGGGGTTAATAGGGGCTCAGAAGTCCCAAATAACATACCTTTAACAGAGATTCTTTTTATGAAACCCACCAGGATAAGCGTAAAACAAGGCTGCTGTTTCTTTGCTACCTACTCTATACCTTTTATTCGATTACTCCAATTTTTTGAATTTTCGTGGGCACGTACAAAAGGCTATTTCCCAGTTGCGATGTTCACAAATTAAGTCTTTGAAAAATATTCTAAATAAACAGACATTCAGGCTTTTATATCGACCTATAATTCAGTGGTATGAGTTCCGTTTACCACGAAAATACTGCTCAAAAGTCCTGTATGCTAAAGAAAACAAGGGACAGTATAGATAGACAATGTGTTAATATTTATACCGGGCTACTTTAGAAATATTTTAATAGAAACATCGCTGTATTATTTTTTAGTTACCTGAGCTTACTTGATGAGGTTTATCATGATCCCTGATCTTATAAAAGTCTAGAATCGGCAGGGTTTATTGCTAGCAGATCAAGCGAAGAAAGTAATTTGACTATCCATGCGTCGGACCAGCTAAGGAGCTAGGAGCTATGAAACTAATAATTCATTTTCTGTCAAGGCCTATAAGCAGGGTTACCATTTTCTGGGTTCAGTAATCAGATGAGACTATAAAAAGTATAGCGTTTACTCTTTTGCCAATACAAGCGAACATGTGAGTCCCAGGGAGTAATTGATCAGAACACGACTCGATCGCTGGGACAGTACTTTTGTTCCCCTTACGTTTCGAGATCCGTCGCAAATTCTTCTTCAGAAATATGAGGAGAAAGAATTTGCAGATAGGGGGAGCATGCAAACAGGAGTTTGCAGTATTCATAGGACAAAGTCATAAGTGCAAACATACAACGAAAATTAACGGTAATTGCCTTCTTGCGCGTTGATAGTTTGTTGACCGGCATGCGGACTCTGACCTGCTGAACTTTTATCACGCGGGTTGAACTCGGGCATGATGATTGCTAGGCCAGCTGACCCTCCGTTGTTGGCATAAGATGACGTGGTGGCTTTTGCGTTCCCTAAATGGTGGCTTGCCTTGGCCAAATTGAGTCTCAGCACCGAATATGGATTGGGCAAATATTTGCACTTGTTTATGAATTGGGGGCCTGTGAACCATGACACAAGTTATTCTCGGGTCACCCCATTATCACCTGTTGCGAGAATTTCGGTCTCATTAAGTTTGAATGTTGTGTCGCAACTTGAGAATTGGCATCACTTCACCACACTGCTGCCTCTTGTTCGGTAATTCGCGTCTTGAGAAGTCTGCTAGTTTCTTCAACATAGTTGCTTTGGCCGCAACTGTACCAGATCCTGTAGACGACTCCAGATGTATGGACGAAAAAGAAGGTTGTGCTTTGGTGCTCGACACACCTTCTTCCTCGTCCATGGAAATACCTGGATTGTAAACCTTCTCATTCATTCGCGACTCCAAATGTTTACTGCCGTGGCAGTGGACCTTTCGGTTTCATTATCTGCCGCCTTATGTCTGCCTCTAGCCTGCGTGCGTGCGCCTCTTCTGTAATTTCCTGCCCAATATGCGTATTTTAGGATATCCGCCTGATGTTTAACATGTACTTAGGTAATTACCACAAGTCTAGATTGAACGACACGAAGGTGATTATGACAGTCATAGGCTAATATTTCTCCGTAAGTTGGCGAGAACATCATCTGAAATCGAAGTGCTTAGGCCGTAAAGCCTGTAGGACGTTTTCAACACGTTGAGTTGGTGAATTGCATGCCTGCTAGGTCAAATGAATCCAGAACATTCCCTGCGTTACCCCCTTGGCTTTGCGTATGACTGTGACTTGGGTTAGGTTAGGTCCTTGGTTTTGCTAATGCACAAAAGCCTTAAAATCATGCAATACAGTGACGCGTCGTAAAGGATTACTATTAATCAATTATTTGGCCCTTGCACTGGAGATCACAAAGGGCATTCAGACAAGTGAGGATTAAATTTCAATCGAGGGTAAAGCTCATTAGGTTATAAATTGCAGTTAGTTGAAATTAGAAATCTGGATATACAGCAAGATGCTAAATGGTAACACTGTTGCATTTTGTTGACACTCCTGTTTGCCGACATGTTTACAACCTTCTTCCTCTTTCAGCTTCTGCTTCCCTATCACTGCCACCTCTTCTACTAATGCTGCTACTAATGGAATTTATCAACTACGCGGGGTGTCTCGACGGTGTAGCACCTTCCGACTTTTTTATTGCTCATCCAAAGAGTCGGTCCGTGACCCTGAACAGCACATTCATACTGGAGTGCCGTTTCCGCATCGAGATCTTTCAGTCAACTACCCATGAAGGACGCCCCCGTATTGACTGGTCTCGAAATGGATTCGGGATCGGCGGGACGCCTGAGGATATCCACCAGGCGGGCATATGTGCTAACTACTCAGACTCTCGATACTCCTTGCCCTACAACCTCCAGGAAGGTAAGTAAAAAAACTTAGCTTATAAGACAGACCAAAATAACGATATAGAAACTGTGATTGCAAACATATTTTGGCCGAATTTTGGCGCGAACAAAATAAAAGTTGGATGAATAAGCTTAAGCAAACTTGGATCTACCACAGATTGAACTCTAAGTCCTTTGTGCACTTAAGCACCTGCTCCCTGCTGTCATGTCCTGTCATATGTATTGGATTCAGCGTATAATTTGCCCTGTAGCAAATTTGCCGCCTTCTGACTCAAAAAATAAGTATTATTAACTTCCTATAATTTCTTAGAATGTTTTAATAAACGAACGCAACGTTTACTGCTTCATATTCGTCCAATGTATTTTGGGTTATTAAATAAATTAAACTACCTCGAAGAAATAGAGGCCAGAGTTTCTGACAAGAATTTCCGCTTGCGGACAGGAGCATTTATAGGCTTCTAATTTAAGACGAAATTATGATAATAAGAGCTTAAGGAAACTGCGTACATCAACTTGATTTTACTCTTAGTGCCCAATCATTATTTCACTTCGCGGTCGGTGTCAAATTATTAACTTGAGAGCACGCAAAGAGGGAGTTCAAAGGTATTTGCCTATATTTCCCTAATAAAACTGAACTGAACTTGTGCTTGTGATAGGGTACACGCCAGCCGGCTATGCACTTGATTCATTTTACCGGGGCTTAGTCTAACATGTGATCCAAACACAGTCTAACAATATGACATTATTCATGAATTCCTTCCTGGAATTCATACGAATTACTTCCTTAGCCCTGGATGCCTGAGATATCTGGGAGCTCTTTGAAACAGCTATCTATGTTCAGTGATTATGCCTATATAAGCATTCGGAAAGTCAAGTTAGGCGAACGAACGGTTTCGATTTACGAAATTTTAAGCAACCGATAACACCTTGCGTCCTCACACTCCCAACAAAAGAACTAATTGTCGGACCCCTCCTCCTCACCCTCTCCCCTCTCTGGTCCGCAATTGAGGCTAGAATCTGACCCTTTTGATCCCTTTATACCTCTCCCCCCTTATATTCTTAATTGCTACCAATTGGTTACTGAAACTTTTGTCAACTCAACCCTCCCTTACATTACTGTATAGCCACCTATGTGACAGTTTGCATAATCCTGGGGACTAAATGTCCCATTAACCGACGTAGAAAATGTGAATAATTTTTTAGAAGAAATCTTCTCACAAACGTTTTTTTTATTTTCAGGCCAATACGACCTACAGATTACTAACGCACAGTTGAAAGACGATGGGAAATATGTCTGCCAACTGACTTACCGAGGCAACGCATACCACAGCCAGAGCGCCATTGTGGAGGTGCTAGGTGGGTTAAGACTACTTTTTTTGATCTCGCCTTTAATGAGTATGCCGAGGCACCTGACCTGAACGAGCAGGCCATGCTTTTTGCATGTGCCGTCACTACCCCCGTCTGCGGGGTAGGCAACGCTGCTGTCCTAATAACCTTTCAAAAGTTGACTGGCAACCATCTGCATGAATTACTGACTTTTGCACATGTTACTTATGCAACAAGATGGTTCCTTTACCCGCTTCTTACTGGTGAGGATCTTGACTCAGAGTGAGTTATGAGGATAAGGCTTAGTGTAGGTGTTATGCTTAAACCACGAAAATATTTGCCGTCTTGTAGTTTGGCGCAGGACCATCTATCATGCAGGGGTAGTACTCCGGAAGAAAAAGTGGCAGACTTCATCATTGACGCGCGTTGGTTTTCCTCAGAATGGATGATGCCCCGATTAACTGGAAGGTGCCCCACTAGTCTAGATCTGCGGTCTGAGTCTGTGTTGCGTTTGCAGGGAACGTTTGACGCTTATATGGCAAGGGGTTAAATGATACACTGTCCTGGTAGTATAGATACTAACCAACACCTCTTTTATCAATATTCTTCTGCTGGATGACACAACTGCGAGGGCTTCGGCTCATTAGTGCGTCCTCAAGCATTCCCTGTGCGCTAGCTGTTAAATATTCCCGTTTCAAAATTGCCGCTTTCTCGTTACTCCAGAAATCGATCGCTAGTCTGAACTTAGTCGCTCTGTACAGGGTTTTATAGGTGCAAACGAAAAGCTTAGCCCAGATGGATTAACTCCAAGCAAAACACATTAATTTATGAGAAAGCAGCTGGTTTCAAATAGGAATGTCTACCAGAAAGCCCGCAGGAATGCTGACGGTCTCGCTGATGAGTCGAACATCTCTCAGCTATATCCTTTCGTGGCAGAATATCGTCAAAAGAAGCGTATGGGCTCTTAGCTTCCACCACTGATGCTAGTGTGGTAAATCATTCAACATATGTAGACCACTAGCTGCCTGAGGGCGATAAACAAATAATTCGCAATTATTTCGCTGTATCAGAGGGATTTAGATTCCAAAATATCCAACAATTTTCAGTGTGTGTCAGTAAAGCTTGATCCAGCCTAATTTAATCCATGCTAGTGATTAATATCTCAGAAAATTACAAAACACCAGAGACACACAGTTAAGTAATTACGAACTCTCTAATGATCTGACCGATTAGGCAGTAACCTAGACAAATTTTGTTAGGTACTCTGCACCCAGTCAGTCGTGACTTGCTTTTATTATTGTGAGCTGGTAATCAGTCGATATCCGTCCAAACGAAGGTCCTCTGGGAATAAGTTTGGATAATGCGTAAGTGCTGCCTTTTAGCGCTTTGCCGACCGTCACCTTATCATAAAAGACCATTAAAAGGAGACCAAGTTTGCGCTCACAAAAATTTAAATGAAGTTAATTACTGTCGTGAAGCTCATTAAGTAAGCGCATTCACCACCTGGGGTGCAGATGTTGCTGCACGTTTTGTTGCAAAATTATACTTCGACACATCAAGTTTTTTTATTTTTACATGGGTTCATCTGATTCGCAGTATTTTTATTTAACACCAACGGGAGACGGCTTAAATCCCTTAGCATTGCTAATCACACTAAGTGTACGCAGTCAGTCATTCGCTACAGACAAACGGTTTAATCCTGCGTTGCTTAATTGCCAAACTTGGAGCTAATCGTTTAAAAAATCAGCGATACAGGCCATCATGGCTTGTAGGTACTACATGGATTTTCGGTAAGGGTAAATACTTACGCAGCACAAAGGTTTTAATGTATAAAAGACATTACCGACACAGACAAGGGAAACAAGGATGACCTTTTCTGGCGTATTATCCCTCGTCAACCAGTCCTACCCAGACCAAAGTTGCATCACACACGAGCCTCTCTGATCAGAGTCATCGAGCTACGAGGTTGTTGTCTTGCTGGGAATATACCATGGCAGATACGCGTACACCGACCTGTGGGCGGCTACACTCGTCCATCCATGTTTACCGATAGAAGCAAAGAAGCGAGAGTAAGGCAGCAATTCAGGCGAAAGAGATACAACCTTTGAAACAAGAAGTTTTAAAACCGACGTTTTGGATTTTCACATGACTTTATTATCAGAGACGGTTTCAAATAAGGATATTAGAGGTGCGCAGTCATATTCGGTCGTCTGACAACAACGTACTGTAAATATTGCAAAAGGCATGCTTCCTTATCTTCATTCTATCTAATAATGCGTTCAAGTGAGTATCGAAAACGTCAGGCCAACGAACCTTTTGTTCCACCGATCGCATATTCTTCTTCTTCTTTCTGATGTTAAGTCAACTGGATTAACAAAAAGACAGCATAACCAGCAAAATACTCAGGGCAGGCTTTTCAGTCAAAAGCGCTTGCTGTTACAAATGTGCATGTTCACTACAAATAGTTCAAAAAGGATATCACTGAGTTATGTTTTGCTTCCATTTAGTAAAGCTAAGCCAACGATTTAACATTGCATGATTAGCTTTGTATTTTAAAATCCATCAGGCGTTTGAAAGCAGTGTATTTTACACAACCTCAGGCGAGAGCGGAGTCACTAGACCACCTTTTCTTACATTCTCATTTTGGCTCGGCATGCAAAGGTGATAAACCCTTTGTTTCGGCTGGGATTACTTTAATGATCACTTTAATAGTACACAGGAATTGAAACGCCCCGCCAAAGTAGTAAAGACGACGTTGGGCGTTAGTCCGGAAACGGTAAATAGTTCCATGTCAAAAAACTAACACTATACCTAGCATAAACCCGAACTGTATTCCCAGTTTTAACCCTAATCTGGTCCTTAACTCGAAACTTAAGTCTTTTTATGTTACCACTCGACTTAACTTCAATCATAAAATTAACCCTATTTTTTCTATAGAATTTAGTGGAATCACACCTGTGTCGTGAGCTGCTTCTGATTTTCTATCCCGTATAGGGGCCATCAAAGTCGCCCTTACGTTTGTGTTAATTGCGTTACCATCTCCAAGGGTTGGCCAATAAGCGTCTGAAATGATTGCTCGGTCGCACGCGCATAATAATAAGTGATTGACCTTCTGGAGGTTGACAATGCTTGGATTTGCAATGCGTTGTTAATCACCAATGTTCCAAAAACTGATTTACAAGATAAAATGCGCAGGTTCCAATCCTTATGGCAGGCCTCTTGGAGACGTTTGCATTGTAAGTTTGGACAGGCAGATGAGAACTAACCGAGATGCCGACGGTCTAAAAACTTGCACGGGGTTTACCCCTCAGAGTGATTGCACGGAAACGTATGAATGCAGTCATCCGTAACATTCTGTGCAAATTTGAGGCAATTTGGGGCAATTCATAATGGTTAAGCCTGCTGTAGGGCACAATTATTTTGAAGGAAAACGCAAGCTCAGGACGCAAGTAATACGGGAGGGGGGGAAGTAACTTTTTGATGGTGGAAAGGCCACTTCTGCCAGATAATAAGACGAGACGTGGGATTTGGCCTCTTCAAATGTGCTTTCCCTATGTCTTTAAATATTGTTTGACTGGAAAGAAAGTGCCTCTGTATCACGTAATAAGCAAATGCACAGTAATTCATCCTTGATCAGTCCACGCCATGGAAACGTTAATTTTCTAAACCCCACTTTTAGTATAGGAAAAAGACGGTAAAGTTGACTTTTAACTATCATCTTCAGATCGAAAAAAACACAGTTTCAATTTGAGAATCACCTCCATTAATGCAATGAGGGGTTGTAACTGAGGAGCTCGCCCGAAATTTATGGTACCAATAAATCTTACAGCTATAACCATTTTCAAGTTCTCTCCGGGAACATCATGCGTCAAAAATCACCTCCATCTCTTTATTCGTAAACTAGGGGAGACCAAATGGTCTGGAAGGCAGTGTTTTGTTTCAGGACATACATGTCCTTATAATTATGGTTGGATAAAATTATTCACATATTTTATCTGTTTTTAACATTAACGATCTTTCTCTAATGCTAAAAAACCCCGTCATTTCGATTTCAGTGCCATCAAAACAGCCATTTCTGAGGCAGTTGGACCCCGTAAATAGCAGTGCCTATCGTCCTGTAGATGCAAAGGTTCGCGCAACAGTCTTCGAGGGAAGCATCCTGAAATTGCTGTGCATAGCTGAGGAGGGCAAACCAGGCGCAAGACTGCTTTGGTTGGTGGATGGAATACCAGTCAACGGGAAAAAACGCGAGCTGGAGTACTTTGAGACCTTTACCGCGGGCTTTATAATGAACATCACCGCAAAGAAGGTGGAATCATCCCTGCCGCCCTATTTGTAAGTTTCAGACCTGTTCTGCGTTCTTCTGTACTTACCAAGGTTCATGGATTATTATCAACCAAAGTGGTTCCTTATCGATGTAACATTCGTTCATTACTTAAAATTGAGTCATATTTAGCCTCCAAGAGGTTTGTTAAATGCTAATCTACCGAGTGCCCTCTTGGATGCGCCGTGCGTAGATATTCCTCCTTACAGTTTATAGGTAACCACTGTAGCGGTCTAAGTAGTGGTTGTACTTGGATCACTGCAATCCTCAGGCTAAATCCCCTGGTCAAAGATAAAAGGCACCTTTGAGAAAAGTTCATTGTGAACAGAACTCCCAATTGCTGTCTCAGATGGCAGTGGCTACTGGCAAAGCTAGACCCAGTACTTACTGCATCCAGCGAGACCTCAGAGAGAATGAAGCAGTGGTTACAGCTGCTTAAGTAGGATTGCGGAGCAGGTTCAAGTGTTATGTGTTGCAATTTCCCAAAGGGGGATGTCGCCTGCGAAAGCCCCTTGCTGCGTTGGCCAAAGAAGTGGCGTGGTAAGTGACCCTTGGAAAGGTGTGCTTATTTGGACGCGCGTGTATGCGCGGGTGTGTGTGACGTGCGTGTGTGACGGAATAAGCTGAAGTCAACTGCGGGGGGGGGGGAGGCGCCGGAAATCCGAAGGATAGGGAACACTGGTGCAGCTGTTATCAGTTAGCAAAAAGTTTTGCGGGGTAAAGCCTCGGGGGACGGAGGCGCCAGTAACAGAAACCATTGGTACAGTCGTTTGTGGCAAAACATGATTTTGGGGCAACAGGCCTCGGCACACCATTCATACTTCGTTATATTCTTAAAAATTACGTTGGGAACTCAAGGAAGAGCTTGAATAAGTCCAATTCGGTAAACTTATGGTTTCCATTTTTCATCCGCAGGCCTGTGCATTAATAGAAGAAAACGTGTAGAAATGAAAGTTCAAATAGCCAGTGCGAATCAACACGTACACTAACTTCTGCGGGGCAGGATATAGTGGTCTGTGTTTCAATCGTAGCAAGAATCCCCACCGGAGTCCAAACTAGTCGTAATTGGAAGACGAGTAAAAGCCAAGACCTCAACTGGCTTGATCCAGAGGTCCATGGGGGTGATAAGGGCGTCAGGCTGAGAACTGCAGGCGAGAAAAGATGCTAGCAGTCACGCGGAGAGATGCCGCAATCAGGACGGTTGCCAGATGTGGACAGGTAGAGCCGGTGTTAGTTTTGGCGAAACACCACTGAGTAGCCACTACGTAGTTGAGCCAAGGAACAGCGGGTGACCCTCAAAAATCGTTGTTCCACCGCCGCAATCGGAAACGGATGGGCGTCCAAAAGGATCGTTTTGCTTCAAAAACAGCTCTCTGTTGAAGACGCTGGAAGTCTGTCATGATGGCAGAGCCATCAACAGGCTGATCCAAGATACGCGGGGTGACAGCTTCCTTGAGGAGAGTTCTAATAGTTGGCCGAACGCTGTGGCTGGGTTCAGGAACGTGCCAACGGTGGTGATTAGAATGGCCATTTTGCTGACAAGTCCACCAAAACTGCTGGTCTAAGAGTGAGTTGTGAGGGGCAATCGGCAGAACAGGGGCCTTCGCATGGAGATGATCGCTAGGCAAAATTTTATAGCAACCCTTGATTGAGCGAAGGGGGCGTTCCGTGTTGACTGGAGAAGGCGGAGGCTGAAAGACCCGACCCTAGGAGAGGTTATAGTGGTCGAACTACTAGGCACCTAGCCAAGAGAGTTCGACAGCACTGCCCCGCCTGACCAGAATATGACATGGCAAATTCAACTAAATCATAAGTGCAATTTTCGCTCACGTGGATGACAATAGCCATCGGGTCAATGAACCATTTCGGGTCATTTCTAAAGTTCCGACGCGACACAAAGTCCCTGCGTCAGCGGATACTTGCGACGGTAGAGGGCGGTAATCACGCGGTTAGAAACTCCCGCCATGTGCTCGCATAAACTGTTTGTACAGGTCCTGATAATCCCGTGGCTCAAGCGAAGCCCTACATGCCTGATATAACATCCTGCAACGACCCGCTGTGACAATTAAACGGAGATATAGTTCATTCTCGAGCGTCTGATGTAATTAAAATGTAATCACTCTGACATCTACCCGCCCGAAATCCTCTCCCCTCGTACACATGTCTGTGCTTTTAGCACGTAAATGCGTTTTCAGTAGGGTACTGCATGCTAAGTAGAGGCAGGTACCCCTTACTCCTGCATGACTTACAAAATTTCGAGTCCTCTATTAAGAATTTACAGTGTTATAATGTACTTTTCGCAAAATAACTGGTATTGTCAGCTAAATTATCCGTCCTGATATCTGCTTTTGTCATTTAGTGTCACAACCCTAAGCACCTTATCAGCTTCCGTTACCAAACTTCACCATGGCCGAAAAATTGAATGCCGGGCTGAGAATCGGGGCTACGAGATGTATAAGAGCAAACCTGCAAATACCATTATTGAAGTTCACTGTAAGTTTATTCACGCCTCTTTTTATGTGCTTTCTTGCGGTTTCTTACTGGTTGGCCATTACAAAAAGTGAATCACTGTTGACCGCGTGGCGTTTATTTTTCCAGTTTATTTTACTTCAATAGGAACTGAAGCCAATTCGGTCTTACTGGCTGCAATCATTCGACCACAACCAATTTAAAAGTGCTGGCGTTTCTGCGATCATTCTGAACCCCACTCTGTCGTCTTTGATTATAGTGATGGCCGATGTGGAGCCATCGTTCATTAGTCTATCGTACTCCGGGGCCTCCGCGACAAGCACACTTATAAACAGTTAATATGTGCTGCCAAAGAGGCAAAAACTCTTTGAAATAGTCATTTATAGCCTGTTTGCTACATAAGAGTTCAGCGCTTGTTGATTCACTGAACATTTCTCAAACGTCAGCGTTTCTTACAACTAGGTTTGGGAAATCAGTGAATGCGGATGGTTTATAAGTTAGCAACGAAAATTTAAACGATCCATCGTTTCGCTGATGGCACTCGTCGATTGCTGGTTGCTAGTCACTAAACCACGGACTGGGTGGGCTCCAGATCCGGAACTCAAAGGCCTGACGGACGCCACTCTGGTCAGTTTTGCAGTCAGGATGACCGATGAAAGTATTCAACTATATCCAACACCTTCACAAGTTACAATCAAACAAATGCATCGTAGGGCACTACTAGCCTGGTCCTGGCATCGGTAGGAAGGTTATGAGTTGGGGGAGTGAGCTTCCTGCGGAAGTCAGTATCATTGAATATTTGTCGATCGTAGGACAGGTTCGTGTCACACCAGCCACCTACAACCGTTCCCTGTCCAATCAGTGCACAGCATTTCACTTGCGTCCGATCCCGTATTCAGGCTTCTTAACTTTATATGCAAACTGAGTACAGGTGGAAAAGGGAAGAGAGCGAGTGTGCTAGCTACAACGCAAGTCCGCTATCAGCTAAAACTAACTAACGTGCGAGTCACGGTGTTTTTCTTTCAACATGCGATGGACATAATCGGATTCGACGATCGAATCAATATGCCAAGTATTCGAGTCGCGAGAAAATCCCACTTATATTGCCCTGATTGTTGACTATAAGTGCGCTGGCAGAATAGCGAGATAAAAATATTCTGCTAATCTGTTGTGTCATGCTAGAATAATTATTGAAAAACCACTGCTCTTTGAAATATAGCCGCACATGCGAATCTCACAGCCCGATAACGCGAAGCCAAGTGTGCGTGATCAAATACTTCTATTGTTGGCCAGAATAAGTGCTTCGTTGTGTTAGTACTCATCACGAAGGTGGAGGCTGAGTCGGTGGCTTTATTTACACCAAATTATCAGTCTCCAGTGAAACTTATCGGCATTCCGTGTGCTTGAAAATACATCGCATTGAATGGTACAGTCTATTTTAAGAGCTTTTTAGCCCACATATGTTAAATTCGCCAGCCCTTCATAATTTTGGCACCTAAGAATGTACCATAAAGATGTACAAAGCAGAACACGTAGATCAGTTAGTGCAAATAATACAAAGTTCGACCAGTTGTGAATAAGCAGAGCAGTGAGGCAGCAAGACTGCACAGCTAAAGTTTTACTCCGGGACAGTTACTGCACAAAATAGAGCCAACAAATCCCAGGCTAACTTCCTGAGCGGGATTGCACTAACCATTAAAAGCCTGAGTTCGGTAACGCTGAATAACTTTGGGTCTGGTGATAAAGTATTTCCGCGTTCTCCCGAACTGCCCGCGAATTCCCCTGTGAATAAAAATAGCATTTGCGCCTAGACAGCCTCATCTCAACTAATATTTACAGATGGACGGCTAACCTTTGTTCCTATCTTTTCAAACTAAACCTTGCCTTCCGCAAAATGGTAGTGTCTAGCATACACAACGTAACGAATATTTCTATTAGTTATGGCACAAAAATTTAAAAAGACCTAGATCTTTGAAGTGGACACACAGACTCCTCCTTCATTCAAACATTAGTGTACATTTTCACATCGCAAAGAACGTGTATACAATTACTGGCAAACATTTGCACTGTTAGGTTGCGGTTTTCTTTCAGTTGTGGTGTTCTTATACACCATCATTTACTTCACCTACACTCCATCTTTAGGTACTGATTGGATGCTCACAAATGACAAATAGAACTAAAAGCTATTGGTTACTATCAGTGTTGTAATCATTTCTTTACACGTTGACTACGTAGTCAAAGTTGTGGTCAGAGGAAACCTCTCACCACGGCATCCTCCATTTCTTTAAACTTATCGCGTAAACTAGTTCTATAGTTCTATCCCAAAGACCACTTCTATTATTTTTGCGGGGAGGAAACCAATACTAAAATTTATTCATAAGTTGAGATTAACAACCACGGTCATATCTACTGGAAGGCGTTTTTTGGTTCCTGGATATAGAACTCAAGCTATATAGGTTATATGTAGAAGGACATTACCAGCAAAGACAGGGGACACTAGGAAGGCCTTTTCTGCCTTGTTAGGCGTCATCGGCTAGTGATACCCAACCCCAGTATGGCCGCAGAAATTGCTGCCACACTGAGATTTGAAATCGCGATCTCCCCCACCAGGGCGAACGTCCTAACGTTTGAGCTACGAGCTCACGGTCTAGCTGGTATTAGATCAGGAATATACAGTGGCAAAGACGCGTACACCGATCTGTCAGAGGACCCATTCATCCCCCCATATTGCCTTTAGAGCTCTCTCTCGAGCCTCCACCGCGAGGCGGCTAGGATATAGGCAGAAGGACATTACCAACAAAGACAGGGGACACTAGGAAGGCCTTTTCTGCCGGCCTTATATTTCGGTTCGATGGTTGTGCGCAACCATGTTCCTCGCAACGTGGTGGACGCAAGGCGGCAACTTGCGCACTGAGCAGTTATTAGTGCTAAAGAGGTTTTCTCAGTATCTACCGCACTCTCATCAATCTCGTGAGCGAGCTGGCCACGTAGAGTTATGGTGACAGGAGGCAAGCCAGACGCCGCAGTTGGTAAGGTTAGTCAGGCCATCTTCGCGTTCTACACTCTACCTGCCCCTGCAAAACGCATCAGATTGCCACAAAAGGAGGGACAGTTTTGAAAGCACCTGTGGGATTGCACCATAAGCCTCACATTTACAAGAAGTCGTTGAGCCTGGTTTTCAATCCGCCAATCCGTCACCCCTAAGAAACGCACAGTACACACCACGTGGGCATAGCTATCCCTCCGAGGCAAGTGTTAGCAAAATGGCTATTCCAGAAGGTGAAGTTCCTAAAAATGACAGTGCACTCGCCATAACAATTTCTAAACAATATCCATAAATACGGCCACAACTGAACCAGGTGAAAGGATGGCGTCATTCGATGTTATCTCACTCTTCACATCCATACTACAGAGCCTTGCTATCCAAATTGTCCGGGATTTACTGCGACAGAATTACGAGGATTGAGAGGTCAGCCCACAACTGAAGACTTCATAGAGGTCGTGGAGCATTGCCTCAAGACTTTCTCGACCTTCGAAGAAACCACATATGAACGAATCAAAGGCACTCCAATTGGGTCCCCAATGTTCGGGCTCATTACCGAGATGTTACTACAAAACTCGAGAGATGGCTGGTCAAAGAGTACAAGCCCAAATCTTGGGCACGCTACGTGGACCACACCTTCGTTGTCATCAAATAGAGTAGAGTCAGCAACTATAAAGACCGATTGAACTTGAGTGTTCCCGATCTGCAGTTCACAATAGATGAAGTTGAGGGCAGACTTCCGTTCCTTGAGGTTCTCATCTGCTGCCAACCGGACGACAAAATAGCAATTTTTGACAACCATAAATCGACAATCGCGGAGTTACAATAGCTACCACCCTCTGCAACACAAGGGCAGTTTTATACGTGCACTATACCGATGGATAGAAACTCACTGTGGCAGGTCATCCACCAAATTAGACGAGTTAAGCCCCTTTAGGAGTTCTTCAGAGCTAACAGCTATCCACGAGCGTTCACTGAACGAAATCATATGCCATTAAAACCGCGGACCAAGGAGCATCGTCCACCAAATTCGTGGCGGAGCCTCCCGAACATGAAAGTGGTCTCTAAAAACATAGCTAGATCCCTCGCGCCTCTCGGAATAGGAGTGACCCACGGGCCCGCTGCCGCAATCTGGCATTAAGTAATTCGGCCGAAAGACCCTATCTGGAAATAAGAAAAAACAGGCGTTGTCTACCGAATTCAGTGCAGTTGCGAGATGTGCAACTACGTTGGAGAAACCGGTCAGCAGTTACAAACGGAAATGTATGAACATCAGCTGGTGATAAGAAGGCTGGACCCAAAGTCGTTGGTAGCAACCTATGCGGCAGAGATGGGGCACGTCTTCAACTGAAGTGCCATCGAAATTGTGGGCACAGGTGACGACCACACCTCAGGGCAAATTAAAGAAGTCTGGACTGCCAATACAAGCGAACATGCGAGTCCCAGGAAGTAATTAAATTGTCTTCTTCTCCTTAGAAGTCTGGATGTCGACCGAGCATGTTGCATCAAGTACATTTTTATCGGTGGGCAGGCAGGGCACAGAACAATCAGGTCTGCCAACCAATGCTACTGTCAACCTGCGTATCCATGAGACAGGCTACGGCGAGATGTGGGGGGACGAAACGGGGGGGGGAGAGCGAGGTAACAAAGATGACCAGTATGCGGGGAGGCCAAATAAACACTGACGCCCCAGTTACAGTGTCAACGCGGAGCAGAGTGCGAGTGAAGTTTATCAGGTCGTTGGGGCGGCCTGTGGTTACCACCTAGAGACGCGAGCCACGCAGAGTGGTTCAAACTTGATTGGTAGCCTACGCACACGGAAGAAGGGAGTGGCATATACGAGAGCCAGGGGCCAGAGTTTTCACGCTCTGAAAATGGATGGATGAGACATCTATCCGAAACGTCAGATACGAAATAAACCTCTCCCGGTGAAAGTCCTTTCTCATTCTGACTATCCTGTTAGGTTGCAACCGTCAAGCTAACGGATGTTTAGGCCTTGTGACATATTTAAGGGCATCGATTGGACTGTTGTGTCGTACGGATGGAGTCTCCGGGCGAGAATTCATCTGGTGACTGACGCACGCGCGTGTTTTATTAAATAGGCAGCTACTTAATACGAAGGGCTAAAACCATCACAGCACATCTCGTCGTAGATTTCATTAGCATTGTAAGGTTCTAAAACTCAGCTAAAGTTCTGACACTCAGCTTCTGGGTTTGTAGATACACTAACGGACGGTTTATCTTGTAATTTTAGCAAAGGTATAAACAATGAAGTGCCACCGTCTTTGTCAAGGTCTATTGAACCACTGCTGTTAACAGACCATAACACTGCTTGCGCTTATTTATCTGTCCGCATAAATTGTTCGGTACTTGATATAACACATAACACTTGCCCAAGTTTTGGCTACAGACACTAGAAAATATCGGATGTCCTCTGGTTACTTATATCAACAGTGCGACTGATGCAGCTACACTTGCTCATTTATTTAACTTACACATTTCAACCGATAGAACGAGCTGCCAGAACACATAGTTTATAGTTCTTCAGCAGACACCTCCCATAATAATTGAAAAACTGATAGTTCGCGGTCAGTACTTTCCTCCCTTCGATCCCAATGGTGCGCTAGTTAGAGTGAAGATGCAATTTGTGCGAAGTCATTCAGATCCTTATCATTATTTGCTAGATCTCCGGTTAGAAAGTGTGTGCGTAGTATTCCCTCGGTGGTCATGTCCAGAGCTTCCGTTATCGTCCTCAGAACTGTTATATCAACAAATTGTACTTCGTTAATTATTAAACATGAGACAGCAATCGCAGTGCCAGTAGTCCTTTCTTTTCCAATAAACTTTCTAGGCAAGTATGAGCCCCAAACAGATAGATCGAGTGAACACCCAAGTTCCATCGTATTCCCGACCGCAACTGAGAAAGCAATAGTAGGGTGTTAAACTCAATGACCAGAGGTCCCGGGTACGAATCTCGGGGGTTTGAATCCTTGGAATCGGGTATGACTGTCTGATGACGGCTAAAAAGCCAGAAATAGCCCTTTTAGTCTCCCTTGCCTTTGTCGGTTCCACGTGTTGCATCATGTATCTGAGGCCGCTAAGCTACAGTCTGAAATCACTGAAGTACGGGCCTCAAGGCACACCGGGCGGATTATGTGCCCTAATCAGATAGATTGGGTATTTTTTATTGAGACAGAGATAAGCCGCGGAAAATGCCTCCCCCCGCCACGCTAATACAGGTAACTTTGTGCAGAATTCCAGGAGGAGTTGGTATCCTGGAATCTCAGTACTTAAAATAATGCAAATTTTGACGTTAACATCACCAAAATCCTAGCATTGACCTTATTCTCACAAGAAATCAGCAGCAAGCCCCGGACTAATGGATTTCTTTTCCCAGGTTTTGCCGAAATAGATTCGTTAAATTTATTACACACTTGTGCCAAATTTTTCAGTGTAATCGGAAAACTCGTCCTCAACCAGAGGAGAAAGAATGAATATTTAATTTTTTTAAAACAAAACCAAGACGGCCTCAGATCAACGTTATACATTTCAGCCTTGATGTTCTTAGGATTAGTCAAGCGTTCGATCGACGGCTTTTTTCATTTTTTCCGATATCAAAAGTAGCTGGTCTAAAACTGCCTTCCATTTCTTTTGACAGATGCACCTGTTGTAAAAATGGTCTCCAGGTCGGCTAATGAACTGGGAAATTACGCCGAAAATGACGTTGTTTCATTTTCCTGTACGGCTGAAGGAAGGCCAAATGAATTTCGTTGGGTGTAAGTCAACACGCATTCTACTTGGTTCACGGTAGTTATTTTCATGCAAATTAGGAATTTTTACTTAGTCATGAATAACGCAAAATCTATTAGCAACGGTCATCTTCTAGTTCTTCTTCGATAAAAAAATTTCTTTTCTTTTCACCATCCTGCTCTGGTTTCAATTTGGGTAGTAGTCTGCCATATATTTTAAGGTTTTATTCGATAGAAATTTACGCCTCTGGAGTGGAATTCATGTGTACAGACAGTAACTGTGTCTTTGCAAACCAAATCCAGACGAAATGGTTTTAGTATCTGCCTTATCTTTCTCCGGCCTGGTGAGACTGATATTAAAGTTGTCTATATCACCCTAAAAGCCGAACCAGCGTCGATCGTTTCGTGGTCTTCGGATGCATTCCTCTGTCCCTGCGTTTTATTTTCGTTTTAGCGAAACTGTAGGCTTTTTGTTCTCGGGCCACTTTTTTACACCTTTTGGCAGGTGAAGTGGGCCGACGACTTTGAGTTTGACACACACACCTAAAGGAGAAATCCACCTGTATAGGACTCCGGAACAAATAAGATCTGTTGAGTTAAAAGAATTGGTAAACAGTAAAAATGGGAAGGATATGACATGAAAAGTTACCAAGGGACTGTGCAATGGTTCCATTTGGAGTGAGGGGTGATTACGGAATAGATACCGGAAGGGAATGCAGCACTGTGGGCAACTCCGAGTGAGGATCATGCTAGTGCTGACGGAAAGGACACTACGACACGATACGTTACGAGGGAGAAGTAGAGTCAATGAAAGGAATGCAAAGGAACACCAACATCTTCGCGAACAGACGTTCATACCATCGTCATCGCGATATACACCATAAGTGATTTGGTAAATTCAAACATCCATGGTCCGGGATGCTTCGTTAAACAGGCAGCATGCTGAACAGTCCGACTATATACTGTGACTCGGGCAACTTTTTAGTTTTTACGTAAAGACTTCCGACTTTGAGTAAGTTTCAGACGGTTGTGGATTAGAGCCCACTTGGAATAGCCAATGTTCATCCTGAAGCCAGTATTCCAAGTTGGACACTTGTGCACAATGTGCCTGAATTCAGCGTATGGTTGACCAAGTGTCCACAGAAGCCCGAAGCAGATATGCCTTTCTTAATCTTGGGCAAACTATTAAGTCATCGAGAAGTCAAGATTGGCAAACGTATGTTTTCAGCAAATCATCGTCAGGCCAGAACATTTGCAGGGTAATTAAAACTATACAGATGGACAGAATAAAATAATGTAGTCTAATTACAATTCATCATTTACGCATCGCCCGCATGGCGAGGTCGGCGTGTAGAGGTTTGTGCGTCCGGTGCGGGGAGGAGGGGTAGGGAGGGGGGCAATTTGGTTATGTTGTGGGGGTGATCAGGGGGCAGATGCATGGGGGGATAATTGTTGCTATTTGCGTCCCCTCCCCGGACGCACAAACGTCTACACGCCGACCTCGCCATGCGGGCGACGCGTAAATGATGAATTGTAATTAGACTACACTATTTTATTCTGTCCATCTGTATAGTTTTAATTACCCTGCAAATGTTCTGACCTGACGATGATTTGCTGAAAACATATGTTTGCCAATCTTGACTTCTCAACTTAAGAACGGGAATATTAAGTCATCGCCACAAGAACCTCGTGCTAGCTTTTCATCCATCTTCATAACTGGCTTCCTCCGGTCGCGCCCCAGAAGCATCGTACAAAAACAACGTATTATCAGAAGTCACTTACGATATTTGCATCTCGCAACTTTGCACGCTGATGCATGAAACAAGAACGACCGAAAAAGGGATCCAAATAGTTCCACTCAGGCGCCAACATTAAATACATGGTAAATCCTTCCTTATATAAGGAATGCTTCTGAAATTGTTGAAAGCCACTTGCGGAAACACCAAATAAAATTGGCGCACAAACCGATGGTTTCTTTACACACCCTTAAGGTTTGGGTTGGTTACCTCGATAATACAGAAGTCATCTAAAAGTCCCATGCGCAGCTTGTAATACCGTATATTGTGGCCAAACAGGAAGATCCATTTCTACAGGCGTCCACGAGCATCAATTGGCAGTGAAAAAACGTGACTATTTGTCGGAAGTGGCTATGCATTGCCTTGACAGATGACAGGCCTTCGTCAAAGATTGCCCCTCCGATAATTTCTTGAGGGCATGCACTCCGACAATTCATTAATCAACCGACGTATCGAGTTAAATGGAGTGAAAAAAACATCTTAAAGAAAGAGGGAAGGTACTGCAGCTGATCACTACGGACCAACGTGAACCGCAATTAGCGCTCGCACTAGATGACCTGGAATGACCCGGACCGACACAAAAAATACAGTTGTCAATCCGTCATTACGCTATCGCGACTACTAATCTTGTCCACCAAGGATTAAGGATTATTTCAGCTGTCAATTAGCGCCCACAGTAGATGCCCTTGTAACTGTACCAACACTTTTGAAATGTTAATTGTTCGTTGCAAAGTTCCTCAAGTCTGGCGACGACCTGCGCATCCAGTGTCGAAAATTTATCGAATAAATTTTCCCCATTTTATTAAATAACGTGTCTCCTTGAAATTAAATTTCTTGAGCTGCCTGTCTTTGAATTTTTACGAACGAATGTTTTATCTATGTTATCGACTAGTTGCCTGGACTGAAATATTTTATCATATCAATGAACACCATGTAGCACAGTCAGCAATTACATGTAGCTGCAGTCAAAGAAACTTGAAACTCGGAGATGTGAACCCAGGCATTCGCATTCTGTGTGAGCCAGGTAAATAAATTAAGGGTGTCAGAGGATTCTTACCTGTCAGCGCTCAAAAATCGTCATGAAATGCACGCAGAAGCCTTGCTCATTAGAATATGGGCCCCATTTCCACCATACAGGCTGCTGCCAAATAAGGGGAACATACTACCTCACAGAATCCCTGAATACTGCTGTTTCTCGGAGTTTTCTCAAAGCCTTGATAATTCTGCCCCTCATCCTTCTTGCTATCCTCCTCATCCTCGTCCTCCTCCTCTTCAGCTTCATCCGCTTTTTATACTGTAAGAAGTCTCTGAACAAATGCCCATCGGAAATGGCTGGAGCCCTGGTTATCCTGATGGCAATCAAAGGTTACAGCATTACGTAGTGATGGATGCTTTGCTTTTTAATTCATATAGAAAAAATCAATGCACCCACATGATGTCATTTACTGTAAGAGAGACGAGTGTGTACGAGTATTATTCTTAAGGACACACACGCTGTCGGTCTAGTACAGTTTCAGTCTGTCTAACTGAAAGTGAGTTCTCAGTGGTATTCAATTCAACATGTTTTACTGTTGCGAAAATCAAATTTAAACTCTTCATGTCCAAATAAACTACTGTCTTTTGGTAAACCACTTTTAGAATCTCCGATATTTTGCCGGAGTTGGCTCCTCTTGATTAAGAAGATTAAAATAAAATACGAAAGAAACTGTAGTTCCGTCGAAAAATTGAGATGCCCTCCCGTCAACCATGCAACAGTTCCGAAGAACCAGCCTGATATATCAAAGAAATGGAGTTTCCATAGATAATGCATAATATCTAGCCATAAGTGCAACCGTTAGATACCAATTTGAAAACGAATTGTGAAATGTTTGAAGCGAATTTCAAAGGCCAAGTATAACTGTTTAATTAACCATAATACACGGAGCTGTTTGATAAACGGGATGGATAATTTATCACCACAGTTGTTTTGCACGTAAAGATCAGAAAATGTAAAAAAACTGATCTTTTCCTAAGCTTTCTTGAACCTAGTGCGTAGGTTACGAGTCAATATAATGTCAGACGACTGAACTTTTAATTAGACTTTCCCATATGTCGAAATCTACCACTTATCGTTGAAAAATGTCAAAAGGCAGGATTCTTTGATTGCATCCCTGTGCGGACCATGTACAGCGCATTTGTCCTCGAATTCCTTACGATCGTAGACTTAACATTCGTCTTCAAAGAGAAGTAAATTGATATTTTTGTTAATCGATGACACCATTTTTTTATACGGACTTTCTGTAGTATACATTCTAACTGCATTAGTTTGCTAAGTGTCTGCATTAGAAAAAGCGTAACTGAAACGTTAACTTGCTGAAAATGAACACAGTTGTATTGAGAGGAATCTTTCACTCCACTGCTACGTCAGGGTGTTTTAAAATTCGAACGTTCTAATTGAACTTAACTTCTCGCAGAAAAAGTTCCATCCGAAAAACTTGGAAAAAAATGTTCTGAACTTGACCCACTGACAGTCAGGAGAGCTTTAACTTATACACTGATACCTCTACAATTTCACTTTTCTAACCTGAATTGTTATAAGTGTCTAAATTTCTACTTGAAAATTCAAGAAAAAACTAGTTTTTTTTAATATTCCGTGTATCTTCCGAGGGCCCAAATCTGATATGTTATTGGCATGACTTTCTTTTATGTGTTTTTATGGATTATAAACCGATATTTATCCAAATGCAGAACTTAATATAGAAAAAGTGTGCAATCGACAAGAATTGGAATTGAATTCCATCCCTAAGGGCAGCTAACTCTTGTTTCTTGTTTATATATAGAGAGCAGAATGTATCATCTCCCAAAGAAGAGGAAGAAGAAGAAGAAGAGCAGAATGTATTTGCTGAAATATTAATTAGGCGCGAAAAAACGCAGTACACACCTTTAGCAACAACTAAGAATTCATTCGAAAATACATTTGCTGCTGTTTACCATGTGAATTATTATTACCTTAACTATGATCCATAAAACTATTTCCATGCATATTTCAAGATGGTCCCTGAATGGTAAGGAGCTGTCGAATGTACGGGAGAACTGGCATCGCCTTCGGTTAACACGCGACCTCCTAAATTCTACTTTGCGATGCACTGCGATCTCCAATCAAGCTGGCTATGCAGAAACTGTTTTAAATTTTACTTGTAAGTTGACAGAAAAAATACTGGAGACGTTGAAGCCCCCACTATAAACAAATTAATAATATATTTAACCTGTTAAATGAAAGATTTGATACTAATGCCCCCCTGCTTCTAACCCTAATTTGTTGAGAAACACAAGAAGGTTACCAACAGAAAATAAGGAACAAAAAATGATAACTGGACTCCCGAAAAAAAACTTTATCGGCCAAGTGCTTCTAATGCATAATCTGCCCAACCATCCAATACCTCAGTAAAGAAAGATACTGGAGAAGTAGAGTGCATTTATTGCTTTTCATGGTTAGAAGTCAGCAAGATGCAAAACAGTCACAATGCCCTGGACTTTCATCATTAAAAGCGAAATATTTGGGATACTTTTTGGTCGGTCAAGTTTAAGAAGTTGATCTGGAATGAGAGTTCAACTAACTTTAGTTTAATCATTGTTGTTTGGAGCTCTGTATATGCATCCAGTCCGCTGGTAAGCACTGAATTCGGATATGCAGTGCCATCCAACTGCGTAGGCTGAGTGACGTGGTCATGCTTAAAATAAGTTTCTGGAACTAGCACAAGCTAGGGATTTGTTGATGCACCTGCAGCCCAACTGCATCTTACCGGTTTGTAACGAGTAAAGAATTGACTTATGATTACTTGCTTACAAATACTAGTACGATCAGATCAAGACAGTAAGTTAAAATCCACAATCTAATTGGAGAAGCAAGTACACATAAAAGCGTGACGGAAAAGCGATAAGCCATGGTAGAAGAGTATGTATATCGAAGGGTATTTATTGCTAGGACAGATTTATTTTTACGCATGGTCTAGATTTTGGTGAAGGTCAGATTTGCCCTGCTTCCCAATATCGCAGTATCTAGGTAGCTCATGCAAAAGCATCGGCTCAAAAGGCTGTTTTTTGTTCGGGGACGTTTAGACCCAGGAAAAACACAATTCCTGTATTCATAGATCAGTAAACACGCTGTAGAAAGTTTCCTCGCTCAACTAATTAGGCAGCATTATAAGCTATGCCCTTGCCTTGTTCAGATTTCTTTTCGAACCAAAGTTAATCTGCTGCGTATCGGCGTTTTAAAGTACCACAGAGAAGTTAATGAGAAATCCCAGAACCTTTGGTCGCAGTAAGTCCTGCTTATTGTGATTGCCCTAAATCAACATTGGGAACAAAATACTTGACTGTTTTACCAATTCACGGCTCTGTAGGTTCCTTGCATGCGGCTAACCAAAATATTAATCGCATCAATATTGGACAAATGTACGGAAGACATCCGTCCGATATAATACTTCGTTTAGCTTGACGTGTGATTTGCTGATTTAAATACGGAGTAGAAGGATTTCTCACCTACTGCTGCTTAATAAAGTTTGCTTAAACTTGTACAAAGTTTTGGTAAAAACGATACTCACACGTTTTATCCTTGTAGAAAGTCATACCTACCCGAATTAAAATACAAGACTTTCGGCTCAAAATGAGCGGCAGTTAAACGAAGTCTGAAGCTTTGCATTTCCACCGCATTGTGTTTTTTTTACTCTCTACTGTAATAGTTTGCAGTTTTAGATGAACGCATTATGCAAGGATTCTTAATTTTGTGGATCTTGTAATGAGCTATATAAATATGCACATATCCTGTGGTTAACCCTACAATAAACAAGGCCAGGTCAAACACTTATTCATCAACTTGCGCCTTTAAGCACCACCGCAGTTCCTACAGACCTCCACTCTCCTTTACGCCGGTTCGGTCGGAGAGAGTGCTCGGCTGGAGTGTGCCACCGAAGGTAACCCCCCACCGCGAATTGAGTGGCGTCGCAGCAGGACTGGCGATCTACTGGGACGTGGCCGATTTCTCCACCGGCCCAAAATCCAACCAGAGGATTTTGGCTCCTATACTTGCATTGCTACTGTCCGCGGATATCCGTCAATCTCGAAGGAGGTCTGGCTATCGGAGAAAAGTAGGTTTTACAAGGCAGATGTTGTAATTTCTTCGGACCCCACAAATTCTGGCTAGAGAATTCAGGTTACTATGTCCGCCCACTTTATGTATCCCTGGCCCTTATTCCTATGGTAACTTGCGGTTTAATTTGTTTTAGTCTGATTTATTTTTTAGGTACTAACTTAAAATTTATTTGCAGTTCCCTTTAGTTTTAAGTTTATCTAAATACCACCAGCGTTCGAAAAATATACTTTAAAATTTATTACGTACCAAACTAAAGTAACTAAATCAAGCAGCAACAGTAGTTTAAGTATTGCATCTCATATACCTCTAGTCTCAGCATTTTGTCCTAAAAAAAACGACGTTTACAGGGGTTTTTGTGGTAGGAAAATAGGAAAGGCAGTGAAGGAAATTCATAGAAGCAAGTGAAAAGTGTAAAAATGAAGTTAAATTTGTTTCGCGCGGCCGCTAGGAGTACGTTTTTCCGCATTTAAATTAGTATATTGCGCCGAAAACCTCTATAACCACCGTTTCTGAGAATCAAAATGCTGGGACTAAGGGTATATGCAGCGCACTTTTTAAACTATCTTTGCCAAGTAAGTTTAACTTAGCAATACCAATTAAATTACAAACTAAACTACACTTAAACTACACTTAAACTTAAATTTAACTAATAAAATTATTAATAAACCAGAACCTAAACAAATATAACCGGTCCCTCTAAACAGATTTATGGAGCTAGGAGTATCTTAGATGGGCAACCAACCTAACTTTTACGCAGACTGGTTTGAGTAAATGCACCGTGCAATTGTTTGGGAGATTGGCAAATCTTTCGGGTCACCAACTGGAAGAAAGCTTATTTTGAAATTTTGCGGTCTTCATTGGTCTTCCTCATCTATGAACGTTTCAGTTTACCAAGCATTGATGTTCTGAAACTTTTTGTTGTTTTTTACCCGGGTACCTTCAAAAATGTCCATAAAGTGCTCTCCGCCGCTGGTTATCGTTTCTTCCTGTAAGCTGTACTTCATTTTAGTGTTTGATAAGCACCTGCCGGTGCTCTTATCCTGCTGAGCAACTTAAATGCACTGTATACTTTTTAACTTACTTAAACAGGCAGATCTAATGAGAATCTTGGTAGTGGCACGCCAGTCCAGGAATGCACATAATTTGCCGTTTGACGGAGTGATTGACGTAACGTGGTTCCTCGCCTTGACAGTGGGCTTTTCTACAACCCTTGAAACTGTACAACTTCTTCTTCTTCTTCTTCTTCTTTTTCTTTCTGATACTTATAATACCGAGCAGCAAAAGTAAACGTATTCTTAATGGAGCACTTGCGCTTTTGATAGCAGCAGTTCCGGGGGGATGTCATAAGTGGTCATCAACCACTGCGACAACTAACGCCTTTCTGAATGAAGTCACTTACCTCGATATTATTCACAACAATTCCGGAAAACGCACTTGATAGCAGAGCTAAAGAACCCTCAAGAGACCGCTTGACGCGCTAAATGCTTCTTACAAGTGGCTTCCTGGGAGCCTACAGAGAGTACCGCGTCGCCACGTATAAAAAATCCTGCCAATTATTATTTAGGGGCAGAGAAAAATCTGAAGACTAAAATAAAGATTGATTCGCATAATTGAATAGTGAACAAATTTCCATTTTCATCGCTTCTCAGTAAAAATGACCACATTTAGTGTGGTTCTACCTGGAGTAACACTACCGTACCCTCACTTGGACACACGCGATATGTCAAACCGTATGCCGTGTGCCACAATAACCTGCGTGGCTTTTCGCTCTTTATACTGCAGAGGTATTTGACAGTTTCAAAGGACGGTTCAAAAAGGGCGCATTTCCTTGGAATTACATTTCTTCGGATGCCTGCCTTCCAGTTTATACGAAAGTATCGAATAGTTTTGCGTTTCCTATCATAGGGTATTGCGTTGAGGGCTCTTGTAGGTGTAATATTCATTTTACCTCAGGAAGAACAGATCGTACTTTCAGGCCATTCCCTGCGCAAATAGGAAAGTCGTCTTGACGCACTGGTACTACATTCATTTATCTCCGTGGTTCGCTTTCAGGATACGGTGTGTCGCCGGATCCATCAGTCGGACCAACAGGCATACGCTGTAGGAAGCCATGCAGTTTGTGTTAGATTCAGCTTGCCTTCTCTCCAACGCAGATAAACAGCCGATAAGTTATTTTGTAGTCACGTATCGTATTTTTCTCCATCGCTCTGCAAATATTTGGGCTGACGGTGCCTTCAGCGCAGAATGACAACCAAATGGAACTTTAAAGTAACGCATAAAAACTACTTTCTTGAGTGGTTAGCCATTGCCTACTGCTGAAAAGCCCGCAGATTTTGATGGACTCGAAAAACCCATTCCAACAGTTTGGCACTACGGTAATCGCTTAGGAATTGTAGCAGATACTGTGCAATTTAAAAAAACGTTCTGGCAAACCTAGCACGGGATGAATGACGGAAAGCAGTTAGGTGGAGATAGGATCCAATTAAGGTCATTCCTCCACCAGACCATTTTGGTCTTGATAATGAGGCAAGATTAAAATAACTATCTCGACCAAGTGACGAATATCGACTCTACTTACGTGTCTTGATGGGCCTGTCAAGCATCTACTTAGATAATTTTCAGTCAACGAGGGCAACCTGGTGGATATGACACATTTTCTCATCAACGGACATTGGCAGGATAGAAGAATAGGAACTCCCGTACTTTAAGAGCGTTGCGCTAATTCCCAGAGAGACAAGCGTTAGTGCTAAAATGCAGGTTATAAAGGGGTTTTAAGAATATGGGTAAATTTATGAGTAGGGTTGTGCCACAATGATGATTTCACTTCCTGGAATATCACATAAAGGAACGTGTACTATCGGAGATGGGGGTTCATATTAGCGTATTTAACCAAAAAAATTATGACAATGTTTAGTGGCCTTGAGAGAAGGTCTTATAGTGAACTTTCCCTAAAGTAAATGTATTTGCTTTCGTCCATTACGCAAAAAGTGTACCTTGCTGCAGATCATTTGCATGCGAAAGATTTTCAACTTTCATTATTCACCACGCTGAAACTGACTCTCTTCGGGAAACGTAGACTTGTATGTTAATTATGATGTGATTTCTTACTCTTTCAAGCTGCTCCGTCAATCAAGCCTACGGAGGTCGTGTTGGCACCCACGGGTGCCCCAGCAAGACTTACCTGTACCGTACTATCAGTCCCACTGCCACCGGCAAACGAAGCACACTGGTATCGCCGGGGTATTCGGGTAAACCAAGCTGCACAGTAAGTGACTCCTCTTCTTGTTAGCATCTCCATCTATATTTCATATGAATGACTTCTAGCAAAATGTGAAGCTGTCTTCTTGCATTGCTTAGTGCACACTTAAATTTAAATTCTGGTTGGTTATCCTGATATAAAAAGTAAACTCAAAGTAGTTCGTGCGTAATAAAGACGGCCTGTGGTTAGTAAGCTGCCCTCCATACTCGAGGCTTGAGGATAAGCTCAACCTGCGTGAATGATTCCTTGGACGCACACCTTTTAATGCTGAAATTTCATAGAGTTCAGTAGAAACCCAGCCACAAGCAATCCCGTTTAGATTCGACTGTTGCAATATTCATCAAAAGGAACCAACAATGGGCCTGTGTTTCTCCTGTGTTCCCGTATGAAAGAGTGACTATGAGATATGTTAATGTGGCAGGTCGAGGAAATTCCTTCGGTTCAATTGCCGTAGTAGTTCAGGCATATGAAGCATGAATACAAAATTGCCAATATCATCGGTTAATTCAATTTTCGATCTATTTAACTTGTAGTAAATGGTCCAGTTGTAAGAGCAGAGTAGAATATTAGATGAATTGGTGCTCCCAAACATCAAAGATATCCCAGGATGCAGAAATCGGTATGGGTGCATCCTCTTAGTTAATCGCATTCTTCCTGTACTTCTGCCGCACAGGCTATTGTACCTTGGTTTCGTTTCAACTAACAACCCTTGCGAATGCGGTCGCATACTGCTTGCCGAAACAGCTTTCGGTTGATCATTTATTTTTTAATGTTTTTATTTGGCTAGATGAATGGTTTTATTGCCGGCGTCAACCACTTTGCAAACGGATAATTACTAGGTGCAGCACCAATGTGAAATGGAAGTTTACATCAGCAGACTTTCAGTATTGGGCTTCGAAGTGGGCGTCTGATTGATATCTGTATGGTAAAATATTTTTAATTTGCAAGTTCATGCATTGTAGATGTTATGATATCGCGCATATTGGTGTCTTCTGACTGTAAAAATCGGTTATATAAAACCGCACTCATGGGCGTTGCAAAAATTGGCTCTGTAGGAGGAATCCAAAACATTAATCTGCCCTTTTTTCTTCCAATTTTCAAGCCGCACCTTTGAGAGCGAAGAATTTACGGGTGGCGTAGTCTACGTCCTGAAGTTTAGCCAAGTTTTGCCCACAGACTTTGGTTTCTACAACTGTACTGCTAGCAATGGCTTCGGATTCGCCTCGCAGACTATCGAGCTCCGTCAAAAAGGTCAGCTTAACATTCAATGGCGCCCTTACTGTGAATCGATGTTGCTACTCGAGACTGATTGAAAACAGTCTACTCTAGCGTTTCATCTGTTATTTTTTTAGCAAAAAATCGGCATCGAGGTGGTGCCGAGGTCTGTTCTCTTAAATACTAGATGGTTATTTACATTCCCATAAACCCAATAGACTGTTTAATGCGAGAATATTAAGTGTGAATTAACTACGCTGCTTCCTCATTTTTCATGCATAAAAATACAGTTTGCGCAGAAACTGATGAATCGTAAACTATGTTGTCAGGTAGAAAGAGTTTGCTTTCCTCAACTCTTGTTGTTGAATTATGCAACTACCAGTGGACACCTACAAGGCAGTATGTCACTTGCAGTTAGGCGTATTTTTATTTACTAGCGGGAACACTTGATTTGCACACTGAGGTTTATTGCGCAAAACATTTATGGGGGACAAAAATGGTACTTTATGCATGCGCATTGCAGCTACGTACAATTTTTAAGTTATTACCTGCAAGTAGCTCAGCGTTTTACGTGCACAGGTAGCACTTCTAATGTTATTCGCCATGAACATTTTGAATGATATTTTAGCTAGACATCTAAGGATCATACTAAATGGTTGTCTACAAAAGATTTCGTAAGTAATTTCCAGTCCAAAGACGTCCGTCTTCAACGTTCAAAGTCTAACCATACCCTACTTTTCCATTAACTGGCCACCAGTTTAAGTTGAGATCACATGTTAAAAGACATATTTCACTTTTTATTGAGAACTGTTAAGTACTATGTACACTATAAATAGTCATCCCCACATACATGGACTCTATTTCTGCTCCCTTGCAGATAACGTCTGCAATATGCAATCACCAATTGCGTTCACTGAAACAACAAAAATCCGCCATTCCGGTTCATAAACAGTATGCAAGTGAAAAAATATGTCCTAAAAATAATAAAAGGTAGAATAAGCTGAACAAGAGAGGCGAGAAATGTCATCACTTCATTCAAGAAGACGGTTCTTGCGAAGCAGTCAGTGAAGGCAGAAAATTGACGAAACCCAGCAATTAAATAAACCAGTCAGAAAGAAGCAGTCGAGCTTAAAAGCATAACCTTGTTCTCGAAATGATCTTGATTTCCTCAGTATGTCTAGCGCTGTCGAGAGAATGCCCACCAAGATCCCCGTCTTAACCCATAATTAAAAAGGTATGGCTTTGTCCGCGTTTAAGTGACTACTTCCTACAATCATCAGGTTAAAACGATAAAAATTGATGTTTTAAATACTTGACTTGCTTTCTGTCAATAAACTTATTCTCACCATTCCGTTTTATGCTATCTTCAAATTATTTCGTTGAATTCAAATCTTCAGATGAATTATCCGTTTCCCTCGTGGCCATCGTTGCAGTGGCTGTAATTCTGTTTGTCGTTTTTGCCATCACTTTCTTCTTGTATTGGCGAAAACGACGAGAAAGAAGGGCTCAAACCAAAAGTGAGTGAACTTCTCAAGCTAATTCCTCGTTTCCATTTCCACATGAAACATCCGTGCCAGACCAATCAGTATTTATTTGTCTTCGATATACTTCCAGGGCATTTCAACAGTATCTCGACTTTATCATATTTCAGTTTTTGCTAAAAATCATTGAAAAAATCGCAATAAATAATTTATTTTGGCATAGCAGTTTAAACAACATAAATGGCGACATTTTTTTCTTGCATGGAAATGCAGATGTGGGATTTATCAGAACCAGTTCAAACTTCAACGGTTAACACATTCATAGGAGAAATCTGTCAGGATTTTAAAGCTTACAACAGGTCGTGCATGGTTCAAATGGATAAATGGCTCACCTGAAAACGTTTGGTTCTGGGCAATCATACAAAAAGCCTTAGTTGGCATAAATGACTTCAAGATAGCATTGCATAATTAAATATTAAACGGCAAACAGCGAAAAGGTCATGAAATTATTTGATTTGGGCATAGGGAAAGATAATGCGCGCGATTGGTTTTGTAGCATACCTGCCCAAAACCGCGCACTTCTACAACCCCAGAAAGATGTCTTCATTGGTTTTAAAAATCGATGCAATTATGAAGAAAATAAAGTCATATTGTATTTTTAAAAGTTCATTTTTTAAAATTTATATCCCACAGGGGTAATCTTCATTTCGAGTTTTCACCTTCGTATTCATAAAAACCAGCATGCAACGAATTAATTTTCAGCAATAATTTTCTATGCTACTGAACGTTCATTTTGAACTAGCTGAAGCCCATTGATTTCTCTTCCAAAAGACTGAAGACGTCATATTATTCCTAGCCTCTTCACAGATCTTACTCCTCCGGGTAGCCCATAATGTCGATAGTCAGAATATCAGAGCAAAATTAACAGTGTCTTAACTGATTCAAATGAGAAACAGTGTTGTGTTTACATTGCTTTGTTCATAATTTGGCTCGATAATTAAATCCCCATGGACAGAGAATCAAGAAAAAATTAAAAGTTTTGCTTTCTAACCAGTTTTTTTTTCAAAATAGTCTGATTTCTTTGATATGAAATATTCATTTTGTGTCGTGTCTTCAGATCTAGTCCCATCTTAGTTCCCTAGTCCTTAAGGAAGGTTTTGCAATTTCATCACCTCCTTCAATGGTGTATAAGACACAAACAAAGCATGTACAACTTTCGACTTCAGAAAACTAAAACTTAAGACTTTAGCCTACTAAGGTGTAGGTTTTTCAATGAGCTTTAGTGTGCTCGTTCTCACATCTCTTCCTGATTTAAATGAAGGTTTTGAAAACAAATAAGTTCAACTGAATTGAGACGTAGTTATACGGTTGGGCCCCCTAGGTTTGTCGCTGCTAAGTTTATTTGGGTAGGAAATGATATGTAAAACGAAAGTGCTAGATACAAACATCTAAATTAAAAATGTTTACAAATTGAGACTGCCTGGAAAGGAAAAAATTAGTAATAAGTCATATGTATTGTCTAAACATGACTGAAGACGTACAGCACTAGTTGTACTCTAGTTTAAACTGTACGTGCTTGGATATCTGCTTCAAACAATAAAAGTTTATGAATTTCATTTGATTGCAAAAACAATTATCTGGCTTAAGCCAAATTTATTCTTGTATGTCTCAAAATTGCAATCACGCCAAGCGATAAATCATTCTTTTCATAACTCAGGACGATAGATTTTGCTCAAACGGTTAGTTTGCGTGATTCTTTGCTTGCTAAAAATCCTCTGATATCATAATAGCCATACAATCACAGGTACCCCAATACAAGCTAGACTGTTAAGTAACTTGAGTTTTATAAATCTCAGATGTTATGTTTGCGGATGGCCTCTCTTCCTTCAATCGACATCCGAAAATGACTTCGAAGAACAAAAACTATTTCGAAAAAATACAACCAAGTGAAAGTCACATGCGTTCATCCCCAGATCTACAAAAAGACGAAACATACTGTGTAAGCGGTTGCTTTTTGCATATTTAACCCTCTCATTTAATGATATTTGTTTATGAAAATGAAGAAATGCATTTCATGGAATATTTTGCTAAGCTGCAGTAGACAAGGGAGGACTGGACAAAGATAAAAACGTCTACTGTAGCCAATAATCGAATTGAAATTAAACGCGCCTACAGACAGAGAGTCATCGTCTTTTAGGCTGGGGTATCCTTGGTAGCGCAGGACTGTTCTTATTTATATTTACATGCCTACTCATACACGTAAGAGAGAAAATTGGGGCTTTTATATACGATATCACTACTCCACCCTAACCCTAACCCTAACAGAAATGCATTGAGTAGGCATGTAAATATAAATAAGAGCATTTGTGCGCTACCAAGTAAACATCTGCCATCTTTTGTTATTCAGCCACTTGCAAAAGTTAATTTTTGACATTTTTCAAGTTCTTCGAAAGCCCAAGTCCAAGTCCAAGTTTCTTAATAACCGCCGCCGGTTATTTCTCATTTTTTAAAATAATTATGATTTTTTATGTTAAAATGTCCAGCACAAACTTTTATTCACTGATATAGCGCTAAACTATTTTTTCTTATGTTTAATTAACACACTGGACAGTAAATCTGATCAAGCGAACATTACACACAATTATGTCGTTAAAAATTAAAGAGGCTTCGGTGGGAAATTACAGATGAGACTTGGAAGAAGCCTTTTTAGATAGGAGCCTGGCGTAAACTACAAAACAAAACACAATGCATGTTCTAGCGTTTCTTATGCTGCCAACTATGATGCATATCGTCTTTAGGTAGCATTGGCATTCGTAGAACGCAATAATAATGCTATAAATTGATCAGTAGTCAATGCAGCAGATTATCTTGCAGTGTCCAGTCTTTTTTAGAAATTTTCCAATTTTAGAGCATAATTTTTGCCCCTTTGACAAATAGCTAAGTCAGCTGCGCCGTCGACAAACTGTCCAAGCACTTCTGGCTTTTATGGCAAATGTTTTAGCTAATTATCTTTAAAAAGTCTCGAGGTTAATGACGTTTCACGTGATACTAAACCAGATGGTAGACATATGTTAGTGATTGCATGACAGTGAAGAAGAACACTGTCCACATCTTACATAAAATAATTTTGTTTGGGCACAAAACGAGGCAAAGCTTATTCAAAGTCCTGTTCTGCATTGCAGACTTAATTTAAGGCACACGTACGCGATCTTGTGGAAGTTAAAATCCAAGCACATCACTGCTATGAGTCAACGCAGATAATCTGCATTCAGGACTTAGATAGGTAGTTAATATGGGCGGACCGCTATCTGCATGGAAGAACAGAGCAGAAAACAGCCATTTTTAACAAACGTATGCGTCCTTTCAGGCATTCAAATGAAGCAATCTGTTTTTGTCTTGCAGAAGAATAAATAAAGGTATAGTAACCGAGGGCATCTCCTTAAGCGCCGCCGAGATACGCGGAATTTCGAGCGAATTCCAGGGAGACCGAAGATAACCTCGAAAAATTTTAAGACAAACGATGGTTTGATGCTGTTTTTTATTCGACATAAGCCGGCCAGTTACTGGTTCTGCACCTGTTAAATAGTTTTAAAAAATCATTTTAGTGCGCAAATTTCTGTTCTTCCTAGCTGTCTGCGATTTGCACTCTTATTTTCCTCAAACTTACATGTGTAAAATATTAACGTACTCAAAAATACTCATTTAATAATGTTTTATTGTCGACAGAGAGACTTAATAAATGAAGTACATATCAGTTTAACAACCTTCACGATACTTGATTAATTGATGCAGTAATCAAACCTTTGGAGCAACAGACTTAGGCTATTTACTACTTCCCTGTCCTTGTATTTACTCATTAGCATTTCACATTAGTATCCACGATAAAACTAGCGGATAAATTAACCTCTGTCCTTGTTCAACCCTCACCCCCTCCTCCCACAGCCACCTCACAACATGTTTGAGTGTTTATTTTTCTGTCCAAATGTTTACTCCTCGAAATGAAGTAATTTTTCTCTATGTTTTCTGTCCCTTCAGCCCCACAGCAACTCGGACTCAACAGAGGTGGACTCCTATACTAGGTAAACCATGCTCTCTAACTTGTTTGCCAAACTCGCTAACACTGTATGGCAGCCTGTTTTGCTTGAAACATGTCCCGATAATTCATAATCAGTGCCAATTTATTTAAATTAGAGGGATACAGACCGGGTAAATACCCTGAACTTAATTTGGCAGGTAATGACTATTGAAAATATATGGCTGTTGGTTTTACCTTAGCCCCAGTGCTCTTCAGAATGAAAGAAAAATTTTAAAAAACGTTGTAACATTGTTGTGAAATCAAAATTTTGCTGAACTTAGCCTTTCTAGAAGCTGCACAAGTGGTCCATTGCCCACATATCTTTCATGAGTTTAACGCATTAGCAAAAGCAAGTAATTCAGTTATTTTCGGTGTTATTATGCGTACCATATTAAGGATTTAAAATATGTCATGGGAAGTATGCACAAATAGAACCACTTCAATACACTCCCCAACACAGTTACTAGCCAAAACTTTGAGTTGACATTTCATAGGTAGGCTGGCCAGAATGAATACTATGCAGTTGAAAGTTTGACATAAACCGTAATCAAGCACACATTTTCCCTTAACATTGGCCCTGGCGGCTGAAAGATCTACTGACATGCTGTACACAAAATGTACAGTTTATCTGTAATGGCCGGCTATACAGGCAAATTGACGGAGTGGCCATGGGCTCACCACTTGGACCATTCCTGGCAAATGTCTTTATGGGCAATATCGAGGAAACGAAGCTCAAATACACTATCGATGACCTTAAGTTCTATGGTCGATATGTGGACGACATCTTCTGCCTGACAAAGAAGACCGCTGATATCGATGGTCTAGTCCAAACATTTAATACCGCCCACACAGCACTCACATTTACAGTAGAAACAGAGGCGAACGAGGAACTCGCTTTCCTAGACGTCCTCTTATACAGACAAGAAGATGGCTCGATACAACGCCGACTATTTAGAAAGAAAACCGGGACTGGGCAATACGTTAATTTTCACAGTTTCGTCCCCCTTAACGTCAAACGGAACTTAGTCCAGGGAATGGCAACCAGAATACGCCGTATCTGCTCTCCTGAAATAGTGGAAGTAGAATTTCAGCAACTAAAGGACACACTCCAAGCAAAAAGTTATCCGGAACGGTTCATCCTTCAGAACATCAAGGAACGCGCCCCAAATGCCGCAATCGCAACGTCAAAAAAGAAAGATCTGTTTATAAGACTGCCGTTTATTGGAGACGCAACGAGTGAACTAGTAAGAAGGCGCCTGAGGACAGCGGTTATGAATGCCTTCCCGGCTGCAAACTTGCGGGTTTTCTTCACTAACTCTCCCCTTTTATGAATGGGAGGTAAGGACAGACTACCATTTCAGGCCACATCTATGTGCATCTATTCGTTCACCTGTTCCTGTGGAGCGGGCTATATTGGCCGAACAACGCGACGTCTGGAGAAGAGAATGCGCGAGCATATACCAGCTTCGCTCAGCAGAGGGGAAAATAGACCGACCTCAAGCTCAATCCTCGCCCACCTAATTGATACAAACCACAAAGTGGACGCGAGTGAAGCCTTTTGGATCATATACCGCACGCCAACGCACTTCTCCAAAGGCCTGCGCAAACGGGTGTTAGCCACAGCAGAAGCAGTGGCAATCCGGCTAGCAAAACCCATTCTATGCTGTCAAAAGGCGCTGGTTCACGCCATCGGCCTCCCTTTGCCGACTGCACGCTGAAATCCAACACCTACTGAACCCAAAGAAGACGAAGCTACGGAGAATAGTCAAGCGCAATCTGCGCGGCTGACATACAGAACTCAATCCGCGGACCACGAGAACATCTCCTCTGTCTCATCTGGGCATGGCAACCAGCGTCCTACCCGCGCAGGCACCCTCGTTCAGGGGACGAGGGAAAACTCAGCTGCTTAATTACCCTCACCCTTTTCCTCCTCCTCCCCCCTTCCCTAACCTGACGATAATATAATCGCTGTAATTAATTGACCAATTTTATTCCCCATGTCATGTACTGGCCTGACGATGAATGACCGAAAACGCTCGTTTGCCAACACGACTTTTTAAATCAAAGCATGTTAATGTCCACCGTAAAATAAAAGAATAATCGGTTAAGTTCACATAATTCTTTTCTTAAAGAGGTTTTTGGTCTACTTGCTTGCAGGTTTTTCAACGTTTAGAGCGGGCATTTAAATATTTTGCTACGCAAAAATGCACAACGGACGACCAACCGCCCAACCTACGATATCTATACAGCATTGCAGCGCGATGTTAAGTCAGAAACAGGCACACACCAAGACAAATACAAGTAAACCCTAATATCATGACTTGACCGACCTCGATCAGCATTTGGCTGCCTGTTCGTGGCATTTTTCCACCCGCATGGAGATTGTTTGCTTAAAGATGCCAATAGATGTGTGTGCATCCATTCGTGATTGAGGAAATACGTGATATGGGGCAACCAAAAGGACGGGTCGCGAGGCTCTGATGAAATCCTCGGTTCGATAAAGTTCTTATGACCCATCTGCTACACTCCGGCAGATGGGGATCATCGGCACTTTCGCGAAAGCACGTTTGTGTAGATGGCCACCAATGGTTATGATTGGCTGAATGACACAAACTAAAAAGAAGACTCAATCGCTGGGAAAATACGTTTATTCGCTTGAAGTTTGGACATTTCTCGCGGATTCATCGTCAGAGACATGAGTAGGAAACGGTAGCAGAAACAGAATAAACTCGTAGAAGTACTCTATCAATTTACCTGCATTTCCCGCCGTCCCTTCCTCCTGATACATCCTATTGTATGACATTTTAGATCCATAAATGCCAGGTACTGATGCAACTCTGCTCATCCAGGCCATGGGTCACTGACCAAATAGGTTGTTTTGACTCATCTTAGTTCAAAAATACAATCTTACCACGACACCTCCGTAGGTAGTAAGCCAAAACTGTGAACGAAACGTTTGTATTTAATTTCGTCATGATACAACGATGTTATAACCTTGGTTGATCTCACCTGAGTTGCCACTGTTATAACCTTGTGTGTTCCTGTGTCAACACCGGTTATGTTCCCCAGTTGCGTGTTAGCAGGAAAAGGCAAAACAGGATAGCGGATTGTATTTTACTGTCAGTTGTACTAGTACATCAGCTTTATATTCTGTGTGTCCAGCAGCTCGTGTTCTGTCGTCGTCTCAGCCAGCAGCGTTCCGTGTCTCTAGCAGCCGTGTTCCGGGTCGCTAACAGCAGAATGCCGGGTTGTCGGCAGCGTCTCCAGCAACAGAGTGTCCCCTTCAGCGGTGGCCGCATATTTAAGGGCCATTAGTCATTGTTCCCTATTGGCTCTCCACGAGGCAGCCGTCATGCCTCCAGCCATCGTGTTTTCAGGTGACCGGTAGCGCCATCGGTGACGCGCGCATTGTGAATACGTCTTTTCGTGGCTCTTGTCTCGCGTGACCTCAGAACCTGGCCAGCAGCGGTCTCGCGTGTTCCCTATTTGCTATCCTGCCACGAGGATGGCTTGAATGTTCGGCCCTCCTAACAAACGAGATAGCAAGGGTTTGCTATCCACTGCCCCAAAGTGATCTTAGACCCCGTTTGACGAACTAAGACCCCTTGAAAGTCGATTATTTATCATATCACTAGCAAAGTATGCTGCCTACTTATATCTATGACATGCAAGTGAGAGCATACTCTGGCCACCAGCTTGAGTTAGGGGCAATTCAATATCAATCGCAGCAGAGGAAAAGGAGTCTTTCGGAGGAAAACGAAACTTTTCATTTGGTGCTCAGGCAACAGACAGGCCAGATTGCAGCTCAGACTCTGTCCAAACCTAGGGTTGGGGGGAACAAAGCTAGCTACTGATTGCAAATAAGCCCCGGATGGCCATTTAACTGTTTTTTTTTACATGATCACTAATTCTCCGTACTGAAAGCCCTTTAGAGGATTTCAGTTTCTACATCGAATCTTTAACTATCGGTATATCTAATTATGTGTATTACGCCCTGCCAATATACTTCCCCAGTTTTCAACCCCTCAGATACCAGGCGGCACCCACAAATGTCCGAAATTTCCCAGCAGCCTACAGGAGCGCCTACTCGGGCGGCCAAAGCAATTATGCGAGTCGACTAGCACGCAGCCGCTCACCCCCCGTCTGTGCCTACGCCCTCACGCCCGAGAAGGGCATTCCTGTCTGTGCAAATATGGCCGTTGCCCTGACCAATTGTCGAGATTTCCAGCTGCCAAACGGGTCAGAAATTTGCATTCCTTCATTTGCCGTCGCTTGCCCCTGCTCCGCCGGCGGCGTGGATCCAGAATATCAACGCCTCTCAATAAACTACATCAATGCGCCACCCTCCGGAGGTTCTTCAGACAGTTTTCAGCGTCAGTCGGAGGAGAAGGAGCAAGGTGGCGAGGAGACGGCCGCCAACGCCACCCCCACAAAGCTGCATCACATTAGCTACGTGCCGCTTACCAGCTTGCCCCCGAACAGCGATATCATTTTGAACACCCAAGTGACAAACGTGTGAGCCAGTTGACCTGTTCGCTGCGTTTTTGGGTTCACTTCTGCCCCAGCTGACAGACTGATTCCCGTTAACCTCCCTGTCCCCAATCGGACAGATGGCAAGATGCCTAAAAAACTGAGCCGTTAACCGCTCCCTTCCCCACCTTCACCCACCGCAATGACGTTTTGCTCACCCCACGCTCCAACTAAAACTGTGCTACCTTAATTTTTATACCATGCTAGTCCTCCACGGCACCGGAGCTAGCCGACGAAAATACCCACATTTCATCGTCCTCCGCTGCAGGGGGCATTTACGTCATTTCTTCGCCCCTCTCATGTTCTCCAGGGGGCAAATTTTCTACCTATTTCTACATGCCTACTTTATATTACTGTATTCAAAGTGTCGTGTAATGTAAAAAAAACATTATTTTTGCGGAAAGGCCGAAAAAGCAATTGCTCATCTTGTTTGTAGTTCCACAGAAGGCAAGCAATTAAAAAGAAGCAGACGAAAACTAAATCAACAGAACCTCATGACAGTTGACTAGTTAAAGTACTCGCATTTAAATAAAACATGCTAATGCCATTGGTGATAGTCAATTTAGAGCAAAGCAGATGAACCTGAACAGAGTAGCTTCAAGGTTGGAGACGAAGCGAACATTCATCAGAAAGCATGCAAATAAAATCAAATTGGGACAGCATAGTTTTAATAAAAGAAGAGTAAAAAGGCTATGTTTGCATTTGCCAATTGGACCAAGTACTTGATTCTAAGAGGTGGTTTGCTTTATAATGCTCCTATTTTTAGTCGGCCTCAGTTTAGTTTAATTACAAGTGCAGAAGATAGCATAGAGGGCGATGACAGCTTTCGCGAGAGTATCAGGATGTAAAAATCCGCACCACCGGGCTTCGTTCGTGAAGTTGACCTTCTACTAGGTTCGTTCGGTGACCCTAGGTCTGTCTTGGAGTAAAAGCCGCAACTGATACCGTTAACGGCGACTTTCCGATTTCGAGGGAAGGATTTAGAAACACTATTGTTCACTTGGATAGCCAAAATATTTATTGAAATGATTCATATTATGTAGAAAAAACATTATCAATTTATTGAATTTTCTGTTTGTGAAACCCTGCTACACGAAACACTTAATTGACTTCGATTAATTACAGCAAGGAAAGTATCCCTTTATCCTGAGAAAAATGTATACAAGTTCTAGATAACACTTTACTAAATTGACGCCTCTCCAGATCGATATTCTCTTCGTAACTATGCCTTCCTTGTTCTAACCTCGCCTAGTTTTATAGTTGTAGAATTTTTTCGAGTTACAGTTCCGGCAAACTCTGATTTGGACAAAAAGCGAATGCAAGTGCTCTTTCGTCTGAAATTTCAAAGGTTCGGCGATATGATTTCAGAAAGATTTATAGCAAGAGACTTAATTCAAATGCAAAATAATCTTCTTTTAGTCCTTTATGATCGATGAAATTTCCAACAAATTTAACCCAAAACGAGCGCTGACTTCAATGTCTGCACGCGGGCAACTCAAAATGCCACACGGACTGCATGCTCTTTTCAATCCAAGCCTTCGGATGCTGGCGACGTATGCTCGGTTAAAGTTTGAAATGCGCCAATTTACCATCGTTTGGTGAAGGCTTACTTCAAAAGCCATGATTTTAAAAAATCCGATCACCCATTAGTACGAGATACGTATCTCGGTTACCGATGTCCTCGATGTTTCTTTTTTTAGCAAGAAAACATGAAAGTTAAGCAGTTTGCTCTGTTCCCGTTGCTTTTCCTTTTTTGTGAATGTGGGCAGATAAAACCAAGTGACGAAATTACAATATGTTTCTCAGTCCTCCAGTCTATTCCGTTGTACAGAAAATTGAAACATTTTTTGCGGAAGAAATTTGCACAAAGCGAAGATCACGAGTTGAGCAGAATTTATTTACTTCATAAAATAAAGGTCACGAAATTTTATTCCGCTTTAATAGACAGAGTTTTATCGAAAGACATTTTAATTCTAGAGATCCAGTGCTGTATTTCCTACGGTGTTATATTGTGCTTACTTAACTATTTACCTCGTGAGTGAACGGTAGTCAACCAATTGGTTTTAGTACCGAATGATAGATGGTATTTCTTAAAAATGGCCAACATGTTATGCTTTCCAATTTAGACTAAATAATATGTATATTTTCTGTCCTTGACATAAATATCGGGCAGTAATTAGTGAAAATAAAGTATTTGCATCCTAACCCAAAGAAGTGAGGCTTGAATCTACCATACAGAATTCCTGGTATTCATCCCACCTTCCTCCGAAATTGTCTAATCAAGTTTAACGTGCGTTTGAAGGGAAATTTAACAATTTGGCTAGTTTACTTAAATTTCGTTAAAGTCCTGTGAATTACACTGCGATCCGTACTCATTTTGCATAGAAAGCCATACCTCATGTTTTTGCTGAAATTTTACTACTCTTTTTACTAATGAAGTGAGCATTCCAGTTGGATTTCTTGACTTCAGTCCTATGGCTAGCCGCTAGAGTGACTGCTTTCAAATGTTTTATCATTAAACCCAAAATATTTGCACACGCGACTGATATTTGACAACTCATGTTGAGGATAGGCGCATTGTTTAATATTCATTTTTTTAAAATTGCGATGCAAAGTTCAATAATCTGAGCTCTCATCACCGAATCCCCTTCCTATCTCAAGGGTTTCAATCGCGCCTGGCCGGACGTTTCCTTCTGCCTTTTTTTTTCCATCGTTCATCTCCGCATGCCCCTTCTTTTTAATTTTCCTCCCCCCTTCTTTACCTTTTTCGTCTTCTTCATGAATGGAACACAATGAAACTCCTTTCTAGAGTGCAGAATTAAGGCACTCCTCGTATTGCTGAGGACTGTCATCAGTTGCATTGCTACAGAGATCACGTTGCCCAACCTACGGCGTATGCGCACGCACCTTGATTCGCACTATCATAACCGTTTTTCTTGTGATGCAGCCAAAATCAGATGCTAATGGAGGCAGACTAGATTGCTACTGCTACGGTTGCTGCTGCTGCTGGAACTTCTAACGGTGTTGCCACTGGTGGAGCACTTACGTAGGTTGGCCTTAGCCATAGCCACCTCCTCTCCCCTAGCGCTGAGTGCATCTTGTAAATGGATGTGGGAGGTACTATTTCCTGTTCAACGAACAACTTGCTGCCAACTTAACCATATCAAGATTTTGGCTTCCTGGCATACTCGCTTCACTTCTCCCGGCGTTTATTTGGTAACCAACAGATTTTTCGACAAAAAATAAGAGGACTCGTCCCCGTCAAGCAAAATTATGTATGGAGGCTCTAAAAACTTGAAAAAATATGCGAATACCTTGTTGTTTTTATAGCCAGCGTAAACAGTGCCTGCTCCCTCTTCCAGAACTAATAATTCGTAGGAGATGTGATTGCAAGTTGGCTTATACTACTTGGTTAAATTGCTGTGAACTTGAGCATACTTAGGCAACTTTTGGCTGCCATTGCTATCATAGTAAGGTGCAAATTCACTGAGTATAGGTTCATCCTTTAATTTAGTCCATGCAAGTAAATTACCAATAAAAGTGAGATAATAATTCAACCGGTATATTGAACCCTCATATAATAGCGTAATACTATGTTTTGTAGGATTCGAGGACCCTCGTATATCAAACCTCTTACATAAACTTTGCACTTTTTGGCTTTTTGTCTTAAAAGTCATAAAAAACCTCTTGTGTTGGGTACAAATGACTGTTTAGGCTCTTTTATTAAGGATGAACATCCCTGTTGGCCATAAGAGGATGTAAATATCTTTATGTGCACTTAAGCTAAGAAATCAACTGTCACCTGTTTTTCGTTTCTCGTAGAAAATTATTTTGGAACCTCGTAAAAGCCGATAAATTGGTAAAGATTTAAACGGACTTACATTTGTTTTAAAAAAGAATCATCTGAACAGGCTGATCTTTTTGAAGTATTTTCGCTGGCGTTATGAGTCACTTCTGCGAAACAGAAATTCAACATTTAGGAATAAGATTTTAAAAAAACAAAAATCGGGGTGCGTCACTGTACGTTAGATTTAAACACACGTATACTTTTAAACGTGATGAATGTCTGACTTGAATTTCCATGTCTCTTTTGACTTAGAAAAATTGCCCAGTTCAGTAAAGTGAAGACTCGGTTAAGGAGTTTACGCCATTCTGGCACGAAGTTCGTCTTGCGAAACGAACTTCGTTACTTAAACATAGAAATAAAAATAATCTGTTCTAACCCCGAAACGTAAAGTATGAAATTGTATAATACAATTATATTATAATAATATATTATGAATGATTTTACTGTTTTCAGTTAAGTTTTTCCTTATGAAGGGTCGCTGCTTGCTTGAGGGGGATGTGAGCGGTTGTGGGGTGGAAGGAGAATTTGCCTTCTTGGATCAGGCGGGCTCTCTTTTGTACATTTCACCCCACTGGGACCGTGATTTTTTTCACAATTACTTGTGTTGGTCTTTTCTGTACCACCCACTATCCGCAAAGTCTACCTGAAGTTCATGGTCGGTTCACGGCTGGATCCGCGCGAGTTTCGGCACCAGCCTCGTGGGAGCTGGCAGACAATCAGTGAACTGCACGAGTTCACTGACTGGCTGCAGGCGACCGAGAAACCACGCCTCGGGGAGCAAGACGCAACGGCGGACCAAGCATTCACACACACCCACGCACTGACAGCCCGTTAACTGACAGGAAGTTCGTCCAATGAAACGAATTTTCCGCGAGTGGCTCGCTCGTTTACCAAAATGCCTGCCGATGAGGCTGCTCTTTTACCCAAAGCTCCACTGCATACTCGAATTAATTTCTTTCGTATGAACTGAAAAGCAGACATCTCAAGAAATTTAATTTCAAAGCAAGGCGTCCTTTGGGAAGATCAATAAATTTATTCAGTAAATTTTCGACATTAGATCCCCAGGCCATCGTCAGACTTGACGGAAGTGTGCAAGAAACATAAAGTAATTTCAACTTATTTCAGCAAGTCACTTGGTTTCAGAAGAGTCAGGAACCAATGTATAAGCAATTAAGCTACGAATTCGGGCTTTAAAAGCCGCTGTTGATAAGATGTATGCTGATACATGTAGGCGTTGACCAGCAAGACTGTTCCTTTTCCAAAGGGCATTGTGGCCTGAACACAGAGGACTTACCATACACGCTAGAATTCGTGCAACGTGCCGACATATGCGGAAGATTGATTCAATTTCACTTATTGGTGTTGACTCAGCTTGTAATATTGTTTATCGTGTTGTCTATTCTGAACTTATTTCAGTCATTATTGGATTCGTGATCTTTAACGAGCTTCGTTCTGACCACTAAAAAACCTATGTACTGTAAAAAGTAAATACTCAAATAGCATCCGTTTTTATCATTGATTTCGAATGCCTTTATAAATTCATATATATTTTTTGGAAAACGTAAACAAATAAATATTTCTTGTACTAGCTTTGTAGAAAATTACACCTTCTTTAAAGTGTGCATCTTTTGGTTTTAAAAAACCTATAATTATGAGCTTTTTACGATTTTGGTATTTTTATTAATATTATTTCTTATCTGTAAATTTATTCATGCAGCATTTTATGACAACTATGTTACTTCTTCCTCAAACTGTAGACAAAAACGTACTATTCCTTAAACAGGATGTACACACTGCGCCATTTGTAAAACTTGTATTCGAGTGTAGCAGTCAGTGGGTTTCAAAATTATTCGGCAATTTAGGAACCTTTTTAAAACCAAAAGTTACCCTTTTTAAGTATAAAATTTAAAAAAGGCGTAATTTTCTAGGAAAAGAGTACCAGAAATAATTTTTCATTTACGTTTTCCATCAAATATATTTGAATTTATAGAGGCAGTCAAAATCAATGAAAAAACGCATACCATTTAAGTAGTCACTTTTTACATTGCAAACGTTTTACAAACTTGTCAGAACAAAGCTCTTTAAAATGCCTGAAGGCTATCATGATTGAATTAACACCAGAATAAGCTACACGATAATCTATTTCACAACCTAAGTCAATGCCGATTAGTGAAAGAGTATGAATCTCCCGCATATGTCGGCATGTTGCACGAATTCCGGCGCGTACTGTATTTCTGAGCAGCGGCAAGCATACAATGTACAGAGAAGTGAAAAAATCTCCAAAACAGGCTGTTATCTATCACGATAAAATGTATTTGGTGCTGTGTTATAGTGAAAATCCGAAAGATCCGGTGATCAGACGTCTTTTTCCAGCAACTGCATCTTCTTCTTTTTCTTCTGAACTAATTCCTGTGTCTCGCGTTTTGCTTTAATCAGCAATGTTGCTCCGTTTGTCGAATCAGCCTAGCCATTCACAATCGTAAATTTACAGAAGTTACAAATTTAAGGGTCTTTTTGTTTCTCGTTTTGGTGCCAGAAAGGGTGTTGGCTTATTCTTACTAGAAACATCCGCAAGACCAATTTGGACTGTCTGCACTCAGGCCTCCAGCTCGCGATGCTGAGTAAATAGGCAGTCAGGCTGACATCCGGAATCCTCATTGACCTGAAACCGGCATTTGTCAACTGTGCCATCTGTCTTGCATACCTTTTGAGGCGCACACGTGAGCAGCATCTTCGGCCCGATAGACTTTGGCTGAAGGTTACTTCGTTAGAAGGAGGGTTGAGGTACCCAAAGAAATAAAGAGACAGTAGGATGAATAGAGTGATTAACCTACATGAACAGGCTAATCCTTTACAGACAAAAGTTAGCATGATGAAAGGAAGTGACTTCCTAAAGAATTTGAAACTTGAATGATATGTTGCTTCTGTCACGAAAGCAGAAAAAGCCAGGGTAGTTTACCCTAATCCTGAGCCCGCCGGCACTCCAAAATGAGTCGCACTTCAATCATTACGTGTGGTTTTTTTAACACATGGCTCATGGGCAGAAGGTTGTGACGCACGTTGTAGTGACTGGTGATCAATGACTAGAGCGTTCTTCTAGAATCTTTCTTAAACAGTTAAAAATATTTTTTGAATACGTGCGTCTACTTCTTCTATAGAGGAACAATAAAATGTGAATAAAGATCATCCCTATCACAAAAAGAAAAACGGGTTTAAAAATAACTGCAAAAATGAACCCCAATAAAAACTGTTTTTGGTTTTCCTGGATATGCTCCTTTTTCTTTCAAGGGACTTGCCAAGCGAACAAACCTTTTCCCCTAATCGATTCAAATCATTCTTTTTCTTCCTACGTTCAGAGGCTATTCAAAAGCAATTTTAATAGAGTATCTTTACTCACTTGGACTTCCACTTGCTGCGATCCGTTGGTGGCAAGCTTTCATCTATCAAAATGGGTAAAAAGAAGATCTTTCTGACCAGCAAACTGGCCTTCATCAGCTGAAACTAAGTTAACTAGTCTAAATATCATGCTAAGCTTATAATTTTCTTGCGAAGGCGAACATATTTTCCACTGCGTTCCAAGAATGGTTAGGCAGAATCAGCTGCAAACACTGCAACAAGAACTGTATGTGCCTGACGTTTCTTATTCCATCGCATATCCATCATCAGAGATAACAGGAGAAACTGGCACTTCACACGCAGAGAACTGCAGTAGTTATAGAATACATTTTCGATGAAATAGCATGCCTATGACAATAAACGTTTAACCCCTATCTAGGATATTTGATCGTTTGTGGCTAATTGCTTGATTAACGGCATGGGGTTTGTGACCAGCTGATATATCCTCACCCGTGCTGGACTTGGGCGTAATGTTTGCTCAGCCAGCTGGGTCGCTGCCGCTGAAATAAGAAGACGTATCGCAAATGGGTTCAGGCTAAGCCAGTTAAATCCTATCTACTTCGATCTTCCAGGCCCAGTTCCTCAGAACAAGATAGAAGTCGTGGAAGCCAAGTTAGAAGCAGAGTGTATTATGTACAGAATAAGAAGGAGAAGAGATAACAGAAGGGTTGACTTGGCCTGGGGTGGAGTTCGATCATGAGGAGCGAGAGGGAGAGCGCCGCAGCCTCGTGTCCGCTGTGCATCGGGGCGAAAGGCCAAGTGAGTTCCGCCTTGCCTGGGCTTAGTGTGAAGTGTGTTTCTGCCAGCGCTGACAACAAAGCCAGCGCATATCAATAATCAGCGGTACGCAAAATCGATTAACTGATTGAGTGACTTGAGTGCTAATTCACGCTTCGTAGATCAGTCATCACAAATGGCGAGGCAAGTCCAGTGTGGACCGGTAATCAGCGATGCGCGGAAAATCGATTTACTGGCCATTTTGACGGAGCAGGCAGCGCTGGGGGTTGGCTCTTACAGACGCCTTTGTCTTAGCGCTTCGTGGGTGGTGAATTGCTTTAGTCAAACTGAGCTTCAGTACCGAAAATGAGTTCAGAACGTAATTGTTAAAAAACCATGAGCCCGTAAACCATGACTCAACCAACTGGTGGCTCACATCGTTGGTTGGCTGGCAGCCCTTGTTGGGGTCCCCGCCAGAGTCCAAACTAGACGTAGTTGGGAGACGCGGAAATGCCGCGACCTCGACCGGCTTGAGCCAAAGGTCCACGGGGGTGAGTTGGGTGCCTGGCCGGGAACTGCAGGCAAAGAGCTGCCGGCAATCATGCGGCGAGATGCTGCAGTCGGGACAGCAGTCGAGTATGGACGGGTCGACCTGGTGTTGGTACTGGCGACGGAGCATGCAGTAGCCACTGCTTAGCTGCGCCAGGGTACAGCGAGTGACCCTCGGGAGCTGTCGTTCCGTGGCCGCAATCGGAGGTGTAAAGCCACCCAAAAGGACCATGGGATGGTAGCTACATTTTGCGTTCACAAACATTCTCTAGTGAAAATTTTGGAAGGCCGTCTTGATGGCAGAGCTATCAAGTTGTAAATTCGAGAGAAAAGAGGCAACCACTGCCTTGTGGAGTGCTCAAATCGACGGTCGAACATTGTGGCTAAGCTCACATGGTCGTTAACATTGGCGAGGATTTCAGCCCTGCTAAATTTGAATGTGCGGCTGGGTCTCCCCGAATAAGCCACGACTTGAGAATCGGCACCAATTACGATTAAAATTCTTGTCCAAGCAATCGCATTCACTTCTCCTCAACTACGTCCTGATAACTGCATCGCCGCTTGTTACAACAGCAGTGCGGATAAATAGCGCCAATTTCCTAGTCGGGTTCTTTCGACAAGATCTGGTCTCCATTCAAATTTCTTAAGGCCGAAATTCCCGTCGGAATTGACAATCATGTGAGACGCCACTTAGTTTAGTCAAGGTTTACGCGCTCATAGTTTACCACCAAGTGTAATTACGTTCTCAACTAACTTTTGGTGCTGAAGCTCAGTTTGGCCAAAGAGCTAAGATGAACGTGTTTTCTGATGTCAGCGCCAGATAGCCAGATGGCCGAGTAAACATAACGTCCAAGTCCCGCACGGGTCAGGAAAGTTCAGCTGGTTACGACCTCCATGCCTATCTTCAAGCAATTAGCCACAAACGATCAAGTATCCTCGGTAGGGGGTAGACGTTAATTGTCATAGGTATGCAATAACATCACAAATGTATTCTATGAATACTGCAATTCCCTGCATATGAAGCACCCATTTCTGCTGTTATCTCTGATGATGGATCCGTGACGGAATACGAAACGTCAGGCAAGTACAGTTCTTGTCCTGTTGATCACATCCGCGCCTATTTAACAATGCTTGAAACGAAGCGGAATATGAGGTCGCTAGCAAATAAGTTTATTGGCTTAGCATGAGAAGCCCACCAGTAAGCATTGTTTCAGCGACCGAATCTCTTTCTTAACTGCTGCCTGGAACCCGCCTTTTCGTTGATGTCTTAAGCCATTTTTGACATCAACGCGCTAACACATAAGGTCAGAAGTCACATGCTGTCGACGTTTAAGGAATACCGAACACCAGTACGAGTCTTCCAATCGGCATACATTTGCGCAAGCCATTTTCATTTAAATTAAGGCTGTGGATAACGACAGCTAGCATTGCCATGTCCAGCGACATTCTTCAGTGCTCCGCTATGCCTCATGTTTCCTTTTCTTCCGATTCAGCGGTTCCAGGAGCAGCTGCCTCACAGGCAGATTCAATTCACAGCTGGGGAAACATGTTCGTCCCAAGGGTAATAGTCAGCCACCTCAACACGCTGCGCTTTGGCTAATCATATGCGTACAATCTGGACAACACTGGCGCTTGCTCCACAATCGAGCACGTTCCTCACCCCGGCGTAAATTAACGTCCGACAAACGCTTACCAATCACTTACGGAACCCACACATCCCGATCTGACTTTCATCTCTCTGCTGAGCCCTTTCAGCAGCCACACAGTGGCTTTGCAGGTGAAAATTGCTGGTAAAGACAATGGAGACTGGAATGGCCGTTTCTGGCACATTATCTGTCATCAGCTAGCCATACCCAACCCTAGGTGGTCCAGCCCACAAGGCACGACCTTGCGATCCTTATTCCTAACAAACGGCCTTGGCGAAGCTCTCAGGTCAGGTTACCGGTACACCTACCGACAAAGGGCGCGCATGAAAAAGCTGTCACATGGGCGGACAGGACAGAGGTAGCCAGATGACCAATCGAGGCAGTAGGTGAACGACGACAGAATCTGATTGGTATCATCTATAACCTTTCTTATCATATAGTTCCGTTCAAAGGACATAATAAACGATTTCCTTTCCTTTACGATCTTGTTTGTTGTGCTCCTTGTTGGACTGACACAAAGAGACTGAGGTGGCACACTTATGATCACAAGTCTAACGCTATAATCACTTAGCCAGGAATCACCATTCCACTCTCTCTTGTCTTAGCCGGTTATTTGCATACGACTTACCTCCATCAGCACCGTGCCTAGCAGCCACTGTCACCTGAGCCAGCTGCAGCGAATTATATGTCTAATTAATTTCTCCGTATGCTAATTTCATTCGCCGATTTCTGTTGTCTAATGAAATACCACAACGTGCATACTACAAACCAGTGTCTACAACGAAATAGCAGTGAAATCAACTGATGCAGCTGAGTTCCATCGTCACAACCGTCGCGGTCGTGGTTTCATTTTCCCGCACCACACATGAGTAGGAAAACGCAATTACTGACATCTGGTCGAGAATAAGGGTTATATTTTTACCGGCAAAGACAAAGGAGGCTAGAATGGCATTTCTGGCTTATCAGTTGTCGTTAGCCAGTCATACGAGAATCAAGTGTTGTGCCACCCCAGTCCGGAACTGACGAACATTTATCACAACGCTCTAACCATTGAGCCACGAGCTCGTTTTCTAACCGGTTTAAGTCAGCGCCGTTGACACTCGTTGATGAAGGTTCACCTAACCGCTAACGAAACTCATCTCTCCCGCTTAGTCTTGGGTCTCGCTGGAGTCTCTGACAGCCGTACATTTAGTATTAGTAAGCAGATAATATTGCCGGCAAAGACAAGCGAGACTGGAATGTCCATTTCAGGCGTATTGGCCGTCGTCAGCTAGTCATACTCAGGCACAATTAGTATCCCCGCGAACTGCAATGGCTTTCAGGGTCTCTGGCAATACCCGAGGCAGATCTAGAGAGATGAGGCCAAAGAGTGGTCAAGTGAATACTGACCAATGAATGAAGGAGATATTGTCAAAAGAAAGCAGCCGCTGACATCCAAAATAACTGTAATATTAGTCCTTTAGTTTACGAACCGACCTTTACTCGTTTTCTCGGGCGCTTTCATTGACACCCTCAATCACGATCTCGTAGATTGATGACCCACTGCTTTGCCTAGCTTGTTAAAACTCTACTGGGTTCAACACATTCTGCAATCGATTAAACCATGGAGTCCAATCAACACTAAAGTTCTTCACTAAGCGACCCGTCTGTGTCAGTATTTAAAGAAGACATTGTGGCTGAAACACTTCATGTCTTTTTCACGAAAGTGCCGGTTCATCGGCACACATTGTAGAGATCATGCCGGCATATTTTCTAGATGAATTCCCAAGTGGTAGCTTTACAGGTTGCAGCATCAACCTTTTTTCAGGTTCAATTCCCTTCTCACGCCATCGTCACGTTCGCACTGAATTCAATTATTCATTTTGGTGTTTGCCGAGCCCTCGATCGCTCACTTTGGGCAGATACGTAACAGGTGGTAGTAAAGGCAAGGCCTCTGGCGAGACCCAAGGCAGAGTGGAACAAATAAGTCGCGTTAGCGGTCAGATGTTCGTTCATCAAAGAAAATCACTCACTTTGTTTGGGTATTAGGGGGGAGGAGGGACGTTGTAATGCCCCGAGTGCGTATAGTCCTCATTCCCTGTTACATAGGCTGCTATAGGAATCGTTTAATTACGGTGTCCCACCAGTCAAGCGGCGTCTGTAATAGCGAATCCCTGGCGCCAAAAAGTCAGCTATCACCCAATCACCTGGCTAGGCTGGGGCTGACCAACTCTCACATGACATCCAGGCCTTCATGTCCGCATCAACCTAGGGGTGTAGAGGCGCGCACAGACCCCGTAAAAGCCGCCAGTCGAGGCCTCTGAAGACCACCGAGTAAACAATATTTTCTCATGCCTTTCGCTTCCTTCTTTAAAAGGGCGATAGGCCGTGAATATTGTAGCCTTCTGAGCATACCTAGACGATAAACCTAACCAAACGGGCAACAGTATTTTGAGTATTGCACCTCATATACCCCTAGTTTCAGCATTTGTCCTACAGAGACGGTATTTATAGGGGTGTTGGAGGCAGTGAAGCAAATTTGTAAAATTAAGCGTTAACTGAAAAAATGTAGTCGAATGTGCTTCCCGCGGCCACTGGGAGTAAGATGTTCCGCATGTAAATTGGAGGTAAGTGCTGCACCTCGCGTCACGGACTATATGAATCTAACTCCAGGAGGGTAAGTTGGAGCTTAGGTAAGTCCAATTAGACGGCCTCCCAACCATTATTTCTATTTTTCCAGGAAGTTTAAGAAACTTGCATTTTGATAATCGGGTTTTTCCGCAATAACCTAAACGATAATACAGGTTAGGGAAATCTACAGACATAAATAAACAACTGTTCTAAACACAATAAAATAAAATGCATGTAACAGTTATTTTAGCATATTACACTGCCAATCATAATTTCCCGCCTCGAAAAACCCCTATAACCACCGTTTCCGTAAAAAAACGCTGGGCATCCTGGTATATGAGGTGCACTGCTTAAACCACCTTAGCCATCAAACAAATACGTAGAAGCTCCTTAGGAAAATTACTTTTTTTGCAACGTTAGAGGGGACAGCCATTGCATGTGTCTTAACTGTGGTGAAGATCTTGGGTGAATTATTTCATTAAAGTGGGTATTGTTCTCGTTTATTTGTATTCAGACATAGGGTTATTGAAGTGAACCAATGACATAGATGTTACGTTCCAACGGCTTCTTGGGATTTCAATTCTCATAATGTTTAAACTTAAGATGTCAGTTATTTAATGATTCGAAAGTAGGCGAGGGATTGGTGTAGCAATAAGTTTATTCGTTTGAATTTGCTAATTCCCAGCAGAATCCATCATCGGAGATAACGACAGATTTAAGTGGCTGATGCACAAAGGACGCTGTTGCTGTGTCACCTCATGCATATTACAATTACCCTGGCGGGTATTGAGCGTGACATTAGACTGAGCGTTTTAGAACCATGACTTGAGCAGTTCGCGATGCACGTGGTTGTTATCTCTTGCGAGGATTTTGGTCTCTTTGAACTCGAAGTTGTAACCAAATGAGCCGCAAACTGAAAACGGGTTTAATTCGTCTCTGCTGCTGCCGCCACTTCGGATAAGGCAAACCGCGTTTTTAGTAATCTTGCCGGTTCCTTACTGTGATTCCTTTATCCGAAACTATCGGAGATCCTGTAAGCAACTCTATGTCTTCCTTGCCATAGCTGTGTGCCTTGCGGCTGCACTATTTGTTGCCTGGTAATTGGTTCTGCTGTGTGTGTGTGTGGTCAGTTTCAACCTCAATTGATGTAAAATGTCGGCTGACGGCTTTCCGGATGCTTTTCACGTACGAAAACCCCCACCAAAGTTTGGGCCCGTTTGATTTGATTTCTACTCTCGATTTTGCACCTGTTCACAAAGTTGCGTGGGTTGGTATTCATACTAAGCACCTACCAGACATATAGCAATTCAGCACCCTCGTCTCAAAATTTTCCGTAAAGCGTCTTAACATGCCGACATAACGCCCTTATGCAACTGCGTTTATGGGGGGGGGGGTTGGCAATTCAAATTGAAGCCCGTTACTTGCTAATAATATAATTTTTACGCCACTTAAATCTTCGTGGCAGACAAGGACACCAAAGAGGAGCAGCTAATTCTTTTCTTCCTCCTTCCTAGCAATTTTATATCCGAAGGGCGGTATAGAGACTCTCTGCTGAATTTTGGCACCCAATTTCTTTTGAAGACGATAAATGTAGTAGTAAACTTTCCATTTATTGAAATATCGACTAAAATTTTGAAATTTTCCTTCGATTAGAAAAAGCCCTCGTGTGCATCCTAATCCAGAGAAATTGCAGTCACATCGGATGACTGGCTTAAGGATGAGCCTCTCTTTGGCCACGTACAGAGCTATCGTCTGTAAAAAATGAACACCCCTTTCCTTGATTTTCTATGCCCTTATAAATGCAAATATATTTTATCAAAAAATGCACGACATTATTCTGTCTTGTATTTGAATGGTAGGAGATTATGCCTTCCTCAAATGTTTAGACCCCGAGAAGGTGTATTTTCAAAAAAACATTCGTAATGTCCTAATAATTTAGAAACCATCGGCAATTACATTGTTTACTGGAGTTTCAAAATACCTGCAGGTTATTTCCTACCTAAAAGAAATAAAACTATTCTCTACGATTTGAAAAAGGCATCAAATAGTCTATATGAAATGCTGCAGAAGACATGAGCATGTTGCATTCTTTATAAGCATCGCTGCTAAATTGACAGAGACGAGAATTTATGAGTTAAAATTTCATGATCGTGAAAGATTTTCAAATTGGAAACTATTATTAAATCCAAAGAATTGCCTTCTATCAAGTATAAAATTGGCAAGTAGGTAAGTTGCTATGAGATGAGTATACCGAAGAGATTTTTGGACGTGTTTCGTAGGAAATATCTTTGAATTTAACGAAAAGACAAATCAATGGAAAAGCGTCCTTGTAAGTGTATAATTTAGCATATTTTACAAAGCTTAGTTTTCACAGATGGCAGAAAAGAGGCCCGGTCGGATGCCGACATCCTAAAATATTATGGGATTATGCTGCAAGATAAGTAACTTTACAAGGCTAGTCAAATATTTGTCGAATCAACTGCACGTTTAAGAGTAATGATTGACGTTCTTCGACATAGCTAGGTTAACGAACCGAGTATTTTTGTGTACAATGAAGGAAGACCAGCGACTCTATCTGTTACGAAACCATCTCGGTGGAGTCCCGGAGAAGATGGACTCTTACTAGCTTACCTTCCACCTGCTCGTCGATTGTTCTTTTTGACCTGAAGTACATATTGCGACAGAATTTCAAGACTTGAAGGAGTTGGAAGAGTTGACACTTACAGAATATGATGCGCTCTTTTGTTAATGGTCTTGATCCATTACTTTATTTTTCTGTTGAAGGACTCACAAAGGCCTCCGAATCATCAGATTGGACATGTTCTTCATGGCGGCTTTTAAGTAGCCGAAAACATTTCTGGGTTTTTGATTAGCATCCACCCTTGGACAGTCATAAATCTATCGTTACCACTTTACTGTTGGCAGTCTTTCGGCAGAAGCCGATAGAGATCTGCATCTTTTTATGAAGAGGTTAGTTCTGTAGAATGAACTCCAAGTACGCCGAGTTGTTTGTGAATAAATTAAAACTTTTGATATTATAGGCTGGCCTATATGCCACAAAGTACATTAGGACGCTAGGGCTATTCCATAATGGATCATTTGCCGTGCAATTACGCAATGCAACGACACAAAATTGGCAAAACACATGACTGAGTTGAAAGGATGGACGATCAGTCTGTCTTTTCGCATTACCAGTGACTATTTCCAGCATCAAAGAAATATACTTGTAACACTTACCCGGTCTTGAGTCTACAATTAGCCTCGTCGGCTATTCTTTTCCTTTATATGGAATGCGTTGGCTCCAAAAATACTTTGAGCGGCAAGTAAATATATTTCCTCTCACAATTATTCTCGTCATAGGAATGGTGGTCTGCTAATAGTTTTCTTCTCTTCTTGCGAGTGATACTAGATTATATTTCTTCCGAAATATTTGACTTCACCTAGTGCAACACGAATCTGAACTTTCGCGTAAGGTGTTTTTATCACTGGTTGCCCATCTTCGTTACGCACCTCATTTTCGCTCCTTCGAAAACTTTTATAAGCGAGCGTGCCATATGATAGTCACGTGGTTATCATAAATCGGGCCGGTGCATGTATATATCTATTCGGCGGAGGATTTTTCTGAATGTTTTTATTTGCACATAGGATGTGCGTTTGGGCTACTAATTGAAAAAAAAACTTATTATGCATGGGCTTTATAATAAAACGATTCATCCCACCAAGCTGTCGATGTTTTGCCAGAAACCTTTACACTCTTGAATTTCTGCCACCATGTTCGGTTCGAACGTGTCAGTTAAGAGTGGAAAGCAAGTAAAAGGGGACTAATAAATTTCGGTAACTAACGTATTAGACAATTTCGGAATTTATAGCCCAACACACCTCTTCACGATTCATCTTCTTTCTTTCCTATGGATAATGCACCCTTGCAAACAGATTTTAGGAAATCTGAATGATCGTCATGAAATCCGAAGGACCACCTTCCGGTGTTTCCATTAAAACAATGTCTTAGTTATACCCGCATAACCCTAAGCTATTTCTAGGACCTTATGTTGTCTGTCCTTGTTGCTCTAGATCATTATCTGGATCTTTGCCTTACTTAAATTATGACTGGAACAACTTTTGTAAATAAGATGACAGAACATGATTAGTGGTGGGCTTAATTGTTTTAAAAGGTATTCCAAGGCAGGGAATCTGAAATAATCTTGGCATGTTCGTTTATATAATGTTATAATGATCATTTATGGGCGCAGCTTTCATCAATTTAATTTATAAGAACACCCTTTTTCAGAACTTCCGTGGTTGCAGGTGAAGCGGTAGAATAGGCCAAATTGTCATTTTACGTTCCCATTTTTTGGCAGGAACAAGGTATCGTTTGTATTCAATCGGTGGACTCTGAGAGTTCCTCTGCGATTATTTTTGACGTCTGATTAAATTAACTCAAAATAAAATCTTGCAAAAAGCGGAAGTAGATATGACCATTGATTCGCTGATGGTTCATATTATTTTTACCTACTTCTAAAACTTAGGAAATTTTCGCTTGCCGTTGCAATATTCCTCGCATTTATATTTCGTGTAAGATACGCAAAATGACGTTGAGTACTGTGCTCATTAGCTCAGTGATTTAAACCCTTTAGTAAGGAATAAAGAAAGTGGAAAATGAAGTTATTAGCCATGGCCCAAACCCATGAATTTTTATGAATTCGAAAAGTCCTCTTAGCCGTTAACAATCTTAGTGATACTGCAACACCTACGCCATCACGTAAACTTCCAATGCCGCACACATGTTCTTCATAGTCAGGCGTTACTCTCATTAATCTATTGTTTTCCCTCTGGGCACACCTGAAGGTCTCTATCTCGGTAATAAATGCGCAAAATTAACGCAACAACTTCGAATCACAGCTGACTGACTTCTTCTTCCTATTCTCACCAATTCCATGGCACAATAACTTCATTGTTCCTTTCCTCCGTTTTGCCTTATTACATTCAAATAGCTCGTTCATTTCTTTTTGGACTAGTTTGCCGTTCAAAAAACTTGGCACGCCATTTTTGTGTAATCTTTGTCATATGTACTGACATTCTGAGCACCCTTTACTCCAGGGCGGTCTTTTAAAATTCAGCCGCCATTTTTTCCTCACTTCATTTGCACGTAATTTTTTTATATCGACGTTGGTTGACCTACCTCGTCCACTGTACATCGATTTTTAGCCTTCTTTTTTATTTGAAATATAATGAGGTCAGCAGTACATGACGCTAGCACCGCTTTGAAAGCAGTCCAACTTGGCTTATATTTGAAGAATTTTCTAATGACATGTATTCAGGATGTCGGTGGTTGCAATCATAGACGATTATGCATTGCTTCTGATTTCTCGGTATTGTGAGCTTGTGCGCCAAATTTTATTCCTTGTGAATGGAAGACATTTTTGCGGTAGGTTCTGTAATGATATTTTCAAAATAAAGCATATCTCCCATTCTGTCCTTATGGATGAGACCAACACTTACTCCGCTGACTTTGGAATTTTCGCAAATAATGTTTGCTTAAAGGGGAGAATCCGATTTCTCGCAGCTGCTTATCAACAAAAATCAAATTTATTGGACAAAACTTATGTCTGTTCCCTAGAGTTTAATCAAGGTAAAGTTTCGTCGGCCGGTTTTGTTTAACCTTGTCCGTACTCTCGCGGAGACCAAATAGCAAAAGTAACAGCTGTGCCGCAAACTTACTGAGAGTTGGTGAGGGGATTGGACTAATTTGGCCGTTACAAGCAGAAAAAAGGTTTTTCTCTGCTCTAGGTCCTTGTTCCTCTTACGAAAACGTGAAAAATCCGAAAAATGACTGCCACACGATGCATAATAGTCCAAAGCTTAATGTTGCCTACTGCTGAAGTTTCAATTCCAATGTGCTTGAAATTTGTGAGCGGCAATCATGAAAAAAAAACATTCGGTTCCACAAAGTAAGCTCGCTATCTCTTCGAGTTTTATAACAACCAGTTCAACCTTTGTCAAAATCGACTGAAGCAGTGTGATGTAATTTTAATCGAGATTCAAAGTTCCATGGGATTTAAGCAGTCCAACCATGAAGACAATCAGTTCAACCTCGATGGGATACCAAGGAATAAAGCCACATTGGATCAACTTTTTTGACATGATCGATTATAATGACCCCTTTCACTTCAAGGCTGGTTTTGCAAATCACCCTCTTAACCACTGGTGCCTCCGAAAAGGCAGATGTTGACAGAGAAAATGAGCAACCTCTTCCAATTGCACGGAACCTTTGAGGCTTATGGTACTCGAATTTAAACACATTTGTATGCACAGTTCCAAAAAATATCTTGCTACGTGCCAAGTAGTCATGATTTCCACTCAGATAAAAATTTCCAATAAATTTTAGTTTACCCAATTGTGAAAAAAACGCGAGGCATTTGGCGGTATTTGAACCCGCACCTCGATTTTTCACAATTGGTTCAACTCAAATTAAGCAAATCTGCCAAACCTAATAATTATGTCAGCCTAGCAGTCATTCCGGTGGATTTGAGATGATTGCTTAGGAAATCCTGTTTGGGCAGTCAGCCTACTGTTCCGTATTGGTTGATTCCATATGGGTGGTAAAGTTGGGCGGGTAATATCGACCCAAGTTTAATTAAATTCACGGCGCGAGGCGGTTTTGTAGCTTAGTGGTTAGAGCATTGACATCCGGCAAAGGTCTTCTCTGATGCGCGGGTTAAAATCCCGCCAAACGCCTCGAGTCTTTTCACAATTGGGTCAACTCGAATTGAGCAAATCTGCCAAACCTCCTAATAATTTCCGATAACGATGAGGGAGAATTAAATTGCCATTTCTGACTCATTAACCGCCATCGACTATAGTACGGCTTTGAATTTGGATAACATGTCGACATGTGCGAAATATTTATACGCTTTCGCTAATTCGTATTGAGTAAGGTAGTAGTGTAGTCTATCCTGATTTCATTTCAGTTACGATACGATGTCGGCATTTTAACGAGCTTCTTTTTGATTACTTGCAAAGTTATGTACAATAAAATGTGGCCATTTAAGAAATATGCATTTTTATCCTTGATTTTGACTGCCGTTATAAATTTAAATATATTTTATGAAAAACAAAAATAAAACAATTATATCTGGTACTCCTTTTGTAGGAAATTACGCCACCTTTAAATTTTATACTTAAAATAAGGGTAAACGGCTCTGTAAAATGTTTTTATTATGAGCTTTTTTACGATTGTGAGGCGTTCATTCGTTATGCGTCATATATGTTGATATACTCATACTGCCTATAATGAATACAGCATTTTCCCCATATGTTGCAATAATTTATGAGAACTCTGTGTCTTTTTCCTCAAACCGTAGACTTAAACGTATTTTCCTTAAGCGGGCTGCACACAGCGCGCATTTTGTAAACCTTGAATTCAAGTGTAGCAATCACTAGTTTAATAATAATTAATAATTATTCGGCAATTTAGAAACTTTTTTAAAGCGAAAGATACCCTCTTTTAAGTTTAAAATTTAAGGAAAGCAAAATTTCCTACCAAACGCGTACAAAAAATTATGTTGCCATTTATGCTTTCCATAAAATATATTTGAATTTATGAAGGCAGTCAAAATCACTGATAAAAATGCATACTACATACATAGCCACCATTAAGAGTATAAATGCTTTATTAGCGGTCAGAAAGAAGCTCGTTAAAAAGCCAGCATCCCATCGTGACTTAAAGGACTTTAGGATAGACGAATACACGATAATCAGTATTACAATCATACTCACCGCAGAGAAGCGACAGACTATCAATTTTTCGCATATATCGACATGCTACAGGAATTTTAGGCCATACTGCACAGTGTGCTAACCGATATCATAGAGCGCGCCAAAAAACCACGGTCTCTACTCAGATAAACATTGCCGATTTAGATGAGGGAGACTAAGATGGCCATTTCTGATTCATAAGCCGACATCGACTAGTCAAACCCAACGTTGTGAGGTGTACCGGCCGAAGCTCGAACCCGCGACCTTTTGCTCAGGAGTTTACTGCTCTAACCATTGAGCCACGGGCGTAGTTTATAGGTAACTCATAGACTAAAAAAATCGTTCGAACGATGTAAAATACTGGACTCAAAATTATATCGATAAGTGAAAGCTTTTCGATTTTTATGGAAGCGCTGCGCATTAAAGAACGAGTACTTTGTTAAAGGAAATCCTGCGTAACATCAGGTAAAAATATATTTAGCTGGGAACAAAAAGTCAATCGCAGCACAAGTCGAAAATGAATGCAAGAATGATCTATGAAGTTGGTGCTGTAAGCACGTATTAATTTCGTGAGAGAGTGTAAGCCAATCAGCGTGTAAAACGGTAGAAAATAGGCTGAACCACGAAAGTCCATTTGGTTAAATTAATGTTTAAGCAGTAGTTGAGCAAAATCAAACTAATAAAGTCAACTGTTTTTCGTCAGCTCTTTTAAACTTTATAAGGTACCTCGTTTTTTAAACATCTGAAATCGTTTTTTTTTCGTGAATCATCATTATTGTTTTCGACACCTTTGACGTTTCTATCCCCTTTAATGCAGGAGTTAAGGCAATGAACCCTGATATCAAAGTGGGTCTCACCATAGCGTTCGTTAAGTTCGCGAAGCTTGTTCTAGGCAGCCTCCAGTGTACTTGCTTACCCGAATTCGTTATCAGATCAACTTACTATTTTAGTTTCGAAACTGGAATTTAATCGGCGAAAGGTCACATAAATCTGACGCCTATGCGGCTAAATTTCGTTCTGAATCAGCGCAGAAATTCACTGTCCACAGGCAAGTTGTCACTTTGCAGGAACAAGCTACTTAGTTTCATGTCTTGGGTAAGCCTCCGTGACACCAACTAAAAGACCGTCGATAAGACACATGACACTAGCCTTCGGGGTGCAGTCTTGACCTTGGCTTACGATTTGATGCTTACGTTTCTCCGGAAGCAACCCTAACCCACCTTTTTTCCCAGTTCAGATTTTGATAATTAATAGAAATCTTACGAAGAGACCCACGGTGCATTACCAGTGGTGCGTTGGACGTTGTTCTGGTCAAGTTTAGGCGAAGATTTTGAATGAACTTAATGCTGCGTCCTGTTTTGTAGTCAATTAGGTCATGGGGAACCCTGAGTGGATTTCCTTCTGAGTTCGAGGTAGCCATACCGGGGTTTGCGTGAATTTTTTGGCTTTCGAAACTACTACTTACGGTAGCTTACGGCTACTGACCTTTTGCGCTGTCTGTCACAACTGACTAAAAGTGGCCCCATTGTGCTCTTCAGTGACAGCATTCAGGCGTCATTCACGCGGGGCCTTTGTGGTTACCAAAATCCCAGGCTGGACTTTGGAAGTAGCCAGAAAAGAGTCGCGTCGTCGGGAGCTAGGATGCATGTGGTTTATTTTAGTACTTTGAGGCAGTCACAACCACTCTGACTGTCAGCAGTACTGTGTAAACAAAACCATGGCTGGCTAATTGTCCTGGCACTGAATTTTTGGGTGATTCACAGAAGATTGATTCCTACAGTAGGTTGTATATATCTGATGAAATTTGAAGATCAGAATCTGAGTGGGGATTTAACACACATTTGAGGTTGATAAGGTACAAAATTTTGTTTACTAGAAAAGAGGCCAGTTCATATCAGTATACTGGGGGGAGCAAATCCAACGTTTGCTGATGTCCAAGGAATTTCCTAGAATATTGAACTCTGCAAAAACCCTCATGTTTAATAAAAAACAGAAACTTTTTAATTGCATGCGTTCAGAGAATAGGCAATTTTGTTTTGTATTCGTTAAATGAAGGTAACTGCAATTATGACATAAGGCATTATTTTCGACAAAAAAAGAATGATTTAAGTTTATAAAATTCAATTTTTCAAATCTGCGCAGTTTTGAGCCATAAAAATTAATAATAAACGTAGAAAGCTTTAATATATCTTACCCTACCGAAAATATTATCAATTAACAAGCATATATACAAACGCCGGATAAATGCCGTCAATTTTCTCTGCCGTAAGCGAAAGATTAAAACCGTTTTCTATCCCTGCAGCAGAATCAACGAATATGAAAACTTGAAACGGAGTGGGCAGAAAAGTATTAGTTTTCGAAAAATCTTCGTTGAGATTCTGTCTTTCAGCTCCGCATTTTTTATCTAAGAAATGAGCGTACAAGTAAACAAAAATACTGAAAACTGCTCTGATATACATAGAAAAGTGAGTTCCTTCATGTTCAGCAGATGTGTCTCTAATTTTTACAGATCTCCAAAAATGGCCGAAATTTCCCGTATTTATCCTGATTTAGTCATCATAAAAGGTAAAGTACACAGATTTTCGACGCCGAAATATCCAACTAAAGTACTTTTTTCAAAAAGTTACATAGTATATAAACTTTGTTAGTTAATCTTAGGCATAATCATTCGCATCTTTTGTTGTGAACGTTCATTTTCTCGGCAAGGAGTTGAGGTATTTGGGTGATTCTAAAACCATGACGCAGACAGACAGCCACATGAGAAATAATTTTTAAAAAGGTCATTATTTTAATAAATTTTTTAATGAAATAAATTATTTTGAAGAATTTAGCAAGCACGTAGAATATAACCATTAATTATGGCCAATTGGCAGAAGATAGTGAAAATCGTAGTGTTAATCACCATTTCTGTAACGATCTGAACCTCATCGTAATCGAAATCCCAAACTAATTGAAAAGAACTATGGCAGAAGGAAATTTATTTAAGTATAAAAACTATCATAGGCTAACGGTTGCGCCACACAAATTTATTTTAGTTTATTAGTCACAGGCCGGCATGTCCACACGTGAGTTTACGAAATATCTTACTCCTGTGACCTCCCAATGGGTAAAATCAAGCGAATATCTGGTTGCCTTAGTCTACCGTAACTCAAGCAATGTCTAAGCAGAATAAACAACTAGCAATTCTCGTGAAACCGTGTTAGAATGTACATTCTAACTTATGGATGTTCGGTCATAGCTATGCATTGCACTGCACCTAATATTGAAGCATGCGTATCCAAAAATTTTATAAAAATAATACTTTCCAACGTAGGTTACCTCATGCTGCTTTATTTACTCGGTTTTTATTTTGCATGAACAGGCTACTTTCACATTTAAAATTTAAGTCTACCTAGTACGTCCAGTTTCTACTTTTTTGGAATTTTCCACTTTCCTAATAAAGCTAGTATTTCTAAACAACGAATACTCACTAGATAAACCGCAGTTTACCTTCTATTTTAGAACCATCGTTTCTTTACTATTGTAAGGCCGAGAACATGCAATGTGATCCATATTTGCGTAACAGGGAGTCTCTTGGAAAAATGCTTGCATTTAATGTGTAAGAACATTTACTCTACCTAAGGGCAGAAATCTTTGCAACGTTGTTAAACTTTGTAGCATCTCACTTTCCCAAAAGATTAATCTCTTGCCTAGCGTAAATCGATATATTCTAGAGCCTTTAGGGCATACCAAAGCTCGAAATAAATATTTGGGTAGAGACCCATTAGCCACGGCGGCATAAGTACACTTTCGATGACGACATTGACGAGTACTATTTGATTCCCAACATAAAAGTAAAACGTTATTTGACCTTCCTAGCGCCGTATTTATGAGAGAAATCAAAACATCTACCGGTCTTACTGGCATTCAGTAATAAAATACGCTTGCAGTTTTGTATGGGAAGTATAATTGTTCTCTGGCTGCATCCTGTATCTCCTCAGATTTTCGTTTTTTAAGTGAGAGTGTTTACTTTTGCTAAAAATGTGATTGACTGACAGCCTGCCAGAGTTAGAAAACGGAGTGATGACTTGACTGAGTTGATTTTTTGAATTGAAAAGAGATGAATTTAGCTGCAGATTTTGAGGCTCTTTTTGCAAATTTTAAATATTTTTAAGCTAGTCCCTTGAGCCTTCCAACTCGCCCTCGAGCCTTGCCAGAAGTGGTACAGTAGCCAATTATCGACATCACCGACAAAATGTTATGCAGCTTTAGAGGTAGTATCACCTGGGGTTAGATATGGCAGACTGATGACGGCTAGTAGCCAGAAACGGCTATTCTGGTTTCATTTTCGTTTGTCGTTAATATTATTCCACTCATTATACTAGCCATTTCGCGGATGTTAGTGTAGCTCGGAAATAAGCCCCAAGGTGCATTTTTACATTGTTCCTACCGCATTGCCTCCGTGAAGCCCTACACTACCATGATACTAGAATTATGGTAATTAAATTACTATATTTATTATTTCTTCTTCAAATGGAAAACTATTAAGTGTAGACAGACACTGTATTCGTCACTTTTGCCTTCAGTTGTAAGCTCATCTCGAGGAAAAAGTTGCTATTCTGCTCAGGTAAATGCTTGTTGACCAACGTTTCCCCTTTAAATAATACTGTTTTGAACCAATTATACATTTCTTCATTTCGACTACCATAACTTCGAAATATATTTGCAATATGGAGACCTATTCCAAAATTTATATCACTTAAAGAGAAACAACGTTTTAAGCACGATCAAAGCACCATACTCTGGGGCCTTGAACTGTCTAACCCCCTTGGCCGAAATGATCACCCAGCCTGCTTTATTTAAACTACATATAAGGGTGGGAAGCTGCCGGGAAATTAATCGAATTCCTACTGTTATTATTACACTATGATTCATGTGCAATTGCTAGTGCTTCTCTAACGATGGATTCTCAAAGTACCTCCCATATCCGCCTAAACATAAACAGTCCTGTTGCTAATAAAGGCAACCTTGTGACACTCCTGAGCTCATCTTTAAAATCACAACCAGTTTGGGCGCGGTTAACATATTGCCCTGCAAAGCGGTCCTCGGAATCATTGACAGTTAATATGTCGATGACACTTCTGACAGAGGTGCATGAGAGACGTAAGATGTTGTCGAATGATAGATTTGCCTCGGATGTGCACACTATAGTCCAAAGGCTTTTAGGACTGTCATGTCATCCGTACTGTCTTCACCTCCTCTGTAGAAGCAACTAGAATTGCAATGTTCCCAACTGTCTTAAAGTTGCTATCATTGGCAGCACAGTTATAACTGCTATAGCTACCACTAATGTCCTTTTGAAAGGTATTCAAATAACTCTCTTATGGTGCGGAACTTGACGCTGCAAGGCGGAAAATTTGATATAAATTTGAAACTTAAGAATTGGAGGCCTGTTCCGAAGATCTTAGTCCAATTTATCTCATTTACTTTAAATGAAAATATAACGTATTCATATTTGAAAGGAAAAAAACAAGCTCTGTCATTCTGAAAGGGGTACTGTTTTATTATTTGAAAGGTATTTTTATTAATAATCTGCAGGTAAGTTTTTATATCTAACTGTTTTGATAATAACGAGTGAGTTAGATATCTAGTTCATTAGTTACTGCGCAGCTCAATACTCGTTTAGCTGTGGTTCGGAGAAAACGACTCCAGTGTAAATGAGATTTCCAGATCTACCAAGCATTTTTGAAGTTAACCTTGGGAATGCGCATATCTCGCAAAAATGGTGTTCAGTTATTTGATCTTCGTTTGCTTTTCGCCTCATCCATTCATTTGTCTATAGAATACACTTTAATATATCTCACGGGCAAAACATGCGATGATAATTCATACCCGGAAGCGGATTAGATTTAAAATTTTCCTCCTTGAAAGGTCACGTCAGAGAGCGATGTTATTTCCAATCGGGAGAATTTCTGGTCGGAGCCTAAAAAAAATTAACTGAAACTACTTTTTTGTACGGCGTTGATTTTTATCTGTTTCATATTTACTAACGTTAAGTTAAGCGATCGAGTTTCATACGTTTGGCTGAACTTCTATTTTTGGGCTATGGCAAATGAATCAGAAGCGATAATCATAAATTGTCTATAATTATCGGCAAACATCACCAAATTACTGATTTGAAGACTGTATAAACAGCAAAATTTAATGGATCCATAAATTTCGAGAGGGCATTCCAGTTGCAACCCCTCATTGCATAACGGGAATGAACGTCAGAGAAAATACACAACCGAATTCATACAGACAAAATCAATACAAAAATCGGCAAGGTCACTGTTGGCACTGGAGGCATTCGATAAAGCTGAAATTTTAACGCTGTAGACAGCAAAAGACTGGTACAAAAAACGTCCAGGCAAAAATGAAAGACGATTTGGGGAGCGGAATGTGTCAACTAGGAGCCAGTGTTACTGAGGTAGAGTTAGGTTCACTACATGCTCCAAATGTTAACATAGGTCGGGTTTAAACCGCCTTATGTAGGCTGCCTCTAGGTAGCGTAAGGTGCGAGTTGTTCGTGCTTGAACAAGTACTCGGAAGGAGGTTTTAAGGTCCACGGAGTGGCCCGTATCTAGCAGATGTTCAGTGATTGATGAGCGAGGAGTTCGTTTTTCTTGCTTAAACAACCAGCTAGGTAAGTGTTCCTTTGCTCTGGTGGCCAATTGCCTTTGCGTTCGCCCTATATACTTGCACCCGCAAGTTCATGTAAATTCATAAACACAGTTTGATGTAGCATGCATCGGCAAGGCATTCTTCGTACGAGGAATCGGTAAAAGCATTGTTAGATTGCAAATTATAAACTCAGCGGCATAATATGTCCTCTGAATGGCATTAATGAATCGTATATTGATGGTATTGAAAATGTTGTCACTCTTAAAAGGCAAAGATATGAAAACGGGCTTCTTTGGAACTATCTGTTCCGTCATTTTAGGCCGTAATGGTTTGTTATATTTGTCTATAAACTGTGTAGGGTATCCGCGCGTCTGCAGAGTTACTTTGAGTTTATTTCTTTACGCTTCCAATTTATCCATCTTAACAGATTTTTCTCGTACGGAATGTACGTAGCTGACGTGTTTGCGATCGTAGACAACATCAAAGAAGCTGAATAATTATGTCTTATAATGAACAGCCTGCATCCTAAAATCAAATTTATCATGGAACAGGAACGGGAGAACCAGATTTTTTTCTTTGATGTTCACATGTCAAGAAAGAAAGGTGGCTCTATCACACGAACTGTCTACCATAAGAATACGTTGAAAGGACATGACTTGCATAATTTGAGTTTTGTGCCCATTCGATGGAAACGAAACTGGGTAAGCACTTTCTTCTAGAGAACGAGAACAATCTGTCCTATGGATACATTGGAAGAGGAAATAAATAAATTCAAAGTAACTCTACAGAAGAGCGAATACCCAACACAGTTTATAGACAAAAGTACATAGGGCGAACGCAAAGGCAATTGGCCACCAGAGCAAAGGAACACTTACCTAGCTGGTTGTTTAAGCAAGAAAAACGAACTCCTCGCTCATCAATCACTGAACACCTGCTAGATACGGGCCACTCCGTGGACCTTAAAACCTCCTTCCGAGTACTTGTTCAAGCACGAACAACTCGCACCTTACGCTACCTTGAGGCAGCCTACATAAGGTGGTTTTAACCCGACCTATGTCAACATTTGGAGCATGTAGTGAACCTAACTCTACCTCAGTAACACTGGCTCCTAGTTGACACATTCCGCTCCCCAAATCGTCTGTCATTTTTGCCTGGACGTTTTTTGTACCAGTCTTTTGCTGTCTACAGCGTTAAAATTTCAGCTTTATCGAATGCCTCCTGGCCATGCACAGTGACCTTGCCGATTTTTATTGATTTTTTCTTTATGAATTCGGTTGTGTAGTTTCTCTGACGTTCATTCCCGTTATGCAATGAGGGGTGGCAACTGGAGTGCCCTCTCGAAATTTATGGATCCATTAAATTTTGCTGTTTATACAGTCTTCAAATTTTTTACCAGAGAAAAGAAGCTTTAAATTACTGATTGCTCTATTTTGTCCTTTGAGAGTGCTGGGTGTGGACTTTGACGAAAGACTGAACGACTGCGCCCCTCGTACGAATACCGAGCCAGGCGGGCCATAGCCCTTTTACTTTCAACAAATTAGAGAACAGCAGTTTATATATAACTACGATATGGAACAATACAGGGAGCACCAAATCCTGTGGGCGTCAAAATTAACGAAACGTTGACATATTTCTATCTGATTCTGTCTCTGGTGATGGTAGCGAGCACAAATCCGAATTCTCGGTTGAATGAAATTCTTGTTATGGCGATTGCAGTAGCTCTATGGCTGTGAATTAACGCAAAAAGCATTTCAAAATTAAACTTGATAGTTTAGCATAGATTTGGTCATTTTATAAGGAAACTTTCCCTTTTAATTCAGTATATTGAGGACAACTGGCTTTTATTTTGGTGAAATCGCAGGTAGCCTGATATCGAAGAAATGTCCTATGCTGTTGAATAAGACAGAACCCAGTCTTTTTATATTTTGGCGTTGTGCCTAAGGGAGTGCCAACAGAAGTCAGAAAGTTCCTTTCAGAACTGGACAATTTGGTCTGAAGTTAATAAAACGCAGGGAGAGCCAAGTTTTTAGAATTTCATTGTTTTTCAAAACAAGGAACGATTTCAGGTCTAAAATATTTTTCGCCAGTGCTTTACGTTTTTTGTCAAAATCCGCAATAAAAGTTTTGACCGTCTTTGGTTTTACTATATAAACTCTTTAGGATGGTAACCATGACTGCATATAACCTATCATAAGGTTGGGGGTAAAAATCAATCAAAATAAATCTTAAGCGCGTTTTGTTTAATTTTTGTACAAAATAATTGACATTTGTGCGTAATTTAGGGGCAGAACAAAGAAGAGATAAACCATTATCGAAAAATCTTAGTTTATATTCAGCCACTCCTATTGACTTTGCAAGCTCAGCTCGGAGCCTCAACGCAATCAACTATTATGAAAAATACTCAAATATACAGCGAAAAGTTATTTCTTTCACTTTTAGCTAAAGCTGTAGCATTCGTTTACAAGTAAATTAAAAAGCTTGTCAGAATTCAATAGAAATAAATATGCGAGTCAGAATTTTCCATTTCCATTTTCACAATACCTTAAAAAACGAAAAATGCACAGATTTTGTCAGCTAAAAATCTAATTAAAGTGATTTTTAAAAAGGTAACCTATTAGTTATCATTGGAATATCAGTATCAGACTTGTGATTTGGGCATTTTTTGCTCGAAAATTTGTTCAGCTGTTTCGAAGAATTTCTGAATATGGCTTGCATGGCCACCTTTATAAGAACTTGCATTCAACAAATCATTTCTTTCTATTAAATGCTATTTATATGTATATCATTCTAAAATTGTTTATATGAACATCGAATAGAATCTATTGTTATGAAAGGTAGCTTAAGAATACAGAAAATCATCGAAAGATTGTCGGAATCCAAGGTTCAGTCTCTAAGTCATTTGAACTATATGACGGCAATGTGTTTAAAATATTCTGATGAAGGAAAAGTTCTTTTTATATAAAGAAAATTGTTAAGCTTTTATATAACCATCGAGCCCACTAAAGATGAGATCTCAAAAACACTGAAAGCGATCGAAAGTACGCAGCAAATTAAATGACGATATTCATGTAATTTTAATCTAATAACAAAATTATGTATAAAATGTTTGACTGAATTAAATTCTTTCTTTCTTTTCATATAAAGAAAAGTAATTTATTACTCATTTCTAGTTATTTTCACTCTTGTAGAACTTACGTATTATTTCGAAACTTTTATTTCCCGAAACAAACAATTGGTACTTTTCATAGTTCTTTGAAATATTAAATTTGCCGTAGTTACTTTATTATTATTTCTAGGTTTTTTACGTGCTTCAATGTTGTTTTGCAAGTGAGTATCAATCTTTCGCATTGCATTGCGGTATTTTGCATGACTTTCTCGCCGCACTGTACTTCTTTCAAACTACTTTTTGGAACTCTTTTTTTCGCTTAAATCGGCAATTGGTTTGGACGCTACGCGATTCAATCGGCCCTTTGAAGAACCTCTACACATGTGCAGATCCTCAACTGAAAGTGTCGTCGATGATGCTTCCGTGCATAAATCGGAAATGTCACGCAGATGAAGGTCTTATTGGAGAATTCGCATCATAGGTGGAAATGCGGCATCACAGACTGATCGAAATATTAACTATACATTTTGTTCTTGTAGAACTTGACAACGGGCAGTACCGCATTGGCTTGCAAAGCATCGTTCTATCAATTTAAATTTCAAGAATGAGCCGCGTGATCGGCCACAATCAAAGATTGCTAATTATGAACTGAAGTTCATCATCCAGTCAGCTGCATCTCACGTTCCACAAGAACTATCGCTGATGTTTGGTATTAGCAGGCGTGCAATATGAACTTATTTTGGTGAAGGCGGTAAAGTGAAAACTTTCAAACTGTTGCTTCCACATTAATTGAATTAAAAGCAGGGCAAATGTAGTTTAAGTAATGCACCTCATATACTCCTAGTACCAGCATTGTTTTCTACGAAAACGTGGGTTATAGAGGGTCTCGGGAGTGGAAAATGGGATAGATAGTGAAGATTATTTGTAGAAATAAGTGAAAAGTGGAAAAATGTAGTCGAATTTGTTTCCTGCGGCCACTGGGACTACGCTATCCCGCATGTAAAGTAAAAGTGTGTGGAGCGCTTTGCGCCGCGTAATATACTAATCTAACTCCACAACGGTAAGTTGGACCACAGGTAGGTTGAAGTAGACAACTTCCTAACCAATAACTCTCTTTTTAAAGAACTTCAAGAAAAGGGCCATTTGATAATTGGGTTTTTCGGCAATATGATAAACGATGGTACAAATTAAGAAAATCTACAGATATAAATCAGCAGCATTTCGAAATAAAATAAGATAAAAATGCATAAAGCAGTAATTAGATTATATTCTTCTGCCTATCCTAATTCCCAACCAATTAAATCCTAGAACCAACGTTTTTGTAGGAAAAAATTCTGGGACTAAGGGTGTATGTTGTGCACTTCTTAAACTACTGCTGCCAAAAGCGCGAATAAGAAAGTCTAAAAATTGGTAACCTATTGTTTCCTCGTCACGAGCAGTATTCATTTTTTAATCGAATTGAAGCACAGAAAGTCAACAAAGCAGCTCAAAGCGCACTATTCGTCGAGACAAGCTGATTATGCATGTTCGCGGGTCTGGCAAAGGTGAGATAAATTGTAGTTTTATGAAATCTTTCTCATTTATTAGGATAGATGCATCTGGAAACCAGCTGTAATAAATGCTATAAATATTGCGATTAGTAGCACAGCTCAGCTAGATCACACAAGGCACAAATAGAAAAGTGACAAGATTACAGGAGTGAGAGCTAGAAATTCTCCACCCTATCCACCAGATCTCGCCTGCATGGACTATCACTTCGCCTGGAATATGGGCAAATTCTTCATTGGATCACAATGTAAATATAGCAGTGCTGTAAATTAGGCCTCCTAAGATTTCATTCACCCTCGATTACCAGGCTTTTATACTAACAGACTGGATAGGCTACCGGCAAAATAGAAAAAGTGTCTCGATGATATGGGTATTTACTTTGCCGAGAAAAAACACTTCCTCATATTTATAAAACATTTGCAAACTTGGTTTGATTTTTATTACTTCAATCACTGCCGACCCAACAGTTGGGAGTTCTAGTTGATGTATTTGTACCGGTTTTTTATTGTTTAGAAGTCAAATATAGACTACTCTCTCGAGTTCAGGGCAAAAAGAACTTTTGTTTTGGTAGATGTCTTAGAGTTTAATCCTTCCTAATAAAATAAGACTTGAAGTTATTGTGAACGAGCCCTTAAAGCGAACAACCATCTATTGTGTAGGAAAGGTTCTGGACTGGAGATTGCTGTGGGACAATACAAATGACAGTAAACTGTAGACGGTAAATGTCAGTAAACTGCATTTAAAAACGGACTAGTTATCAAACCATATCAAAAAATATGGTTTTAGCCCGATTTGCTTTAGTTCAAAGCAAATGGTTGAGCGAAAAAAGTAAAAAGCGACCTTCCCAAAAAATGTATTCACATCAGTGGCATTTGTTTTTCATGCTTGTGGATTATCGGCAACATCAATTTCTACATGCTGCAGATATTTTTATGCTGCAAATAGTTTTTTTGCCTACTGGTTTTACTTTCCCGCATCTGAACCTATAGGGCAGAATGCGTGACTTAATATTTTTTGGACTTTATTGGGCAAATTATTTTAGAAATTGCAGGAAAAGTATATGCAAGCAGCTCCGTGTACACCTTCCTAATGCACGAAGTAAAAAGACTAACCCAAAGTAAGTTGGGCGAATCCTTTTGAATGAAAACCCCAGCAGAGCTCAATCTGCGCTAATTTGTTCTTCTGTGTGAAAACAAATACTGGGGCCAATATAGCGAGATTTTTAAGTGGTGCACGAGGAAGCAGCTGCAAGATATCCCCTTCAATATGATCTTTTATTAGAGGAAACATATTACCAAAAGTAAAATGGGCCGGTATATGTTCAAAAGAAAAAAAGATCTGTGAACGGATTATGCCGCTGTGCAGGTGTAGGAAGTAGAATTGCCAGTCTGTTCGATCAATAAGAAGGAAGAAAAAATTTTTCTTTTATTGCGATTCGAAGAGAAGATCGTAGTAATTTGAAGGTCTGTGAAAAATGTTGATCTATTACATCCCTAGAGCAACAAAATGTCACTGGAAGAAGTCCCAAAGCGTGTTGGTGGATCCCAACGTATTGCAGTTAACTGGTTCAAGTACAGCCAAGTAGTCTGCTCCGAAATTGTATCTGTCACTAGGAGGGTAAAGCTAGGTGGAACACCGGAAAAACCCAATAAGAAAATTGACGAGACTAGAGTTGCAGTGCACAGAAAATCAAGTCATCACAGTATTTTAGGTGAAGATGCATCTGTCGAAGAAAACAGTGACGATCCAGTACTGAATTATCGGAATCACAGCTTACGCACAGATTGTAAATGCACCCTTGGATTGTGTCCGGAAAGTGATGATAGGGATTTCTGCATACACAGGCGAGGTTGATCCTCACCAGTGACCGTGAGGTAGAAGCATATTCAACAATACTTTGTGAAATACGACCAGCTAATCAATGACTTAATCAGGCGAGATACGCTCATTTAACCATCAGTCTCGAAAAAACGACATCCTGCCGAATATAGGTGTGCAGATCCGGCAGATCGAGAGGCATTGGTTAGACAGAGAAAGTTTGCGATCGTTAAGAAAAACGTCGGAGTTTCACAGCGTTTACTTCAAGGGCACGTGAATAAACACTGTCGGTATGTTTTTAAAGGCGGCAGATACCACTGCGTAGCAACCCTACGCAGTATTGGAGAAGTATTTTTCGCTTAATTGCTTTGATTTTATTCTCATTTAATCTTTGAAGCACAGACTAAAAATGTTCAATTCGATTCTGATTTTTGACTAGTACCTAGAAGGACAAGGATCACGCTATTGCAGAACACTCATTGTACTTATCAACATATAGCAGCACCGACATGCCATGCTGTGCTAACTGTTCATCCTGTAGTCAGGGGTTTCGTATTAAACAACGGGTAATTGAGAAGAAGAAGATGAAGAAGACGACTCGATCTCTAGGACAATATGTTTGTTAGCCTGAATTTTCAAAATCCATCGCGAATTCATCATCAGAGGCATACTCATAGAACATTAGCAGAAACAGTATGTGTGTGCACAAGGTTTTGCCGTAAAATTTAAACGTACAGAAAAATCTATGCATGCCTTAAGTATTCGTTGATTCGTTGCGTCCGCAATGACCATCTGGCCCTGCGGAGTTGGCCTTCGATGATTTAGTGGCCTGTCTGTTCCCCGAGCAGCGACTTGCTTTGACCAAACTGAGTCTCAGCACCGAATATGGTTTGGGCAAATTGTTGCACTTGTTGATGGATTGGAGACCCGTAAACCATGACTCAAGTAATTCTTGGCTCACTCGATTGTCACCTCTTGCGAGAATTTCGGCCTCATCAAATTTGAATGTGTGGCCAGCTCTCGCATGGGACTCGCATGTTCGCTTGTATTAGCAACTGGCCAGTCCTACGCGTAGCCGCTTGCCGAACTGTGTCCTGGGTTTTCATAGACAAAAGTGAAAATCTCCTGAATAAACTAGGTGTATAAGATCATTTTCTGTCATCTTCGTTATTTCAATTACGGAAACTTTTCACTATATCATTCTTATAAAAGCCAGTTAAAAGTTAAAAATGGGTAAAGGTGAATTAGGTCGCATGTTGTAGATGAACCTAATTCTGTGGTAACTTTTATTCATATCCTTTTTAGGTTAGTTTTGTTCATTTTTAATTGATTGCTTCCCCTTTTGTTTTAGCTTAGTTTAAAACCACCCAAGTTCGATTAATATACTTAAATAAATATTGTATATTAAAATAAACTGGCTAAACTAAGCTCAAGAAAATATAACCTAACTAAACGGCAAATAAAACTAAAATGAAACTAAGAAATTAAATGGTAAACTAAAAACTGAACAACTACCAGCGCTCCCGTAAGACAGAATTCTGGGGCATGGGGTAGCTTAGGTAGGCGACCAATTTAATTTTTACCGAAAAATGCAATAACCAATGCGGTTTTCAGTTCCAGGATTAAGAATTTTATCAAAGGGATAGGGAACATCATCGTAGTGCCCATCCGTGGAGGGGGAGGGAGGGAATACAGAACTTGTAACAGAGGTACTCACAAGTGCAAAAGCGGGCAGGTGCCAAAATATGCTGCAGAACCTGGCATCTTCTCCGCTTGCATTGTGGACAAACTACTCACATAAAATATACTAGGCCTGTCTGTGATTGGCGGGAATCTTTCGCGAGGACTGGACTCATCTTTCCGGACGGACAGAACAGTGGAAGGCGCCTCGTAGTAGCTGTACCTTCTGTGCTTGCCCCAAGGTCAGAAGACACAGGATTGTCCTCCTCGCCCTCGGCTTCACTGGTCTGCATATGGATTCTCCGCTTTTACGCGCCGCCTACTTTTACTTGTCTGCATATGTGTGCATGTCCGAGTCTCAGCGAACAAGGTTTGTAGTCTGTGCAAACTGGGTGATTCGATTATTCTGGCTAATTAGATAAGCACCAGGAGGCAAATTTCACCAACTCCCATCGCGCTTCAATAAGATGAGAATAATTTTGCTGAAGCGTATATGAATGGTGGGTAAAAAGAAACAGGATTTCGTATAAACTGGTAGGCAGACATCCCAAGAAATGAAATTTCAAGGAAAGCCGACCTTTGAGAAAATTAGAAAAATATTTTCAGTAAATGTTTGACACCAAAAAAAGTGGCGCACAAACCAAGGGCTACTTTACGCACCCAGCTAGTACACCCTAAGGATAGGGTTGTCCAGTTCGATCAGAAGGAAGCCATCTACAACATCCCATGCAAAACTTTTGATACAGCATATTGCGGCCAAACAGAAAGATCCGTCTTTACACGTATTCACGAGCACCAGTTGGAAATGAAGAGACGTGACCATTTTTTTGAAGTGGCGGTGCATTGCCTTGACATAGGACACACTTTTGCATGGGACAAAACACGCATCGTCGGAGTTTCTCCTTCCAAAAAATACCGACAATTTATTGAGGCCATGCATTCCGACGATTCATGCATCAACCGGCGTATCGAGTTGGCTGGAGTGTACCAACATCTCAAAGAAAGTTGGAAGAGACTACAGCCGATAACTATGGACAAACATGAACCGCAATTAGCGCCCACACTGGTTGACCCGGACTGACCGCAGACTGACGGAACTTACAGCTGCTGATTATCCACTACACCATTGCGACTGCTAATTATGTCCACCATGGCATGACGCAAATTGCAGCTTCCAATTAGTCCCCACAATAAATGACTACATAACTGTACGAGGAGGTTGAACTCTTAGCTGTTCTTTGTACATTTTCTCGAGTCTGATGAAGACCTGGGGATCCACTGTCGAAAATTTACTGAATACATTTTCCAACTTTTCCCAGAGGTTGCCTGTCCTTGAAAGAAACAAGATTGTTAAGAAGAAATGAGGGAAGAAAGCGCTGGATGAAGAACTTAGAGGGTCAGGCAGTAGTAGAAAATAAACGGAAGTACTGGTTGAGAGTTAACTAGGAAATCCGTAAAGTTACGTTGCTTAGAACGAACGGCAATCTTAAGCGAAGCTTTTACCTTAGCCATAACTGTAACCCTAGCCCAAATTCTAGCCAGCCGTTGCCTTAAACCATACGGCAAACAGGAATCCTGTCGTAGTTAATATACAGTTCACGCCGGAATTTCTGCAACCTGCCGATATATGCGAAAGATTGATACTCATTCGCTAATTGGCATTGACTCATGTTGTGATACTGATTATCGTATAGTCCATTCTGAAGTCATTTCAGTCATGATAAGGTGATAGGGTTACTACGAGCTTCGTTCTGACCACGAACAGAACGTATATACTGTAAAAAGTCACTTCTTAAATAGTATGCGTTTTTATCATTGATTTAGACTGCCTTTTTAAATGCAAATCTTTTTTATGGAATGCGTGCACGAAACCATTATTTCCTGTACACTTTTGGTAGAAAATTTCGCCATATTTAAATTTTAAACTTAATAAAAGGGTATCTTTTGGTTTTAAAAGATATGTAAATTGCCGAATAATTTTGAAACCTACTGACTGCTACCCTCGAATTCAAGGTATAAAAACTGTGCACTGTGTACGCACTGTACGTTTTCGCCTACAGTTCGTGGAAGAATGCGCATCGTTTGCATTTAACCTTGCAGTAGATGTGGAATATTCTTTGTACAGTAGAGGAAGCATTAATAAAATGACGGATACGATGTTTTATGAATGATCACATCACAATAGTAACAAAGCTTATGATGAGAAATTTTTTAAACAAAAGGGCACCCCTTCTTTAAGTATAACATTGAAAAAGCGTAATTTGCTACCAAAGAAGTAATTTTTTTTTATATGTTTTGCACAAAGAAGATTTGAATTTATAAAGGCAGTCAAAATTAACGATAAAAGCGCAGGCAAAGGAGCTTATGTAGCCCCACTCATATACCCCTATTACCAGCATTTTGTTGTTCAAAAACGGTGGTTATAGAGATATGTGGGGTGAGGAAATAGGATAAGCAGAGAACGACATTTTTAGAAGGAAGTGGTAAGTGAAAAAATGTAGTCGAAATTGCTTCCCACGGCCGCGGGGAGGAGGTTGTTCCGCATGCAAATTGAAGGTGTGCGCGGTGTTTTGCACTGCGGACTTTACTGAACGTTAAGTTGGACCATAGGTAGGTTGAAGTAGACGACCTTCCAACTACCAGTTCAATTTTTCGGGATATTCAAGAAACCTGCAGTTTCCTTATCGGGTTTTTCTGCAATAAGCTAATTGATAATACAGATTATTAAAATCTACAGATATAAATCAACAACACTTCTAAATACAGTAAAATAAAAATGCATTGAACATTTATTAAAGTATATTCCACTGCGTGTCCTTATTTCCCGCCCATAAAACCCGATAAACACCATTTCCGTAGGAAAACACGCTACGGTTGCTAAAGCGAAAACTATTTATGTAGTTACTTTTAACAGAACATACTTTTTGTTCGTGATGAGAACGAAGCTCGCTAAAAGGCCCGCATCATATCATGACAGAAATTTATTCAGAATAAACTACACGATAATCAGTATCACAACCTGAGTTGATGACGTTTAGCGAAAGTGTATAAATCTTTCACAAATTACGGCACGTACTGTAAGCCAGGTATTTACACGTTTCCTATGGCCTTGTGTGCGTGTGATTTTAAACCAGTCTTGTAAAGGAAGAAAGGACACGTAGAGCGGAAATTTATGATAGGATAACGGAACCTTACAAGGAGTCTCAAGACATCCTGTGAGGTTCGAGGTCAGTTCACTCAAAGCCTAACAGCACTTCATGGTATCTTATAGAAGAGATACTGCACACTAAGACGCCAGACGGAAATCTATATAATATTTCACAGCATTTTTCACCACCGCTAGCTAGCCACAGCAGATCCTAAAAGAGCAGCTGCTCTAACTCATGAAATGTTCACCGAAATTCCAAAAGGTATCATCTTTGCAAAGGGTTACTCAAGCGTCATTGGTATATAATTGGCTCTCTATTATTATTCTTAGATATTACAGGAAGGTCTAGCTGCTGAATTCTGAAAATACTGTTTTCAGGCCACCTGCAAGACTACGCTGTGCAACAATAAGCATTATGAATTTTTTCACTGATATTCGATGCCCATAACGATTCAAATATCTTGTTTAAGAAACATTTATTAGCATGCTCTGTCTTCAATAGAAAATTGTTTCTCTAATTTATTCTTGAATGAAGAGTACCTTTTGGCTTTAGAAAATGTTTTCAGTCACCAATTATTTATGAAACTCAGAGTGTGCAAACTACAGGCAGGAAAATCACGTATTCCTCTACGATAGCAGAACGAATTCACCGATTGATCATAAGATTTTTCAAGGGATTTAGATAAATGTTGGATAATGTAAAAGTAATACTTATAAATGCAGAAATACGATGCTTTATGAGGATACAGTTCATGTTTGTAAAAATCTCATAATTAGACACTTTTTTTGAATTAAAAGATACTCTTTATCAAGTTTAGCATTTGAGGGTGTAATGTGCTACCAAATGAGGACAGGATGGGAAATTTTTGTGTATGTATTCCATGTGACATATTTTAATTTCTATGAATATCAAAAATCAATGTGCACAGCATACTTCTTTAGTAGTCATTTTTACACAACGCAGTGTATGCAGGAGGGGAAGAAGTTCCTTCAAAAGCTAAATTCTTGACGTAACTGAAGTATCCTGGGATTATGCTGCGTGAAAAATTATCTTACGATACTACTGTAATGCTCATTTGGAAATGGTTATACATTTCATGATTTCCGTTGACGTTCACCCGCTAGCCTATCTCCTGTATGGCAGTCTTCCTCGGTCTTTTGTACTCACCAGTTTTGAGGTACAAGGAGCGGAAATAATTATTTTAAAGAGTAAAATTTGGGGTTCATATTTACAAAGTGATATTTTACTTTAACAGTAGCAGAGTAGTTTTGGATAGTTGGATTTATAGGTCAGTCGTTGCAAACAGGCAGTTGAAATGAAACGATGCAGTGTAGTAAAGTGCGAAGAACGTTTCAAATCCCAAAGCCGGACGTAGAGCGAAACGACGCACTGTTAGAGCAGGTATGCCGCCAAGGGCGCGTGCTGACTAGTCTAAAATGAAAACCGCACTTCTGATGTCAACTATCCCCACATTGCCCTGCTTGCCTTGAACACGGCAGCTGCTAAAACCATTCCCACGTACTGGCGTCAGCGTGAACAGCGCTAGTAAAGCCGACCGCCTTCATATTTATATATTCGTATGATGTAAGCGTGCTGAGCTCTGTATTGCTTTCGCATCAAATGTTGCTCATGTAACCATGCGTTAGTATGAGTAACTTTTGCAACATACTTTTGGCAGTAAATCCACACTTAATGTTTGGTAGTCAAAATTTGTGTTTGCGGTAATTCACCATCGAGTCACTATAAAAACACAAAGAATAGAAATGGGAGTCATGGACAGGAAATTGATACACATCAGACAATTAGTCACCCTCCTCGTTCCTGCAGCATTCGCATGACAAAGTCAGCGTGTTGTGGTCGTTGGGGTGGAGAAGGATTGTGGGTGTAGGAGGTGTGAGTGATATCCGCATATTAAACAGGCAAAGTGTGCATGATTGCCTCGGTCGTTACTAGCACCCGTTACGTCTGCTTTTAGAGTAGTTTTTTTGGAGTCCGATAGATACTCTGAATGGCTTCGTCAGTGCCGGCTCGGTGATTCGTGCCAGATACACATGTGCGGTAAGAGAACACCGAATCGGTATATGCTTAAGTCTACGTAACTAAGTAGGTATGTGCTGACGTAGTCTCTTGTCCAGGCACTGCGCTGTACGGCCAATATATCCGGCTGCATGGAAACAGATGAATAAGTAAATGCATATAAATGTGGCCTGCGGCGGTAGTCCGGCCTTACCGCCTCGCCATAGGGGGAGAGAACTTCTGAAGAATACGCATAAGTTTGTAGCGACCCCACTCCGTGCGAACGCTCACGTGACTTCAGTGTCTGTCTGCCTCTGGGACGAACGATAACAGGTGCCACAAACCCCGCTAGCTTTGCGTGGCGGCCACTAACACGCGCGCACTCGTAGGCCGACCCATTTCGTCTGGTCAATCCCTTCCTAGGCTTAATCACACGAAGACCGCTCTTTGGATGGTTTTCAGGAATGCCAGGCTCAGACACCGGATGCCGGTCCCCTCCGCCTCCCTATTCTCCACTTCTTCTGCACCGAATAAACTATTCCTTTTACTTTAAACTCCCACTTTTTCTCTTTTCCCCATGGAACCGGGCCTGAAGATCGCAGCTCCAAGGCTTTTTCCTACGAACTTAACCCCTGCGATAAGTTCGTAGCAAGAAAAGCACTCGTGATAACCCTCTACAGCATTTGTTTTACAAATGCGCTCGATGTATCTCCGTAGAACATCTGCTATATAAATGCGTCATTATAGCCCATGTTTTGCTCACCGGAATACGTCTTTTGGTTTGCTGACGTTTCAGACAGCTGGGTCGGCTGTTCTTTGCCGAAAGGTATACTGACTTTATCGATCAGTACGTACTGGCCTTGGGCTGATGGATTTTTCTCCCTTCGCTGATTGGCCTCCCGTGTGGATTTTGACATAGCTTGATGGCAGCGAGCGGCGAAAAATCGATCAGCCCAAGGCCAACTCGTACAGCCACAAGTTTAAATTTACTGATCGATAAAATCAGTACTTGCTTCGGCAAAGGATAGTTAGCCCAGCTGTCTTTTGTCGATAAATATGCAGACTTTATCGATCAGCATCGTTGCCATCAAGCTATGTCAAAATCCACACGGAGAGCCAAGTAGGGAGCGGAGAATGACCGATCAGACAAAGGGCAGTCGGCCTGCTGTCCAAAACGTCAACAAACCAACAAATGTACTCCGATGAGCAAAACATGAAATATAATTCTTATCCCGAACTTTTGACTATTAAATTTGAAATACGTCTTTCGTTTCTCTACTTCTACTGATCGACTTCGTCGGGCGCTCCACGACAGATATCATTGTTCGCGAAGTATGTTCTGCAACTGATGTAGCTCTGTTTCAACAGAGAAGTGGGTGCATCGCCCTTTAGCCGCCGATTCAAATTATGCTGACCAGTTTTATCAGCAGCCTTAATTTCCGCAAGGAAATAAGGAAGGTGAACGTAAGTTCGAAAGTATCATTTTCAAAATAGATCTTTAGGCATCATTTGGACAATTTTGCGTCAAGGAAATGAACATTTCTGATACTGAGGCCACAATTCAAACGTCTGACGTTTCAACACGGGACTCCCAGAGAATACAGATGGTCATGCGCTTAATTCCTGTCTCATAACGCAACTTATAACTCCACCTAGCCTTTAACTCAAATGTCACCCTTGTCCTTACTTTATTCTCCGTCGAATTTTCTGCAATGCCGCCTAAGCTGCGGGAGCTATTCGCTCCTGCTTACCCGTCCGACAAAAGAAGGCAAGTGGCAGCCATGGAAACGGTGATTTAATGGGGGGCGAACCTACTACCTGCTTGTTTCATGGCCAAATAATCGGCCCCGGTAGTTTGGAGCAGCTTTCTGCACCTCTTTCTTATTTGTCAGCAGCCTCTGTCCCTACGAAGAAAATAAGATCCACTGGCGTCTGCATTTATAGTTTTTAAAACCCCCACCCAAATTTACAATTCTTATGACCTAGCTTATTGAGTCAAATATTAACTATCCAGTTTTGTGAATAAGAAGGAAAGAAAAAGGTGTGAAATTAAATTACTGGCTTTCATAAAACGAAGCTGAAACTCTATGTCTCTTTCGCTCACGTCAGAATTTATGTGACTGTCATGAACTTCGCAGATGATTAAGCTTTTCTATACAAAAAAACGTAACCGCTATCCACATATCACCGATAATATGGCCAGTAAATTATATATTTTTCCCCTTTTTCAGGTTACTAAGTAACATTTTGAGGTCCCGTTTTCTTCACACAAAAATAAAACCGTTTAAAAGTCGGAACTGGCAGTTTTGTTGTTCTTAATTTATGGACAACGTTTTCAACCTGCTCTTAGACCGGTCAAAGTGTGTTAAAAGAAGTCACAAATGGCTGAAGCCTCGTATCTTTTACCCATTTAACTAAATTGGTTAAAGCCACAATTTTTGAACTTTGTAATAAAGTTTTCATGGAATATGTCCTCGGCGTTAATATATCATTTGCCGCAGTGCGCTGCCTAATACGATTTTATGCAGCCTCGAGTGACGTATGAGTTCAACCTTCTCCATCTGCATATGTCATATCCAATACAAAATATGAACCAAGAAAAGCTCTAAGCATTGTGCGTTTCAGAATAAGCACAATGTAATATAAAAGGAGAATTCTGAAAAATTCGCGACACAAATGATCCTTTTCTCCACAAGAAGCAAGGACGCTGTTTTCTACAGACTGAATTATTCTGGTTGTGGCACCTGACATAACGGGAACCGTTTGATGCATTTCGCTTCAGGACTTTATAGCATGAACAGTTTCAAAAGGCCGAGAGGGTTAAACGAGTGGAGCAAGTTGAAATTTTTGAAACAATAATTGCAAGAACCCATGACACTTTTTGACCTTCTCCAATTTAATCATCTTCTACGGGAATAAGAAAATCTTAAGTCCAAATCGCGAATTCTTGCAAAGTCAGAATTTCAATCCGCTTTGCCCATCGATCACGTCATCCCTCTTTCATTCAAATGTTTCCGCTTGCCCTATTTTTTGCGATTTTGCCTTTTTCCACCTAGTTCTTCACCAATGGCTTTTATGCACGTGCTTCCTACGACCAACAGATATTTTTCTATGGATTGAACGTTTTAAGTTAGCTCCGAAAAGACCCACAGTGCGTCAACCCTATTCCGCTTTCTTTAAGTCAAAACTATTTCATATATCTGCACTTCTCCAGCATTAAGTGGACTTCCAAGGAACTCATGTGAAAGCGAGAGTCCACCTTCATTCCAAATACTGTCAATGCAGCTCCATAACTCGCAAGAACCGTTGTTTACTCTCCGATACATATAGCAACTTGTTCTTTACAATTACTTACTCTAAATTTCGCGAGTGCTCATCTGCTGCAAAAAGTGAGTAACGAAGGAGAAGATATAAAATTGAATTCATACAGAAAAATAGATAAAAAGTGCGCTTTTTAAGGGTGACAATATCTTGAACACAATCAAGAGACGCTTGTGTAACACCATTGAAAGGACCTTCTTTGCTGCAGAGTTCATATTTTGTGACTTGACAAAGAACTTTCCGATTCCACTTGCATAGGATGACTTGTCATTTTACGCCACTTCAATATGTGTTTACGAATTTACATAAACTTGTGGATGCAAGTACAAAGGGTGAACACAAAGGCAATTGGCCGCCAGAACTAAGGAGTACTTGTTGAGTTGGGTTTAAGTACAGGGAAATAGAACCCCTCGTTCTTTCATAACTGAGCACCTATTGGATACGGGTTATTCTGTAGACCCTAAAAAATCCTTCTGAATACTTCTTTGGGTACGAACAACCCTAACCTAATGCTACCTGGAGGCAGCCTGCATACGGTGGTTTAAATTTGACCTTTGTAAACAACTGCAGCATTTGGTGAATCTAAATCTGCCGTGGTAACACCGGCTCCCTGTTTACACATTCCTCGTCCCAACCTTTTTGACTTAGACGTTTTTACCCCCTTTTTGCTGCCCACAGTGGTTAACTTTGTTATTGATTGCCTTTCGGCCATTTCTTGTGACCATGCTTTTTGTATCGATTTTTCTGTATGAATTCAATTTTGTTTTTTCTCATTCGTTACACACTTTATGCAGCGAGAGGAGGCAGATAAGGGGCACTCGCGAAATCTATGGTTCCGCTGTAAACGTCATCTTCATATTTGTACCCGCGAAAATATGCTTCAACTTGGTTGGACTAGAAAACACATTAATTGTCTAAAGACGCTATTTTTTGTTATCCAGTACATTATGCTGCCGACCTTTTTCTTTTAAATGCTGCAAACTTTCACGAAGCCACACATGAGTGCTCGCGCCTACTGAATTGCAAAATAAGCGTCTCAAGCAGCGTAACATACTTCTCTAGCAAGAAATGACAAAGATAGGAATTAAACCCGCACAGTAAGAAGCAGGGACTTCTATGCTGACCTGAAATATCGACATAACAACTTCCTGCCGGAGTATCTTCTCCTGCATTTATCTTATCTCTGCATGCGCAGACGAGACAGGAAACCAAATCCAACCGGCCCAAACTTTTGGCGACCTCTTCCGTACGTGAAGAAGGTATCGGATACAGTCAGCCACCTTCTCGCTCCATTTGGAGTTGAAGTTGCGCATAGGCCAAAAGCAGTCATCAGGCGCCGGGTTTTGAGACCGAAAGACCCACTGTCATGGCAGAAAACGGCTGGTGCAGTTGTGGACAAAGCAACTACGTCGGAGAAACCAGAAGACTATCCCGGACGCGAATGGTCGAGCACGCAGCGGCAGTGAGAAAGAAAGACGTCAACTGCCAGGTTGCAGCTCACTCGGCGGGACCCGGACATATCTTCAAGTTTAACGAGGCTGAAACCCTCGCGAAAGGCGACAACCACATGAGCCACGATCTGCTCGAGTCACGGTTCTCAGACCTATGGTTAATCAACAAACGCAACGAATTGTGGTTCCCATACTCCATACTCAGACATTGTTTGAGCAGAAGCATCAACCAAGTGGGAAGGGCCGGGCCCAGCAGCATCTCGGACGACAGCGAACAAAATTTTCATGCAATTGTTAAGGGGGTTTGGAAGATTTGTTTACTTTTGTTGACCGAATTGTGAAAAAACTCGTGGCCTTGGTGGGAGTCGAACCCACACAGCAAGAGAGGGGTGCTTTTGCGCGACCAACGCTCTACCACTGAGCTGAGAGGTACACTGCGCACCGTGAACTTAATCACACTTCGATGGATTTTACCCGGGTTTCATTAGATATGCACACCCATAAAAGAGGCCACACATGGGAGTCAGGTAGTACGCCTAGGTGCAAGCTCACGCCGCACCAGTCAGTATTGCCCGATTCCGTCCCCGGTCCTCTTGAGGCTATTTCAACAGCGTGTGAGGAGGAGAAGAGAGTGCAGTAGATGCCGTGCCAGTCGACCATCACTGTAAACTTATTTATGCAGTAGCATAGAAGCGTACACCGATCTGTCAGAGGATCCACTCGTCCCCCATATTGCCTCTAGAGCTTTCCTTCGAGCTTCAACTGCGAGGTGGCTAGGATGTAGGCAGAAGGACATTACCAGCAAATACAGGGGTCACTAGGAAGGTCATCTTCGCATGCCCGGTCGAACGTTGACGTTCTATGTGGGGTCAGTGTTATCACAGTGGGCTAAGTTAACACACTTGCCATTGCGATCTTCAGGCCCTGTCTCCGTGTTCAGAGAGAGAGAGAAGAAGGGGACGCCAAGGGGTAAGCATAGTTTATTCTGTACAGAAGTAGTGGAGAATCGTTAGGCAGAGGGTTTGACTGCTGGACGAGCGTAGGTCTGCACCCGAGTGGTACAGTGTCCGAAGTATCTGAGAGTGGTAGTCATCAAAGCGGCCTTTCTGTGAATCACCATTGAAGGTGATTGGTCAGACCGTGGGAGGAATTCACTTGTTAGCAGCCGTGCGAAGCACGCGTTCGCGTACATTGGGGCCGAGCGAGAGGTAGACCGACAAAATGCCATCAAGTTTCCTTATGCATGGCGTGGGAGGGGGAAGGCGCTACAGTGTCAATAGAGTACCTTACCAGTGCAAAACGAAGAGACACTCTTCATCTGTGTAGTGCAACTATCACATTTGTTGGCGCAAGCACTGGTAACCACGGTTGTGCCCTCAAATTTGCGTATACTTGCCATGAACCCTGCTATTCAGCCAATTTTGCTGAGCATCTTGAGTCAGGTATGACGCAGGGAGGATAAATTAACGCCTGACGGATGTTGCGCCTACTTGTCAAGCCTGCCAAGAGGTGTCTGTGACTGTACGGATTCCCCCAACCCAAAATTAGGACATCATAGAATGCTACGATGCACCCAGCTTTGGTATAATAAATCGCTACAACATCGAAATTATCAACCCCACTGCCATGTTGTGTTCACCTCTACGTATCTTTTGTGTGCTTGCGCTTTCCATCAACTGCCCCAGCTTACCTACCTCACGGTCGACAGTCTTCCACTTGATAAAGTCGTGGAGTGCCCTGCTCTGTCTCCAGCTGTTTATTCAAGACTGCTTATCTTACCTCTGACATATAATTTTGGTAACAGCGACTGTACTCGTGGCTTGAAATTGTGCTGTCTTAATATATACTCCAAAAAGAGAACATGTTGGTTTGTACCCAGGAGCATGCTCTAAATTTCTTTGAAACTTAGGACAGATCCTCTGCAGTGACCCTTTCCAGGTGCCTCATCCGCAAATGGGAAAAGGATACAGGTTTGGTAAGAAGAGTAGAGGTTTGAATAGCATTTGCCGTTACTTTGGTCACTCAAATACCTTTGCTGCTATCAATAGTCAGCGTCTGTCTATTGCGTGAATTTTTATTTCGCAATTTTCGATCTTTTCGATTACCTGTCATCGATCATGGTGAAAGATAACGTGTTACAAAACCTGCCTCTCTTAGTTGAAAACCACTGTAGCAAAAAATTAAACCAGTTTCCGCGCAAAGGGTTGAGCTTGGTGCTCTTATGAACATTGTGTGTATGGCTTAAATGTGGCCCAAGTGAGTCTCAAAAGTAACTTCTCGGTGATAAAATGGATTTTTTCGTTTTCTTTTGATTGCAGGATACGACCAAACACTTGGGTTACAAACTTGAGTTGAATTTTCTGTCATTAGGTGGAAAGTTCCCCGAACAGGATAAAAGAACAGAAATTTCTCGCATAAAGGTGGCTTTGCATCAAATTCAAAGTGCACTTGAGTTAGATTTAAGTTCAAAATATGTTCAGCTTTATAATTTCTTTAAAAACTAACTTCTCTTCTCGGTGTGCAGTAGTATATTCAAGGACCTATAGACTAGTCCGAAATTTGGTGCATGTATTCGGGCCGAACTGAATCAGCCACTGCAGGATAAGTACGTAATATACACATGCTGCCAGCTGGGGGACCCAATGGTGAGCTGGATCTCTCGCAGCTGTGTAAAACAGCAGCAGAATACCGGCGATAAACATGTCTGGGCCTTTTGGCTAGTACCTAGGCTGCTAGTTTGGTAAGCTACAACATCATTTTAGGGTAATCGTTACGCCTAGAGTGAATTCTAACTGAGCGTAATGCCTTGAGCAGCTGTTATGCCACCCTGGAAGCCAAAGCCTTCTAGACTTGCTTTCCCTTCAAGTCTGACCTTGCTGCTAGCAGCAGCGCCAAAATGGCCAAATAAAGACGTTAATTGGCTTCATGACTTTTCAGCCCACAATGGCTTACACGGATTATGTATGCGATAAGCGACCTTCTGTTTGGAGCTGACAGAATAAACGGAAGGAAATCATCAATATCGCCTTGGATTCCTGTTCATGAGGCACGTTGAATGTCCTAAAAATTCAAAGGAATGTGAATGAAAACGTTCGCGTTAAAGGTATTTGTGTGAAGGAAGAAGAGGTGTTATCGACCACCGGATCAATTTGTTTATTGTCCTAAACTTTCGGGCTCTTGCGGGAGTCCAACAGCAGAGATAAAAGCGTCCACTAAAAACAAGCAAGAGCTATAGGGGACAGGAGCCAATCAACCGTTACACGGGAAAGAAAGAACTCATCAATCACCAGTGTCGGCCGTGCGGATATGCCTACGCAGGGCGATGTATGTCAGATCCAGATCGATAGATCGATTGATTGAATGCGTGCGATACAGCTCCTGGGCCGTCGCAAAATAGGGGTAAGTGTTTCGGGTAAGTTAAAGATGTATGGCAGCACTCATCAGGTCCTTGGTTGCTCCAACTTTGGCCCCCCAGCTGATAGGGGCAGTCTGTGGTTCTCGAAAAATTTGCCTTCATATCCCTTTGTCTTAAAATGGTGCCCAGGTTATTTTATATCGCAAAGTTTGTCATCCATTTGGCAGCAGTGGGATTCAGCCGCGTTGTGTGGAATTTTGCCTCTAGCTCTGTTCATGGACCATATTTCTGGCGAATGTGGCATACCGGCACTTACAAGCCATCTTATGTGTTCTGATTTATACTTTAAGATGAATTTGGCTCAGGCCAGTTTAACCATTTCCCCTTTTTTTCAGCGTGAATAGTTTGGCTTTTATCGCCGTCATTCATCCTGATTAGCTCTTTTTAGCTCGCACGACATGTTCAAAAAGGACACAAGTCGGAATATTTCCTTACTTTAGGTAAACATGTTATAACACGCATAAGAGGCTTCATTTGCAGAAGATGGTGGAAGGTGAATTCGAAATATAAAGTTTAGTTGAATCTGAATGGGTGGCCGCCCACTACCCTTCATGAGTGTAAATGGTTCTACCGATGAGTTAGCTTGCGAGGCGCCTTCACTGGTTGTGACACAAAACTACGGATGATATCCAAATTTGTAAAACAATCAAAGATGTTACAATCAAATACTGACAAACAAGGCTCAAAGAATCCGGATGTAGGGCACTATATTTGAATGTGGCACGCAAATTCTGCCCCATGTATTATTGACGCCTTGGCCAAATTTCAGAACAAAACGCGTTGATCTGAACTTATGGAATTGCCTAAGTCGTATGCCGTCAGCGATCTATAAAAGATGGTCCGGAAACAAACTGACAAACCAGTATTTTGCTCCATATCTTTAATGACCTTGCAAGGCCCCCTTCGTAAAACTGAAACTGAGAATGGTAGCAATAGATCTAGACCAGCTGCAGTAGGAGCAAGCCAGGCCATCGAAATGGATATTCGGCATTAGCAATCTTTCCAATAAGGATGGGTTGATGAAGGATTACCTGCCCTCTTATAAATAATTTAACTTTGGCTTCCTTTGTGTATTTAGGGTGCCCATGGTAATGGATGCTTTCTTAAACCAGAGAGCTTTTTCACAACGGGCAAGAACGTAAATTTCCTTAATATTGATTTTTTTTCTTCATCCACCGGTAACTCGAACATGACATGCTCTGCCAGCTGACCTAATAAATTCCGATAGCATTGTTTGAGTTAAAACAACAAAGGACCCTGTAATTTTTGTGAACATCGTCTGACAGATAAAGAGTGCCTGCAGAAAATCCCAAAAACAATTCGTTTTCTGCAGTGCTCCGTAATAAATTATTCTGAGGACAAGAAACGTTTGCATATGCATGTATGCAGTGCGATTTCTCCAAATAGATTACAAAAGCTGACATTCGCTGCTTAATTTAAATGGGCATACGGATTGACCATTCACAGGAGTCGCCACAAGTCTTCCTGTATCTCCTACAATACGGGCATAAACGCTTTCTCCACTGACAGTGCTTGAGTATTCCACAAAATGTTCGAGTCAGATATTTTATGATAGGAACGGGAACTGCCTTGGCATGAAGCCACTTATGATGGATGACCACTGACTGAGTCGCGTATATATAATGAGCCCTAAAACTGAGAATAACTCAAAAGAGCTTTTTCACTTAGTTGTTGTCTTGAAGTGACTGTGATTTGCTAGTAAACCACTTCCAGCTCGTAATGATTAACTTTTATTTGGAAAACGTCATGTAATTGAAATTGTTAACTCATTCGGTCGACCATAATATGACTCTCTGAAGTCAAAGCAAAGTCTCTGATTGTACATTAATTTTTTTTTGTTAACTCGCTCGTCAGTTTCAATATTTTGCAATGCTTGTTATTGCATGAGTTTTAAACTACAAGAAGAGGAGTCATTCTTCACTCAATGTTAGCATATTATACCTACTGTAATCGTCCTAGTAGCAATGTTTGCTGCATTATTAGGAGGTTTGGCATATTTGAGTTGACCCAATTAGGTCAATTCAAAGTTTGCTGTATCAACACAAAGGATGCATGAGGTATTCAGGACTGCCGTTGCTCGCTAAGAGGGATCAACAACTATGTTTGCGCGTTGCTGCTTTTAGGTTTAGTCGCCTCATGACCGGAAGGCAGCCGCAGGGGCCAGCCAAAACCAAATCTGCCTATAGATGAGGCATTTTGAATAAATATCCCTAACTACCCATTTTCGTTCTTTTTGTGGTCAATTCTTCCCAATTTGTTAATGGAATTTGTCTCAGTTCCCAACTAATTAGCTGATTGCCTGAGGCAGCCCAACAACGAGGTCAGGACAAAGAACTCAACGATTACCCTATTTCCGACGTTAAACTTTCGAGGTATAAGACAAATTAAAGCTGCTGACCTCGCTAGTGAACCGTATCCTTGAGAGCTCGTCATAAAACACATAACATCATAATCTCAAACAATATAAATTTCATTGTCCTTAATTCCAGTAATTGTAGCACGCCTTTCCCTGAAACCCGAGGCCAGGAAACGCCCCCAAAATCATAAATTCTTAGGAACTTAGTGCTAATTTCAGGTTGTTGTTATTTCAGAAGATGAAATGGCGAACCTACGTTTCTTTTCGATAATTCTCATCAGGCTTTTACATTTATATGGTAGTTCAGTAAATGAAGAATGCGGGTTGGTAGAAAAATAGAACTGTTGTTAGGACAGGAGGAATGCTGGGGGAGGAAAGGGGGGTCAAAATACGCTCAGCATTAGGGAAAACTGGAAGTCGGTTGAAGTGTTAAGCTGCTGGCTGTTGGATTAGCAACTTTTGACCATGGCAACTGCATTGCCGCAACGAAGTTCTTTTGAGCGCACAGGATCAGCCGGCGCAGCCTGATGGTGGCCGCTTCTGCCGAAGCCAACAGACGTTGTCCAAGAGATTTTGAGTAGTCTGAAGGTACCTTGTAGATAACTCGGAAGGCCTCTTTGGCATCGACCCAATGGTCTGAGTCTACCAGGCGCACTAGAATGGAACTATTTAACCCTTTAGTTGACCCTTCCCTAACCATGCTGGAATGTGTTCTCGTACTCTCTTGGACAACGCCGGCTCGTGCGACCAATGTATCCCGCCCAACAGGAGCAGGTAAATGAATATATGCACATAGATGTGGTCTGGGCTGGCAGTTTGTCCTTGACCTCGCCGTATTGGATGGGAGTCGTCGAGAAAAGTACATGGGCGTTGGCTGCTGGGAAGGTAGTTGCTACGGCTTCACTCAGGCGCCTCCTTAGGAGTTCGCTTGGTTCATCCCCTTGAAATGGGACCCTGATGAAGATTCGCTTCTTCTCTGCAGTTGACACTGCGGGTTTTGGTGGTCTTTCAGCCATGTTCTGGGTGAAAAATCGACTGGGATACCCATTTTCTCGAAACATGTCTTCAATCGTCTTTAGCTCCTCTTCTACGCTATCATTAGAGCAGATTCTTTTCGTCCTTTTCGTCAAACATTGTATTAAATTACGTTTGAAGTTTAACGGTACGAAGCTAGCAAAAATGAAAAGATTGCCCAGACCACGTTTTCTTACGATATACTCTTCGTTGAATACTCCCATCAGTAGTACATCAAGGAATGGGAGCGAACCAGATTGGTTTTCTTCTACTGTAAACTTAATAGTCGGGTGCGCCTGATTCACTTTATTCATTAGAGCTGACAGGTTGGTTTGGTCTGATGCAACCGCGACTATATCATCTACGTAACGGTTGTAGTACGTCAGATTGTTTATCTGGTGCGAAAAATCCAACCCCACCTCCACGCTGGTGCGCGCCGGAAACTTGCTTTTGCTTGGCTAACGGGGCTCTGGTAGGGGAGCAAGACCGGGGACCTAGCGCCAATCCCCTTTTCTCCACGAAACACGGAATGGACTTTCATGACTTTCTACACTTTCATGAATCACAACTATACGCAACATATGATCTCTGCTACGGCGTCCGCGGGAACCGACGCGCCCCATCCTCTTGGCATCGCGGAACGGGTGTTAAATCTGCGAGCTGATGCCGGATTGCGAATTGCAGGCTGGAATGTTCAAACTCTGAAGGATGACGGCGCCCAACTGTTAACAGCCAAATCCCTTTCTGAATACCGTGTTGGTGTGGCGTGTCTCTCTGAGGTCCGCCTACCTGGCACTGGCCACAAACTGCTGCAAGTACCAAGAACTGACTCTGCGTACCATCTCTACCACAGTGGTGTGTCCGACAACTGTGGACTGTATGGTGTCACTATAGCTTTGGCCGATGAATTTCACTCGAGTCTGCTAGAGTGGGAGGCTGTCTCACCGCGGATCGCTTGGGTCCGTTTGAAAAGTGCCCCAGTCAACGTTTCCATCATCTCGGTATATGCGCCTACTCTGGCTGCTGATGGCAGCATAAAAGATGACTTCTACGGTGACCTCCAGCAAACAGTTGACCGCATCGCAAGAAGCGATCTACTCGTCATTGCCGGCGACTGGAACGCCCTACCAGGTGTGTGTGACGCTGGAACCCGTCATGTGCTAGGCAAATGTGCTGTCGGAGCGCAGTGTGCCAACGGTGAGCGCCTTGTCAACTTCGCATCGTCTAACCGCCTCGTTGTGTCAAGCACCCGTTTTGATCATCCGCGCCACCACCTTGTCACTTGGTACTCAAATGACGGGCCTACCCAGGCCCAAATAGATCACATCCTTGTCCGAGCACGCTGGGCCAGCTCGGTCTTGGATTGTCGAGCCTACCGCGGTGCTGATACAGGAAACGCTCATGCATCGGACCATGTCCTACAGCGGGCAACCCTTCGCTTGCGTTTGAGAGCTATTCACAGACCCTCCCGACCACAGCGGATCGATGTTGCAAAGCTGAAGTCCTCTGCTGGCGACGCCTTCCACTTAGCACTCCAGAACCGTTTCGACGGCCTGTACCCTGACGCCCGAGCGGACCCAGAGCCCGCGTAGCAGTCCCTGAAGGCCGCGATGTCAGAGCTGGCATACACCCATCTGGGCAAAACCCGACGGCGACATCGCGACTGGATCACTAGACCCACGCTTGAGTTAGCTGAGGAGGCCGGCCGAGCCAGACTCACTGGCTCCCCCACTTACAGAGAGCTGCGGCGCCAAACGATAAGGGCCATCCGAGCCGATAGGAACGCCTACTGGAGCGACTTTGCCACGGAAACGGAGCGAGCAGCTACCAGAGGTGACACCCACAAGCTCTACCGACTCTTAAAGCAGGCCAGCAGAGGTTCGGGGAACACCACCGAGACTTTACTGGATCGCAACGGTGCTGTAATCACTAAGATCGATGACCGGTTAGAGAGATGGCGCGAGCATTTCTGTGACCACCTTAACCATGATCCCCCTGTGATGTCTGACCTGTCGCCCAATGCGGACGATCCCCACCATCTGCATGAGTGCAACACAGAGCCACCCAGTCTAGAGGAAGTTGTCTGCATTCTCTTGAGGCTACGCAACAACAAGGCACCTGGTGAGGATGACCTCCCGCCGGAGCTCTTTAAATGTGCACCCGAGGTTATTGGGCCCTGGCTACAACAAATATTTGCCAAGATATGGGACAGCGAAGTTGTGCCCTCTGACTGGAGAAAAGCAGTGATCCTCCCCTTGTTTAAAAAAGGCGACAGATGAGCGTGCAAAAATTACAGAGGCATTAGCCTTATCGAGGTAGCGGCGAAAACATTCACGTCTCTTCTTCTCAAACGTTTCCAAACTGCGAGAGACCAGCGCACCCGCCCAAACCAGAGTGGATTTCGACCAGGTCGTGGCTGCACCGACCAGATCTTCAATCTCCGCCGTGTACTGGAACTGAGATGGGGTCACCAACAACCCACTGTTCTATGCTTCATCGACTTTGCTGCCGCATTTGACTCTGTTGATCGCAGTTCGCTGTGGAACATAATGAGGACGGACGGTCTACCACCTAAGCTTCTCAATCTCATGCAGGCATACTGTCGTGGCACTTCCACACGGGTAAGGACGCAGAACGGTGACACGGAAGCCTTTAGCGTCAGGACGGGCGTCCGCCAAGGTTGGGCCCTTTCACCAACCCTGTTCAACTATGCGGTGGACTGGATCATGACCAAAGCACTGGATGACTTCCCAGGAGTGCAGTTTGATCGCTCGAAATGGGTGACTGACTTGGCGTATGCTGATGACGTCGTCCTCTTTGGCGACAACTGTAATGCAGTTCAGCAGGCGTTGGACAAGGTCAATGAGCGTGCCCGATCCATCGGATTACGCTTAAACGCGACTAAGACCCAAGTCATGCTCTCCTGTGTGCCCCCTACATCTGTCACTCCCATTGTTCTCGACGGCGCTCCTCTCGAAAAGGTCGACTCGTTTAGATACTTAGGCTCTTTGGTCACGGAAACGGGTCAAGGTGTCGACGAGGTTGTATCACGCGTCAACCGTGCCCGAGCTGCCTTCTACCGACTGTGCGCTCCTCTATGGAATCGAAGGGAAATATCACTACGCACAAAGTCCCGTGTTTACCAAGCAGTGGTTCGATCTATCCTGCTCTATGGCGGAGAGATATGGCCTATGCGTGTTGAGGACATGAGGCGCCTTGAGGTGTTTGACAATGACTGCCTACGCCGCATCCTTTGTCACCGACGCGTCGACCGAATTCGCTGCTCCGATCTCCGCCGACGCTGTCACCTGGACGCTCTCCCTCCACTCCTGCTTCAGAGACGACTTCGGTGGTTCGGGCATGCGTCCCGGCGTGATAATGTTGAGCTGATTCGTGACCTGCTTGTGGCGACGCCTCCCCCCACCTGGCACAAACGTCGCGGTGGGCAGCTTAAAACTTGGACAGCAACGGTCAAGCAGGATCTGTCGTCAGTTTCCGGCCCATGCGTCTACGGCCTACGCCAGTGGAACCGTGAATGGATGGTGCTCTCGTGTGAACAGGCGCAAGATCGACGCGCCTGGACAGCTGTGATTCATGATGCAGTCAACGTCAAAACTGATGCCGGCTCAACCCGCCCGAGGTGAATGCCGTTACAAGTACAAGTAAGTACAAGTAAGTAATGTTGCGTAGCCTCCAGTTTGCCCATGAATATATTTGCTAGAAGCGGACCCAGAGGCGAGCCCATGGCTATTCCATCCAATTGCCTGTACATGTTGTTGTCAAAAAGGAACTGATCATTCAAGATGCATTTTAGTAGCAATTCCTTGAGTGCATTTACTGGCACTCCTATGTCCTGGTGATTTGAGCTAATGAATTAACAGATGTGATCTACTGTTTCTGTGATTGGCACGCTTGTGAACAAGGAAGAGAAATCTAGTGAGAACATCACTGGGCCGTTCAGGTCGAGCTCTTTCACATCCTACACGAATTCGAAGGTGTCTAGGAGACTGTGTGAGGCTAGTTCACTCTGTATGGGTTTAAGTCTGTCCGCTAACCATTTCGCTGTCGCATGGTATGGCAAATTTATCATATCTAGGATGGGACGAACGGGTACGCCATCTTTGTGAATCTTTGGTAAACCGTACAGTCGAGGTATGTGCATGCTAACGGGGCGGAGACATTCTAATTCGTATTTGCTTATGATATCGTCCTTTTAAACTCTCTTCAGACAGTCAGTCAGCTGCATTTCAACCGCATCAGTGTTATCTTTCTCCTTTTCTGTATTGCTAAACTTGTCTTTGTCTGACAGAATGGATTGCATTTTCGCAATGTAATCTGTTTTTTTCCATTAGAACAACACCCGTTCCCTTATTTGGCCTCGTGATGAGTATTTCTTTATTCTGCCGGAGGAGTTTCAATTTCTACATGTGTGCCTTCGTTAGCAGACCTCGATGTTTCTGGCCACTGGTTCAATACTGATAAGAACAGTTAACTAGAGTAGACTTAAAGTGCCGTAAACTCTCGTTCGAAAGTGGCTGAAGGTCATGGGTTTGATTCGGCAGATTCTCAAACTGTGTTTCCAACTCTAGTTGGTTGGATTTCTGCCGGTGACAGCAAAACTTAGGATCCAGGGATAAGGCATCGATTGAAGTTTTATCAAGTGATACAGACGAATAGTTGTGTACGTACCGACTTGGGTTATCAGGAATTTTTGATTGTCTTTATTTCTCCCCACTTCTCCTCGATGGACTGCACATAGTTCTCGAATTCAAGACTTTCGTCTTTGTTTAGTTGGTCGAGAATGGCTACACTTTTGCACAAGTGACGCTCTAGCTCTTCCACTTTTGCACGGACGCTTTCTCGTTCATTCTTAGCAAATCTTCTCAGTGCATAACTGGTGATAACAGTAGGACTCCGTCGCAATTCTCTCCAGTAGAAGGTCGGATATTCATTTACCTCTACACATCTATCGATAAACTTGGCCCGTATTATCGCCTCCACAAGTCTGGTGTTGATACGTAGGTACCTATTGAGCGCCTTTAACACAGCGGGATCTTTGGATTGTCTCAAATTTGCGAAAATTCCCATTAAAAATTTCAGAAGACGAAATGGCGAACATACGTTTGTTTTCGATAATTCTAATCAGGCCTTTACATTTATATGGTAGTTAAGTAAATGAAGAATGTGGGTTGGTAGAAAAAAGAACTGTTGTCAGGACAGGGGTAATTGGGGGGAGGAGGAAAGGGGGGTCAAAATACGCTCAGCCTTAGGGGGAACTGGTAGTCGGTTGAGGTGTTAAGCTGCTGGCTGTTGGATTAGCAGCTTTTGACCATGGCAACTGCAGTGCCGCGACGAAGTTCTTTTGAGCGCACAGGATCGGTCGGCGTAGCCTATGTTTAGAGTTAACGTGCGGGTTAAGGTAAGGTTCAGGTTTAGTGGACATCACCGATTATGGTGGTCAAAGTTGCACACAGGTTCGGGTTTAAGTATTAGGTTAGCGCTAAGATAAGAGCTGTGGATAAAGTGGAAGTTGTGGTTAGTGTTAGGGTTAGAACATTTATCCTACCTGGATTGAAGCGCAGCGTTACCTTTGTCGGTGGTGGCTATAAGAGTAATCTCGACCTTTCCAATTTCTTCTTCTTGATCTATAATAAAAATATGTCCGTAACTTCGAAGGTGTCCAGATTTTTCCGCAGTCTGGAAGCTGAAAAAGAGGGGATGGGACATTTCTTCCCTCAAATTGGTCGACCGCCGACATTGCAATACGTCGCTCTTCCCCTCTAGCAACGATATGCCATTAAAATTAAAAGAAATAGGGCATGTACGAAGAATGGCTTCAGTAACCACCAAGCCCGGGAGCAAATTCCGACCAGACAAAAGAAGAGCCCACTCCAAACCATTCCCACGATCATCACGAAGTTTAAGTTTGGTGAGCATACAGTCTGAGGCATCAGCGAGAAGAGAAAGGAGACTCGTTCTTCAGCGGAGAGTGCCGGTTTCTCATTTATCGATCGTCTCTAGGGTCTCAGTTTGGAGAAAATCAAGAAAAACTTGACAAATTTTATTCGAATACAGTAGCCACCGGTTATTAAGCCCACGGCTAATAAGCCCAGTCGCGTATTAAGCCCAAGTTAGCTTGGGACGGAATTTTACACAGCAAAATCCGCTGGCTAATAAGCCCAGTTTGCCAACAGGATAGAGTGAAATTCTCATCTCTCTGCGGTACGTGTCGCAAATAATTTTGTTTGTTTTTGTTATTTCGTAAAATACAGTCAAAAGGCTTTCTTTTCTTGTACATAACCAAGCTCTACACATAATACAGTGCGTATGTAATATATATTGCCTATCCTGCGTTTGCTAATTAAGAACTACGACTCTCCGCTTAATGCGCCTGCCGCTTATTAAGCCCGACTTGGTCTGGGACCGAGTTGGGCTTAAAAGCCGGCGACTACTGTACTACTGATAAATATCTCACCGCTGCATGCACGAGTGGAATTCCGTCAAGTGCCTGCAGAGCAGCGAGTTTTGAAGCGCTCGCTGCGAAGTTGCATGACCTTGGGGAAGTAGTGGGCATTGAACAAGAGAGCCGGACAGCAGTGTTGACTGTCCGCCACAAAACACTTATCTTGACTTAGGATATCCATCACGTGGCCTCAGATGGCCCCAGACTGTCAGGCAAAATTCTGGACGAATGTGTTCTAATGTGAGCAGAACCTGAAGCAGATCTTACAAAGTTATGCCCTTCACTGAGGAGAGCAGAAAGTTCAAAACCTCTCTCGGATACTACCTTGCTTCAGAAAGAGTCACATGTCACACATGCGCGATGGTGGTTTCTGAAGATGCACTAGAGATAACTTCATACTTGTCTTCCTATTTTAAGCCCTGGCGACCAAATCTCACAGACCTGAGTTTGTATGTATATCAAGATAATAATTTCATAACTTGTAAAGTTAAATTAATTTACCGAGACGTTGCTTTTTAAGGTCAGACCCGACATTTTAGGCGACTTTTGAATCGAAAACATTTAACTACCGTGGAATAACCCCGTAATGTCTATGTTACAAACTAATAAAAAGAAGTATAACATCAGTTTCATAGGATGCAAATGCAACATGCGTCGGTATAAACATCGCCGCAGCAAGCGTCAGGGTTTTTACCCATTACATGTGTTCGGATTACAGTATAATGGCTTCATCATATTATTTATGTGGAAAAAAACATTACCGATAAGGATTGGGAGGCCGGGATGGACATTTCTAGCTTGTTAGACGTCATTAGCCAGCCATACCCAACCTCAGCTGGCCCACCAGCCGAGGCTCAAAACCGCAACCTGTTGATTAGAAATCCTGTGCCCTAACCCATCAGCAGCCGCTCAGCGACTAGATGATTGATGTTGGGACTTGCCACACTAACAGCCCAGCTTCTAGCATATTATAGGTAGTAAGACATTACCAACAAGGCATGAGACAGCGTACAGTAGCCTACATCACAGTCATTGGTTCCAACTTACGGCCCAGAATTCGGGCAAGTGTGTTTATTAATAAGAGTTGAATTGAGGAACTTTCAATCTTCTTATTGCATTTTCTCTCAAAACATTCCTGCGTATTTCTTTTCGAGGGTCACACAGCATACAGCCCAAGCTATGGCTCCATACGGAAGGCCTTACTACTGTTTAATCTGGAGTAGAACTGCCGCTGCAATTAAAAATCTCTTCCATTGCTCCACTAAGGACTGAAAATACAGCATCCTAATATCGGCATTAATCCAACTAGAAAACCTGTACATGATTATTCAGCGGTAAGTATAGCGTGATCAGAAGGACTCTGAGCCTTTGTTGCCAGATGATGAGTTTGAAGCATGCAACTCCATAAGTTTTTGACAAAACCGTAAGAAAATTTGCCGTTTATCAATCCCATTTCCACAATTCCGACGGATAAGCACGACAAATGCTGCCTTTACTCCTCTTTCATTGCTTCCTAACCATCAGCCGACTAACAAGGCCTTTCCATCGCTAATCTGTCGTATTCAGTTATCATTTTCCAACCGTTTTACACCTGTCTCAGTCCTTCTTGCATCACTGCCCGCCGTTCATAATTATCTCTTACCCGCGAAGAGTGGTAGGTCTCCACTTGACGTTCAGTCAAGTGTTTATAATAGATTTGCTACGCCCGGCTGCTGACGGACGGAGGACGGGTGAAGATGAGGGGGAGGGGGAGAGGGGAAGCCCATCCGCGCAGATGGTCAGTCTGCGCGTCTGAGTATTCTCACCTTCGCGTCTTGTCCACATCGGTAGGGGATGATGTCGTGCAAGGGGGTGGCCTGCAAGCGCGTCAGGATCCTGCCTCGAGGTGGCAAGCCCTGTAATGCAACTCCCCCGCTCCACCCCTTCCTCCAAGACACGACCGCTTGAAAACGCTGGTAGGAGAAGCGCGTTAATGAGCAGTCGTCACGGTTCTCTGACCGTTGCCCTCAAGAGGACGTCTAAAGGTCCTGGCATCCATGCGCTCCTTGGCGCTGCTACCGACAATTTCGCCGTAAGTTAGGAGAGGATTCAGGTGAGACTAGTGTTATTGCTTTCACTATCATCACGCCGACACAGGCTGGCACCTAGTTACATCAGTCTTTTTTGTTTTTGCGCTTATTAACGTACTTTACAGGATGCAGAGATGGCTAACCGATCAAGTACCATTTGATGATTCTGTACCGAGGTCCCATTTTTAAACTGTTCGTCTGATTTAAATTCATTAGACAAAACTCTAGAGCTTGATCCCCGCTGGACATCGTTGCTTTATTAAGACTTATGACGACTTATATATGATAAACGGTCCATGCAATCATCAAACAATATAGTGGTGAACAGGAAAGCAGTAACTGGTAGGTCTATAAAATATCAATCAATCTTTCTCTCTTGGGCTAAAGCAATGCCAAGTGGAGCTCAAGCTCCAGTGTTGTGTCCAAAGCATTTAAACGAAATGGGCAGTTAAAAAACGGCGCGAGAATGTTAAAGGTCAATTAGTTTGACACCTTGGCAGAAGTCTTCTATCCTGTGGGTTCAAAGTAATAACGCATGTTAGGTCATCCTATTGTCCTTAGCGTTGTAGAGTCGAATAAATCAATTGTGAGACCAGATGAAGCCATGAAGGCTTCTCAATCTTCACCTCCATTCCACAGTTGCTATTAGTGAAGCTCATTTTCAAACTTCTGACATTGCCTTGAGTCAAGCTCTTAAATTCACCTGAACAGCTCCATCAACTTCTAATGTATTACCGCAAAACCTTAATATCTGCGGATAAGCTTCTTGTCAAGTTGGTCCTTCAACACATTGCATACTCGATGTTTATCGGGTACAAATGAGTGTTTTCAACTATTTTGCCGAAATTATCCCCTCGTCATCATAAATAACCAACTGGAGCAAATAAAAAAGCGAGGGAATTCGCTTCATTTGACTATCCAAACCAGCACCAGGCAAGCCAAATGCCTTTTTTACAGAAACTTACTTATTCTCGCACACTATTCCAGGGAGTTTAAAGACCTTGCAGTACATAAGTACATGAAAGGGCTTAATTATTATAGTTCCACCACCCTAATCCACAGACCGCAGTTCACTTTCGAGTGATTGATGTTAAGGAAACATTGTCCCCTCGACCGAAACTCGGGCAGTCCCCTGCAACTTACGGTGCATTGATGTAGACTGCAACTTCGCTGAAGAAACCGAACGAGGACTGCTTATCAACCTACACTGACACACGTTGTGGAGCTGCTATTTAAGTCTCAATTGGCAACTCAGATACCTCATGAAGGAAACTAACTATACTTTTGATTCTTAGGTAACGACCATCATATCACGGGCAGCTAAAAGCTACAATAACCCATATTAGAGGCGTGAAGATTGGATGCTGATTCAATGAAAGGGTGCACTAAGCTGCCGCCCGCGTATCATGCCCTGCACTATTAAAACAAACGGATCAGGAAGAGGTGGTCGCAATGAACCTACGAAAAGGAACAAAAAACTTACGGATTCATATACATTGGACACACGCAGAGGCAGTTGGCAACGTGGTCGGCTGAATATATACCAAAGTGGCCGCTTAGGGCGGAAAATAAGATAATTACGAATTGAAAAGAAGATTCGATCGCTGGGACAACACTTATATTCGCCTGACGTTTCGACATCCGTCGCGGATTCTTCATCAGAGACGCGAGCAGAAAGGAGTAGCAGTAGCAGTTCCCAAGAATTTAATCGCAAGGCACCTGGTGGACAGCGGTCGACACAAGGACTGCATTTAAGGTCGTACTTCGGACAACGATCGGGCAGCTTCTGCGATTTGCGGAGGCCGCTGAAATACGAAGAAGAAAACCAGACCTTTGCAAAAAGCAGGATCATATGATAAACGGCGAACTGCCGTGGTAAGGACCGATAAAGGACATAAACCCAGTCCCTCTCCTGTGCTCTGACGATCCCTTCCCCGTATGACCAATTAATGCCTGCCCCTCTCCCCCCCCCCCCCCCCCCCCCCCCCGACTCTAATCAAGCTTGAATAGCTTTAACTTTAACCTAAAAAGCCTTGCTTCGATAAATGCCGTCCTCTTTTTCCGCTCACCATGCGCACCCAGACCCATGACCAATAGCTTGTGCTCTATTTACCTATTGAGTTCCAGCCTTCTAGGTCAATACTTAATTGGACATTTTATTTTATCTTATTAATAGGCAATGACCGGGCAAGACTTGATCCAAGAAAATTCTTTTTCTCTAAGAGGGTAATCCAGGCATGGAATAACCTTCCTGCGGATATTGTCATGTCCCCTTCCGTGGATGTTTTTAAAGCAAACCTAGACCGATTTAATGAGTATCGTCATGATTAAGTACTCCAAATCCAATCACTGAAGTATTCCGAATCCAAAAATTGAAGCGCTCTGCATCCAAACCTTGAAATGCTAGAAATGCTATAAATATATACTAATAGTAATTTGTAAGTAGTATTATTATTAGTACCTAACCAAATGAGTTTCAGACATTATCTAGCTATGACGTCTCTGCTGACTATGCGATCTGCGCCGATCGTGTCTGAGGACGCATCTACCGCACCTATGGTCCGAGGCTACGCGGCCCTATCAACCCTTTCTCGTATCCACTGACTGCTGACGACGGGGTGGTTTCCTCGGCTCTTGGCACAGCAAAGGCGTATCATGGTCCCATCTCCGGTCTGTGGGACGTTCTCGTGACTCCGAGGTTTCCTCCTCGTATGGTCCTTCAGATGTAGATATTACTCGTCATGGACCCCATGGCTACCGTCAAAATTCACAGAAGCATCATGCCCCTATCATTCACATACTTCCCCACGAGCGACAGTTTTTCTCCTAATAACCAAAAATGACATTCCATTTTGAATTATAGGCCAGCCTTAGGAGTTTTTTCACTGTCTGCTCTTCTTCCTCAGTTACACAGCTGGCTCGTGTAAGCTGAGTGTGAGTTTATTACTTGAAACAAGCGAGAAGTCGTTTGAAATTGTGTCAACGACTTCTTTAGAATGTTCGGCTTTGCCGATGCATTTCTTAAATCCTATGTACCAAGAGGGAGTTCAAAGGCGTTTGCCTATATTTCCTTTAATAAATTTGACTTGACTTGACTTGACTTGACCGTATGCAGTTGAAGAATAGGTAACAAAATTCTATGACGTCCTTGAATCCTGCGACTCACGTTGCCTTTGCCTTGTTCGAAAGACAGTCCGACAGCGGACTCAACTAGTGGGGAAGTAGATTAAGCATCCAAGTAAACAACCCTCCGTTGGGGTGATAAGTTATAATCCAGTCAGTTTTTAAACTCGCTCTAATCTACAGGCACACCGAGACAGTGAAAATGCCGAAACTTCAGTCACTGCAAGACCGACTAGTTCGATGGTTTACTTGAATATCTGTTCAATTTTGTGCACCAAAAGCTTTGAGAATGGACGACCGACAAAATTCGTGCACCCGCCGGAACGGCCAAAAAACCAGTCTCAGTTGTACATTCCTCTTTTTCGTTGGTACAGTGGAGTCCGGTTAATGTGGACACGGTTAATGTGGACAACCGCTTAATGTGGACAGATGGACAGGAACGGAATTTCTCCATAGTAGAAACGACTGGTTTGGGGTCAGTTCGCTTAATGTGGACAACCGGTTAATATGGACAGTTGGCCTGGAACGGAGGTGTCCACATTAACCGGACTCCACTGTACTTTCTAACCCAACTTCGTGAAAGCATCCGCACTGAGGCACAGTGAGCCAAGAACTTGTGCTCTTAACCTCTTAGAAGTCAAAATTAAAAAAGGATACCCAGAGATATGAATTGCCTGGAATACTGGACAACGTGCCACAAGGTCTACTACTGCAACTTCCAAAAATATATATCTCTAAGATTGCCTCTTCTAGAGGACGCAGGAAAGGAATTAGTAAGACAACGTCTAAAGACAGCTGTGAAGATCGTTTTTGCCGCTGCCATTTTACGCGTGTTCCTTGCAGACCCCTTTCCCCTGCAGTTAAGAGATAAACACTGACTGTCCTTGCAGACTGCGTCAATTTGTATTTATTCATTTACTTGCTCTCGTGAAGTGAAATACACTGGTCATACGATGCTCTGTCTACCTGACTGGCTACGTAGAGATGGGATTATACGCATTTCGGATTCTTTTCTCGCACATCTAGGAGACAAAAACCAGCAAAACATCGTAAACGAAGCCTTTCAAGTTGTATATTAGATACCAGCAATCTAATCCAAAGGCATGCAAAACGGATGCTGAAACAGTCGAGGCACTAAATTTTCGGCTAGTGAATCCGCTGTTTTGCTGTCAAAAGGCGTTGATGCAGACCGTCTGTCTTCGGTGATCGACTCCCGGAGCGGTCGCACGAAGCCCCACCCGCTCGCGACAGTCACACACACTCTCTGTGGTTGACATGCGGACATCGCTCACACCTGAGAAGAAGAAGACTCGGTCGCTGGGACAATATGATTATTCGCCTGACGTTTCGACATCCATCGCGAACTCATCATCAGAGACACGAGTATCAGAAAACGGCCTGTATCGCTCACACCATCCTCACCGACCCAAACAAGCCGACTCCGTCTTGTGGGCAGCGTGTGAACGGAGGTCTGAATAACTCTCTCCTCTCCCTTCGCTCTCGCATAAGCCCTATCCATACCTCATATATTCGTTGTCTACGCACTTGGTTGGAGCAAAAGTTCTACAACATTTGCAAAAAGACTCAACTTTTATGCCAAACGTAATTAAACAAATCTTTATCGTAGCCTCGGCCCAGTTGTTGACGGTAGAGATCAGAATTGACGGCACAGTCATTTGGGAGAAAATTCAACATGAAGCACACATTTATTATCAGTTGTAATAATGCGCTTGTGGAAAATGTTAACGCGTCGGTCAGCTCATGTGAATCTTGACGGGGCTTCCTGTGGTCCTCTTCAAGTGGATCCCAGTGTCTCAAGACCGTTTTATGATCGACTCCAAGTACTACTCCCAGATCACGACTGCTCGATTACGGGTCGTGTTCAAGAGCAGAAAGCAAGTCGTCATGGTTCATTTCCCATGCTCGACCCGAATGAGGATGGTCCTCCGAATTTATCCGGCAGAAGCAGTTGTGCAGTGGGCAGCCCCACCACCTTCGGCAACACAGATATTTGCAGCTTCCCTTGTATGAAGTCCTCGTTTCCAGCCATACCAACGCAGGATGCAATACTCACTTTTATTCAAAGGCATCTGAAATACAGGAATAGAATTGAAATTAGAACACTTAGTAAGCAAATACATACAAAATTCATTAAAAAGCGTAAATATGCACAATGAAAAATCAAATGAACGTGTAACTATAGCTAAAACCATCAAACAAACGTTTAAACATGAACAAAAACTTCAGAAAATAACATCTAAAATGCATGCATGTCGCAATTTCCACAGTGCATTTTCTGCAATCTAGTAATTTTATTGGCCTACTGATGAATTAACTAAACTCGATACTTGCCATTGGACTTTTAAAATTCCAAGAACTGTTAACTTGATTTTACGGTCAGCTGGAGAAATTGTTTTATAGATCTTCTGACCTAGCTCGTATCGGTGAATAAATGACTTGCTTTCGACTCATTAAACCTAACTTGCCTGATTAACCCTGAGTCAGAAATTGCCCCCGGGCGACAAGCGTAGGTGGAGGAGATTTACTTGGTGCTAGAAAGGGGGAACCAAGCATAGCACCGTCTAAACTCTCGTGGAGGCACGTATCCTGACTAAGCATTCAGTCTTAATTGCATTAATCGTGTACTCGTCGAGAAGAGTGAAACTCGCCTCCGGGAGGCCGATTTACCTAAAAAAATTATTTTACATGGAACAAATGCTCTTCGAACAGTATCCACTTTCTCTACACTTGACGTACCGATCCCGACTCATACTGCTAATGCGTTAGTGAAGCTAAATCAGGGATGAAATCTTCATAAATAATCAATAAATAGTATATTTAAGGCCAAGGGACCGTTTCACTACAAACATACGGCTGTGGTAAAAATAAATAAAAGGTAATCACAGCTGCGCGTAAGCAACTGTATAGGAATAGGAATTAGCAGTATGTTATACATCTTGAGTCCGATCCGATTTGAAACGGACACTTTTTTAAAATAATAGTCAAAAATATAAAATAAAAATGGTGAACTGAGAAAGAGGCAGTTGAAAAAAACTCGAAGATTGGTGGCACAGTTCAGCGAGCACCGATTTGAAAATAATATAGGAGAAAAGATCTGCTCAGACAGATAGATTGATATGACATGATATGATGCAGTGAGATGGGATCGTGATGTTTAAGGTTTGGGACTTTCCTTGTCATGAGAAAAATAATGTAGCATCATATGGATGAGACAAGATGATGTTACCGCGGACAATTGGGTTGAAACGAGGAGAGGACCGTAGAAGTCACGAGAACATCACCGAGGTGCGACCAGGCAGACTGCAGAGCCCACCGCCAAGTTGGCGAAAGCGTAAGAACCCGCGACGACCATCAACAGAGACCTCGAAGACCACCGCCAGGCTGGCAAAACGGAGAAGAGTTGGCATAATTTGCTAATGATGCTTGACCCTGCAGAAAAAAATTTAAACATATTTAGAGGCCAGTTTACTATCGTGGGAAGAGCCTCACAGGCTAGGAGGACCCATTTAAAAGTCAAAAGTTGTGTGTTTGGGAAGGAAACAGACGGTAAGGACTTTATTTCCTTCAAATTTAAAAGTTTACGTATTTTGTCGTTAAAAATCAGTAATGTATATACTGGCGGGAAAATGCATTGGAATCCTTGCGTTTTCTTTGCCTCTGAGAAAGTTACTCATATGGTAGTCGAAGACAACGTTAGTGTGCGAACATGGCAGACAAGTCACATCTTCTTCAACCATGTGAAAAATACCGTAATGCTCTATTCGGCTCTTCACCATCTCTGGGAAATTGTTAAGCTCTTCAGCCAACAGCTCAGATATTGTCGGCTACTGCATCACTTTTCGTACTGCTCATTTAATATGCGTTTTACCAAGGAAGGTTTTTTGACTTACACTCCCTTAAATCAGTCTCTCGTTTAATTGATGAGAAATATATCACCATCTTCCTTAAGCTCCTTTCCACCGTTAAGAGAATAGAACCTTTTTTGAGGTCATATTCAGTGGAGTTCAGAAACTACAGTTCTGCGAGTGCTGCAAGCAAACTTCCTAAATTTGTAAATGTTTGATTATTTCTCCCATATCAGCGGGAACGCATTTACGAAATCTTATGAATAATAATGAGCAACATTAGGCATATTAAGAACTTAAAAGAACTATAAGAAGTACTAAGTATTTGTCAAGAAAAAAATAAATTTTTCTCGATAATTCCCAGTTTGTGGAGACGTCAAAAATAGCTATAAATTAGAACAATAAATTTAAATGGTTTGTTAAGTATAAAACTTAAAGCAACTTATTTCTTTATACAAAAAGAAATTGTCTTTAGTCAAAATATTTTGTGCATATGGTAATAAGTCCTTACCTATTTATTGAATATCGCTGAATAGAGTCTCTATTTTGCTAACTTTAGGTGTATTTATTCATACGTTTACTAATTGTCCGTTTCTTCGACGTTTACATCAAACCCTTTAAAATAAGTTATAAGTAAAGAGCATTTACCGAAAAAAAACGAATTTTCGGATACTATTTCCTATGCAGATGGCCATGTTGGTCGAAGTTGGAAATGTTTCAAAAAAGCAAACCACATTTTCGAGCATACACCATGTCTGCTAGATACCACGCATATTGTTATTCCTAAGATTGATAAAAAAGTTTCCATAATAGTTTATCTCTCTAAAAAGTGCTTTTATTGGATATTTAGCTGACGAAATTTTGCGTATATTAACTTTTCCCAAGATAATCTCAGAGTGAAATTGCAGACTTTCAACAACTTCTTTAATTTATCTGTAGAAAAACGATTTAATTTGACTGAAGATAAAAGAACATATCTTTCTTTTTATAACGGATAGTTTTTGGCTTACGGAGATTTATTCTACGATTCGTAATAAACGTACGAATGGAGAAAAAAAGGCCACGTATATGACCATTTTCTGAAAAACTTATCATCCTTCTGTCTGTTCCGTTTATAAATAACGCTTAAGCGGAACCTATTGTTTACAAAAAACTATATTTCTGCATGACCTACATTCAATGAGGCATTTTAAAGGCTGTCTGCACAGTTACATGTAGAAACTTTGTTTACGCATACGAACACCAGTGCGGTAAAAAATGTTCTACCAAGAACTTTTGTTACTGCATTTTTTGGCCAAAATACTTCACAGAATAGCTAAATATAATTTTTTAAACTTCTAGCGCTGCTTGTTTCTAAAAATAAATGCGAGTCCTGTAACTTCGCTTAAGTTCCTTTTGATCAACTTAGCACAAACTTCTCCAGTACTGGAATCGATTGTTATTCCACCTTTTTTATTAATTATGGAATTCTTCCTTAGCAAAATGTATATTATAAAAAAAGTTTCGTCCTGTCTTTCTTTATAGCATACGGAATTCCTTTTATGTAAACCTACTCATGATTTAGCAAAAATGACAGCCTATTGGCCCCAATAACTTTCAATAAGAGGGCATTTTTAGAAACCAAAGCCCTTCTCATGAATAAATCCATTCAGTTGATCAAAATAACTTGTCCAGACATACGCTAACTTATCAAGTTAAATTTCGTCCTAAAATTTGTTTGCAGGATTCGCAGAACTGTAGTTGAAACGTCAATACTGTTGCACATGATTCGGTTTTACTGAGTCACCTCATCTTTTTCCGTGCCAGTTTCTTAAAATCCCATTAAAATCTAAAGTCTGTTGTCGTTGGATGAAGAAACGTGATTTTTTTTTTCATTGAGGCCTAGACTGACTGAAACCTACTGCATTTTAGTGACAACGCCGTCTTTACTGCCTACGCGATTCCACTTACCACAGTCGCACGCAATCTTTGCGGTTACATATAGTATAATTGTGCATATAAATGCTAATGGTTACCTTTTTGTTCGTTTTTACACATAATCAGAGTACTACATTACTAGCGCGACAAAAAACGTTCTTTGATGCATAAATTCAACTGTGGAAGTGCATAGCTACAAATCTCAGAGTTCTTAACAGTGAATGACCTTGTTGTGAATATATGTCCGTTTATTTCATCCCAATTTGGGCATGAATTTACTGCATTTCATTTCGCAAAACGTTTCCTTCACATTTTTAAGAAGATCAGGTTGGGTGAACACATTTTTTCTCACCCTTTTCTCGGTTTATTACATTAATTCATACAAGTTGTTAACCTGACCGCACTTGCCCGTATTTCACCGCCGGCTTCTCGTGGCGATTATATTTCTGGCTTTTTTCCTGATCATTTTCCCTGGGATGCACACTGTAAGGCCTTCCCTTGCCCTTAAATATCATTGGTGTTCCGGCTCCGATGATAATAGGCTGAACTGACGCTTTTCAAGATAAGATATCATTCCTCTATTTTAAACCCACTTCGTTACCGGAAGTTCCCGGCTGTTCTTCCCGTTGGTCTTCCAACTAAACCAGACAGTAGGTGTTCGAGGACATCAAAATTCCTACCCAAGCGCGTTCTGCTTGCATCTTATTGGTTCAGCTCTTTGTTTCGGCAAGCACGCGCAATTACCAGCCAATGTAATAAAAGAACGAGCCCGTGCGATCAGCATGTGCGAAAATAATGGTCTTTTGGTGAGGGGGGGAGGGGGAGAGAGACTGTTTCCCGCCTCACCGGATAAGACGCACGCCATAAATTTAGGCCTCAACTTGGACTCGTGTTATTCAGCAATTACTAGGGGTCCAAAACATGGATCCCACTAGGCGGGCGTTTGGTCAGGGAGAATCCGGTGCCATTATATTTGCCCCACGACTTATGCCAACTCTCCCTGTACCCCCACCATGGCTTCTACTCAGCAGTCCCCGATTACTCCTTTGGCTTCAACAACGGGTAGAACTTATTAAGCAGACAATGAGGAATCAAACAAACGCTGCACTCACCTCTGCAAAGCCCTCTCGGTAAGTCCTGCAAGCGAATCCTGGATCATTTAATCGATTTCTTCTCTCCATCCTTAACATCAATTAATAGCCCATTCAAGGCCTACTTCATACTTTCTGCTCGGCCAAATGCTCAGCAACTGCCGACTACCTAATAATTAAATTATACATCTTTTAGTTATCACTTAAATTCGGAGTAGAATTATGGTACCGATGAAATGCCTAGTTCCAACTTAGCAAAAAAGAAATCGTGGGCTCCAAAATGCGTACCTCAGGTTCTCGAGCCTCGAAAAGGCACCTGATCAAAGGTAAATAAACGCAATTCAGATCACTGGAACAATAGTTTTATTTTCCTGACTTTTCGGATTCCGTCATGAATCCTTAATCATAGGTGACGTTAGCATAGTCATAGTCATGCGTAGATAAGATTCCTTGTTCTCGTGTTTAAATTAATCGAACTGCACAGAGAGTATCAACCTGTTATGATACATTTCGCAAGATGGGAGTACAGGCTCCGCAACCAAGATCCCTTTAGTGGGTATCTAGATCAGCCAAACAGTTCAATACTTCAAAAAGGTGTTGAAGTACATTCATCTACCAGCAGCCTTAAGTGGTCCCTAGTACTTGAGTTGTTTTGCAGAGCGTTTGCAGATACATAGTTTTCTTAAGAACATGGTTTCATGCATGAATGAGTTCATCTCATTTCATCTAAGCCGCACAACCATAGCAACTTGCAGGGCACAAGCCAAATTTAATTTCACGGGAAGATTAAAATAAGGTCAGGTATGCCTCTTAACACGTTAGAATAAGTATAAAAAAACCGCTTGTGTTTTCTATTAAGTCATGCTTTCGGCTCGCGTTTTAGATGAGTTCCTTTACCAGTCGTTATTAACACAGGCGTTGGACTGGTTGTGAGTACTGATAAAGCACGAAGTCAAGGTTTGATTTTGTAGGCTTCTTTTTGCGGGTCGCTCACATTACGGATCCACTATAATGCTACTTAGGTTACTATTTGTTTCCTGGGCAACAGCAGCTTATGTAGCCCCCCTCATTAATCCCTACTCCCAGCATTTTGTCCTATGAAAACGGTGATTACAGGGTTTTATGGGTAGGGAATTAGGAACTGCAGTGGAATATACTTAAATAACTGTTATATGCATTTCGATTTTATTGTATTTAGAGGTGCTGTTAATTTATATCTGTAGATTTTCCTAATCTATATTATTGTTTAAGGTATTGCGGAAAAAGTCAGTTATCAAATTGTACGTTTCTTGAAGTTCCCAAAAAATAGAAAGGCTGGTTAGGAGGTCATCTACTTCAACGTACCTGAGGTTCAACTTACCGTTTTGATTAGTATAGTCCGCAGCGCGAAGCACCGCGCACACCCTCAATCTACATGTTCGACAGCTTACTCCTAGCGGCCGTGGGAAACAATTTCAAATACATTTTTTTACTTTACACTTACTTCTAAAAATTTCCTTCACTGCCTATCCTATTTCTTTACCCTCCGAAACCTCATAACCACCGTTTTTGTAGGACAAATGCTGGGACTAGGGGGAAAATGAGGTGGGCTACAAGAGCTACTTTTACCGTTTCCTGACGCAGCGGTAAACAGCCAACTGACCGAACCCACATAATTTTCCTATTAACATTATAAGTACAGATTGGATAAGTAAGAAGGATTGTCGAGCACCGGATAGGTTTGCTTATTATCCTGAGCTATCGGTCTCTTGCGGGAGTTCATCGTCAGAGATAAAAACTTACACGTAAAGCAACCAACGGCTATAGAAGCCAGAAACCAATCACTTGTTATACGGAGGAAGAGGGAATTCATTAATAAACAGTGTCGGCCGTGCGAACGTGCCTGCGGAGCGCGAAGGATACCGGCGCCAAATCGAAAAATGTGGCCGCAAGACCAACCACCGGCCACTAGTGTTAAAGTCGCGCGTGCTAACCATTCGCCGGTATACATCGTTCTCTGCAGGCATGTTCGCACGCCCGACATTGTTGATGCATGAATTCCCTCCCCTTCTCCCCGTATAACGGTTGATTGGTTCCTGCTCCCTTTAACTGTTGCTTGCTCTGAAGAGGGACTCCCACAAGAACCCGAAGGCTCAGGATAATAAACAAACTAATCCTTCTTTCTTATCCATGCAAATACCTGGAATGTGAACGTTCTCCTTCATTCGTACGTACTTATTGACTAAGTGACATTGGTAGTGGCATATATGGCAAACTAAGATGCACAACAAAAACCAGGCATGTATCAAATCAACTGAAATCAAGCTGAATCATGCCTACAGCACCCCCGTGTATATACTAGCCAGGAATACGATATACGCTGGACGAGCACAAGTTAATATGAAGGCAAACAAACGTATGCTCGCCAAGTGGACTTTTAAATCTGTTATAAAAGTGTAAACACACAGCAGCATGCAAACTTCGCAGACCAGTTATCCATTTACTGTAACTTGATTCAGCATAAAGATTTTGATGTACAGAAGGAGAAACCTAATTTAACTGATACTTTCTAGCATTTATCCGTGAACAGTCAATGAATAGGAATATCGCTAACTTGACTCTTCACAACCTTGATACCGCCGCAATCGGATTTGCACTACGAACGGCACGGCAAACGATAATAGAGTCATGCTTGAATCAAATCTATCGCATTTTGGTCATATATAGACCGAAAAAAGAGCAAATGATAATGTATACTTTTCGTTAGTTCCTGAATTAAGAAATACTAAAGTAACTTCCGTTTTCCCTTAAGCAGTGAGTTGGTCTGAAAGGTTCCTCCCCCTCTTCCCTGCTTTCCGGACCCAACGCCACCAACAGGCTAGAACCCGCATGCCTAAGACAAAGGAACACCAAGATGACTAATTAAACCCCCTCCCCCTCCCCCTACCCCGCAAACCATTTAAGAACTAAACTAACTATGACTGACCATTTCTGTCCCTGCATTGTACTGGTCCGCTGATGAATTGCCGAAAGCATATGTTTGCCACTATGAATTCATTTATTCTCTTTTTATTTATCCGCAGGTCTGAGGCAAATGCTGAAATCAGCCAATCTTATTAAATCATCATTTGTTTGACAAAACTGGGAAAAAGATGAACAGACATTTTTTATACCCTTCACATGTAAATGTATGGCTTTTAGTGGTGTGTGCGCTACTGTTTAACACTCAAATCCACTTGATTGAATTAAACGTTTATCAACTGGGTTCTTGATCCAGCTCTACAGAACTTCCAATAATCACTGGCCCTTGTGTCAGATACCCCTTCAGTCTTAATCATTTAAGAGTCATTCACAGGAAATTTTAATCGTCTAGTTTTACGGTCATTTTTATCTCCAACATCTAATTCTTTTGGTGGATTCCATATGAGCGAAAATTTGAGCGGGTAATATCGATCCAAGTGTGATTAAACTCATGGCGTGAAGCGAGCGTTTGTAGCTTACCGGTTGAGCATTAGCCTCCGGCAAAGGTTTTCTCTGATGCGCGGGTTCAAATCCCGTCAAACGCCTAGAGTTTTTCGCACTTGGGTCAACTCAAATCAAGCAAATCTGCCAAACCAACTTAATAATTCTGTTTTTGCATTTTTCAGTTATTTTACGCCAAGGTGGTCATGCTCTCAATCAGACTCGCTACAACCCGAACATTATGGACGTGAGCTTCCTGTAAACAGCCTGCCCACTCCTCCGCTGCACAAAAACTATTCGACGCAACGTGCTAGTGATCAGTGCCTCATGGCCTTTTCCTCCAAATCAGGACTCAAGCAACACAGACCTGCACAGGCTCTAAATAAACCATTTCGATGCCTCGTAAGTAAACTAACCGAGGAATTTTGCTGAAGAGGATCATGCATTTTTGCTCGAAGGTTCTTTGAGCAGTTGGATATGTACATCCGTAGGTGGTGGTGTGCCATGGATTTCTAAAGCACGAAAAATCTACCCAAAATAATTTCTTCAAAAGGCAAAATGGCAACATTTTACTGAACTCAGGCTAGCCTTTCTCGTGTCGGTAAACTGGTTTGCTTCACTTACACTTAGGTCTCCTAGATCTCAGGAGTACAGTACTCCTTGAAAGGTTCCGACTGTTGAGTGCCTTGTAAATTCTATGATCTACTGGCTAGAGATTTACAGATAATCGTTAATGATTCGGCGAACAGCAGTCAAATTCTTTGAAATCCACATAAGAAAACCTCAGAATAAAGTGCTAATGGCTGGTAGTCTGAAGGCTAAACGATGAAAAAGTTGAAATTGGAAGTCATTTAAACCCTTACGCAGGATCGCCGTGCCTGTGTACGTACACAAAGTGTACGTATTCAGCGAGGAGGAAAACGGAGCCGTTCCTTAATAGCGCTGCTTAGACACCTCAGGCGGCTGCCGAACTCTACTGCAGGTCACGATTTTGCTTAAAAGAAGAAGGACCCCAGTTAGCCTGGACCGTCTAGGGGATTTCAAGTCACCCTTTCTGTAGGACTTTGAAAGTGGGGGGAGGAGGACTACAGTACTACTGACTACGACTGTTCGACCTTCGGTTTCGATGATGTTCACGATGTGCTCCATAACAAGGCAGTGCAGGGACAGTGTGTTGTAACGGTGACCAAATGCTGCGTTACCGCCATCTACGTTAGAACTTGTGTGAGCTCCCGAGGACGAATACAACAAGAAGTGCGCAGAAAGCAAAAGTCTTCGAGATAACCTAGTGCAGCATACTTTCAAGCAAGCGAACGCGTATGCACAAAGCTGAACCAATTAGATTGTGGACTTAAGTAAAGGGGAACTTCATTGTCTATGTGACTCACGCAGCTGGCGCGTTGGCGACCGGCGCCCGGCTGCAGCTGGACGGCGTCGTCACGTGCATGGTGTGTGGGCGAACCGATCACTTGCCCTGGGAACGCTAGTCAGTTCTGTGTGCGCATACCATTGAATTGGGCCCTGACACAGTGAGTTGCAGATAAATAAGTTTCAAGTGATAGTAGACTTTTGCACGGTTCACAGCATCCTCTCTTCCCTTACCCATTTGTGCCAAGATGGCGTTAAGAAGAACCGCGATGGGATCGGGCGCATGTAGCTGACGCAGCCAGAGCCGCCCGTATGCGTACCACCACACCCCATCCCCACGTGCGGCAGTTGTTATCAGTGCGCAACCCGAATAACGCTTGCTCTACCCTGATTTGGCCTTTGTGTTGGTTCGGTGCACCTACTACACGGCTAGTTTGGGAGGCCCGAGAAACCATAGGCGGGGGGGGGGTGGAATCGCTGAAAACCATACAATTAGGGCAATAATCACAAAGGAATCAACCACTAGGATTTATTTTCGGTTGCAAAAAAAACCTTAGCCTTTCCCTCTTAGCTTTTGCTCGGAATCTCTGCAACCTCCGTTGGTGATTAGTTTCTATATTCAGAAAGGATGAACGCTTTAGGAGAGGCTTACATTAGTCACTAGCTCCTTTACAACAGTCCTAAACGGGAGATACAACATACTAACAGCCAATCACTCCTCCCTCCCACAGCCTACATATTGGGGGTTGAGATGAAAACAGTATCTGCCAAAGAGTGTGCTCAAAAAGTCCTTATCGCGCGAATGAGAGGTGAGGGACTCATGCGCACCTCGAAGCGACAGGCAATTAAGCCAAGAAGGTCATACCTCTTGTTCAGCTTCTTTGCGACCGCCTCGAGTCCCAGGGTCTCCGAGCTCTCGAGTGCTCTCCTGAGGTCGATAAGGAGGTCGTACTCATAGACTACCGGGTACGGGGTCACACACAGCACCAGATACCCTCACTTGGTTTAGCCAACTGGATAATGCGGTTACCGAGATGTGGCCAATAGGCAGAGCCTAACTCCAGGGAGCCAGAAGTGAGAGTTGAGTGTCGGTTAAGGGCCTCCAGGAAGAATTATCACCTGCACAAGGCAATTGGTGCGACCCGCACACAGAGAGTCTCCTAAGTGGACTTCCCTACACCACATGTATGTACATGACAGTTCGATTCTGAGGATGTCCACCCTGTACTCCACAAACTGGCGGTACAGAGACAGTAGCATACGCGTGGATTACGTTTACGTGCTAGCAGACTTGCACCGCGACTCCCATGCTTTCTCTCTCCTTATCGAATCGAGTCCGGTGTCCAGACCGGCGTCAATAAGACCAGAAGCAAGATCAAGCACAGGTGATATTCATGTTCACATATTAACGCACCACCTGTCAACAGTTCTATCGCCGAAGGGATGACGTCCAACGCCGCCTCACTAGGCGAGTCAACGAACAATGGTTTGTTGATGGGGTTGCTTGTAACAAGGCGGGTGTTCACTACACTTACCCCGTTCTCCCTCTCTTCATGCTCACCGTGCTCTGATGGTAGGAGAAAGTTAAGTCAGTGTGAGCTTGGCGATTGACAGGATCGAAAAGCCAGTCCATGCATGCCACAAACACGACTCGCTTTCAATCCCAGATGTCTCAGTCTTTATTTAAGAGAGTCTAGGGTCTCATGTATATGTGAAAGTGGCACGGAAGTCGCATTAAAGGGGAACCATTGCAACCTGAGTCCTAACGTCAAGAAGAACCTATTAAGCCTGTCAGATGGCAACCTTCCAAGCCAAGACTGATAAGGCGTCAGATGTGTATTAGCGAGGAATGCGCTAATGTGTTATTGGGAGGATATTTCTGTTGTTGATTCCATTCTCTGTTCTCTCTCGCACTTGCTCTCTTATAAACCAGTTTACTAGCCTAGGCTTTCAACCAACTGAAAATGTCATGCCTAAATAGTCCGCCCATGCATGCTGTAAATAATATATTTATGTCACTTAGAGAAATGGCCATTCAGAAGAAGAAGAAAGATAAGCATGGCTGAAAATTTGAAAATAAAAGTGTGGAGACAGAAACAGTCATTGAGATACCCGGGAGCACCTATTTTTGCCGAAGTAAAGAGTAACTATAGGGCAGCGCTGCCGTTTATACTTTGTATCAGCTCTTTCGATGGGCACTATAACTTTTTTGCCATCAGCTCCAGTCTCCTTCCTGAGCTAGAATTGAAGGATGTTGACAGTTCACTATATTTTCTGTGGTTTTAGGGCATGTGACGGTTTCTTTCTTTGCCTCAACTTCTGCTACTCCTGACGAAGCTTTCGTATTTGCCAACGTGTGTCCACTTCTTGACGTGGTCTTGGTGGCGCCCTACCCACCTCCTTACCTTTTTCTGTGAAAACCCGTTATCCGAGAACCAGGCCGTACGTAGAACGCGTAGGCCAGCTATTTAGCCTTATCAACCAATACGACCGAGCCCACCTCAAGCCATCCTGACTCCCTCTTGCCATGGAACCCATATGATTAAGGGATGTGAGGATGTGATGGATGCTGTACACGTTTGATATCACTTTAGGCAAATTCACATGCGAGTCATTGTCCTGTACGCCTTAAGCTGTGGGGCCTGTGGTTGACATCATCATTCGCTACAGTCGAACTGACAACTTCTCAGCGTAATTAAAGTTTATCTAGCATACAGTTGCCTCTTTTAATGTCTTATGAGGGACCGTGCTATTGATGGTTTTAGAGACATCAGTTACTGCCTCTACATAGTCGTAATTGTGAAGTTGACGTATGGTATGATTTGTGTCTGGTAAGTAGGATTTTTAAATGGAGGCCAGCTACTCTCTCGTCAGTTTAATGTTCCCGATTGAATAAGTTTTTGTAAATGGGCCCTGCAAATACAGATTCGTCTAATTAAGTTTCCTGATATCTTCAAATCGCCTGAATTGGAACAATGCAAAACAATACGCGTACGTTGGTTTCCAGTACACTCTCATTGTCCTTTTCCATACTGTATTGCATGCCGGCGAATTTAATTACAACCTTGTGCTAGACGGACAGTTAAGCAATTGATCAGGGCAGTTCGTACCATCAGTCATCTCGGTGATGTATCCAGTGGCTACTAGTTTCTATCTCTCTGCCATCATCACTGTATCCCTCAAAGTGAGAAGTTGCATTAACTAAATTAGTTCTGGGACGTAAAACTCTAAATTTAGACGAATAATGGGCGAACATGCGTTTGTTTTCGATAAATTCTCCTCAGGCCTTTACATTTATATGGTAATTAAGTGAATAAACTATGCGGATTGGTGGAAAAAATAGTATGTTTCTCCGTGGGGGGGGGGGAACGGGGGGAATCGGAGGCAAAATCGGATTAGCGTTAGGGGGGGCTGGTAGTCGGCTGAGGTGATAAGCTGCTGGCTGTTGGATTAATGGCTTTTAACCATGGTAACTACGGCGCCGCAAAGAAGTCCTTTTGGACGCACAGAACTGGTCGGTGTAGCCTGATGGCGGCCACTTCTACCATAGCCAAGAGACGCTGTCCAAGAAATTTTGAATAGCTTGAGAGTACCTTGTAGATCACTCGGAAGGCTTCTTTGGCATCCACGCGATGGTCTGAGTCTACCAGGTGCGCTAGAATGGAACTGTTTATACCCTTCAGTTGGCCCTTTCCTAACCATGGTGGAATGTGTTTTCGTACTCTTTTGGGCAAATTCTAAATTGCTTTAGAAAACATAATATGCATGACGTATGCATAACGAATAGTAACTTGATCGTCCGCTACTATTTGACCATCGTTGTTTGTCAACCACGTGCTGTTTCTTTCATAGAAAATCTAGCTGTGCTGATCTACTACAGGGAGATTCAATCAAAAGATAAGCAGCTTGACAAAAGGTATAGAAGGCAAACCACACAGGTGACTGTTCAACTCACCATCTGTAAAGTACGCACCTCCTTCGCAGGCAAGAACTGATAAAAAATAAAGCCTTGCGGATCAAATTTCGGATGCTGACCTTAGGAGTATGTGGATTTTGTGTGGATGAACGCTGATGTCGTTAACTGCCTCTAAACTGGATGCTCTCTTGGGGTGGGTGAAAAGATGTTTTTTGTGTGAAGAATTGTTAGGATGTTTTTTGTTGTTTTTATGACCTCTCTATTTCACTGAACTTGAACAGGTCTGCCAGAAGGCCTACACCCAGTTCAGCAACCTCTGTCGCCACAGACGTCAGCACAGATGCTGTCATCAATCCGCGCACCTGCTTCCAGCCAGCGCTTCAGGACGCCTTGACAGGTCGTTAGCGGTCAGCAGCAGTGAAATTAAAAGCGTCAACGCTATTGAGGACAACTCACCGACTTTTATGTCCGCTGACTGCTCACAGGCAGTTGAGCCCCATAAGGACAGCCTTGGACAGACCCGACCTCTAGCCTGGCAGAAGAGGTCACCTACCAGTCAGGCTTATTCTCGATGGGAGAAAAGGGGATGGGCCTGCGTGGAGTAAGCTGTCTCCATTCCCTGATATTAGTTCCACATCGTTTCTCTTTAGATAGCACTTTCAATCTAGTTAAGCTTACTGTGTTTATGGAGTTCCCGAAAAAATCAGTATAACGGTGTCTCACTTTAGCTGAGGTTGGTTTTACCCCAATCGATGAACGTTCACTGACCGCTAACGGAACTCACCTGTCTTTCCCTGCCTTGGGTATCATTTTTTGGGCCCTGGCAGTAACCGCCCTGGCTAGAAGTCTTAGGTAGATAGTATTGCCGGCAAAGACAAGGGAGACTGGAATGACCACTCCTAGCTTATTAGACATCGTCACTACGGGTGCTATCAGGGCCAGAGAAATGAAACCCAAGGCAGAGTAAGACAGGTATGTTCCTTTAGGGGTTGGTGAACGTTCATTCACGAGAATCAATATCTCCCGACCTAAGCTGGCGAGCCAACGAGCTCGTGGCTCAATGGTTAGAGCTTTATTATTCCGAGCAAACGGTCGCGAGTTCGAGCCTCGGGTCATGCACCAATCGGGGCTGGATATGGTTGGCTGACGACGCTTATAAGCCAGAAATTGCTACTCCAGTCTTTTTTGTCTTGGTCGGCAATATTATCTGCCTAAGGGCAATGTCGCAACTGGTAACATGTTGAACAGAAAATGAACTTTTCTAACGAAAGAATCGGCCAAACTAAATGACATGATGGTTTCAGTGTGAATAGCATGCTGCTAGGGCTGCCAAGCTAACCTCAAATTAAGCAACTAAAATGAATACGCAAGCAACAGGAATTTTTTTTCTACTGAAGGCCATCGAAAAGGCAAATTTCGTACAGGCAGAACACCTTTGTGTTCGTCCCCAGGGAGACATTTTGGTTGTGAATCCCGCGTCTTTTACCAGTTTAAAGTATCAAAACATACTTGTTACTTTTATGTTTTAGGCAATAAAAGCTTGTTAGTAAAAAGAAACAGCTGTTGTGACCATAGATAACCTTTCCTGACGACTTCACACCTCATTGTTTCACAATTAGTCCAAGTACAGTGACCAGGTGAGTCTTAATTATATGGGGCTTTTTCCGTAAAAATGGTATTGTCATAAACGTGATTGACTGTCCTCATCTCAATTAAAAATTTCACTGCGATAAGTCAGCAAGTTATCTCCTTTTTGTGGCCCCGTTCGCAGGGCGAACTGAACCGAAGGAAAACAACGACTTCCATTTCGACTTTCATAGCGGACTTCCTCAGAGTTCGTAAAGAGTCATGCATCCTCGCACACAAAACCAATTCGCCTCCGCAACAGGGGCATTCCTGAGTGTCATAAAGCAGGCAACTATTATTTACCCACTTACCAATAAACACAGATAGTAAAATAGCACATTTCTACTGTCATTGATGTTGAAACTTACCATACTAACAGCCTAGGTACTTGCTTAAGGCTCAGACACGTGTTTCACCGGTATTTTGCCGCTGTTTGACACAGCTGTGAGGGATCTGGTTCATTAGTGGGTCTCCCAGCTTTCCCTGTCTAATTTCTGGTTGATATACCGGTTTTGAAAGTTCAGTTTTTTAATCTCCTGAGAAATTAATTTCTGTTCGCGGTACATATCTTGGTATTTAAGGTCTTTAGGCGTAGACCGAAATCGTAAGTGTATATTGGGGTTGGAACCCGTCAACCACTGTGAAATATCCACTTCCTGCCAGCAGACAGACTTTAGTAGCATAAATATGTTGTAACTTACTTTCGGTCTAAGCCTGTAGACCTTAGCTACACTGATACATACCGCAAACAGAAATTTATTTCTCAGGAGATCAAAAAGCTGAACTGTCATTTTGTTGTTTGAGTGAAGTGAGTTTGGCAGCGGCAGGAGATCAGCCAGCCCTTCTTACAGAGGCACCTGTTTACAAAAGACACAATTGGCTTGTTTACTTTCTGATGGGAATACGATAAAAGTTAATTTTTCACCTACCTTAGATACCAATGTATTTCGGGACCGGTATAATTAGGTATTGTAAGTTTATTAATTATTTTATTGGTTTAATTTAGTTTTAGTTTAGTTTTTATTGACTAAGCTCTGTTTACCGTAGTGAATACTACTTATTTAAGTATATTTCTCTAAAATTGGCGTAGTCTAACTAAACTAAAAAGAGCAATAAAATAAAATTACTAAATTAGTGATAAAATAAAAGCCAAACTGAACGGAAAATAATCGAACAAAACGTAACCACAGGAATAGGGTCTAGGGATACCTGAGGTTGGCGACCAACTTAAATTTTACCAGAAATACTTCAAGAAATTGGAGTGAATCCGTCCGAAAAAATCTTTCCAGGCTCGGCTCGAACGCTTTTATGAATATTTGAGCTGCAATTATCAGTTACTGCGTATTTCGCCGATTTTGTGCCGCCTCGTGACGCAGCTGTGAGGGATTGGGCTCATCAGTGGGTCCCGCAGGGTTTCCCATATGTTTTCTGCTACAAGAACACCAGTTTCCATCCTGCCTTCTATAATTTCTTTGGACATTTATGCATAGGTTTGGAAATTGAACAAAGCACGATGGTCATGAGTAGACGATCAATTCTGAAAGGATATTTTTAATCAATGCTATAAAGCCTTAAACATATGGGGATTCTGCTCGATGAAACGTTTAAATGAACAATTCAAAGTTACGCGGCGCTCACAATAAAAGTCACTCGATCCCAAGCACCAATTTTCAAGCTGATTTCTTTTTTTAACCCGCACGTCGCTGACTTCAGTCACATTCACATCTGTTCCTCCACTTACCCCCCCTCTTCACGGCTGTATTCAGCACCGAAGCAGATCTTGCATCCGAGGCGAAGACAGAAGAGGTTCAAGCTCGCTTTGAGAGAGAACTGAGACATGTGGCACCTCCTTCTGCCCTGTCGGTGCAAAAACGCAACAACTTCAGGACGGTATTTGGACGGAGAAAAGGCACTCAACCATATTCGCGCCATCAGTACGCTGCCGCTCACCGGAGTCACTCACCTCCTGCTCTGGCTGGTTCGACAGCGTTGAACTTTGGTGAAGACCAAAGCAGCCCACCGGAATGCAACCCGTGTGGGTTTTCTGCTGCGAGGTGCCATCCAATCACAGAGCGAGTGAAGTCCAGCAGATGGAGTCAGTATAGATGCCCCGTCTGTGACAAGCTTTTTCCGCGGGCAGCTAACCTCAACCGGCACCTTCGTACGCATACAGGCGAACAGCCATATCACTGTCCACACTGCCAACGCTCTTTTAGCATCTCCTCCAATATGCAGAGACATGTGCGAAATATGCACCTCAGAGACACTCCAGCAAGGCAAACCTGCCTTAAGACGTAGATTTTGGTCTAAAGTGCTGTATCTATGTATGCTTGTTTTCCAATGCAGATTTGTGAAAAAACTTTACGTAGATCTCACAAGAAGGGGTTTCGTTATTCAAAAATTGGGTTGAGAATATGCTCAATGCAGCCAACTCCAGAAGTAACATCTACATCACGGTTTATGAGAAATCTTGTCAGGTGCCCGTTGATTCAAAGCTTTGTAATTTTCGTGTTCAAGTAGGTCAATTTATATCTTCCAGATAAGTTAAATCCAACCATGCAGACAATAGCCTTCCAGCAGTTGAATAGTCTTCAATGACTTGGTTTGTCGGGCAGGTTGAATGTTGACAGTACTGGTACTATTAATGACGTTAATCTTTGTCAGAAGAGACGCTGGTTTAAGCCAGCGGTGGGGCTCATATCCTCTCCAACCCAACAGGGCATATGAATCTGGGTTTATATTATTCCGATTTACTACATGTTTGAGGCCCGAGACACGTCAGGGCACATTAGGGTTTTCCTTGGTTTCCGGCCGCTAAACTCTATTTACCAGACTGGGTCAGCTTATTGGTTAACGAAACGTTATAAGGAAATGGCTTAAGTTTCACCATGTCGTTGTTTCGCATGGTGCCATTTACCGTTATCAGGCGAACTTTTTGTAGTAATAACAAATAATAAACTAATATTGCTTGATCCTATAATTATATCAGTAGCTGAGTAATAAGCAATAAACACAACACATGGGGATATGAGCTAACCCAATTTCTCGGCTTCATGTTGTGATTGTGTAAGACACCTGGGTTTTCCTGCAAGCATGCGGTCTCCGTGCGGGGTTGCAAATCAGCAGATACAGGCAGAGTACCCTGAACTACACGATAGATTCGACTTTCTCACGAGTGGAGTGATTGGTAAGGATTTTATGTGGCAACATAAGCAGGATACAGGAAGAAAAACGTCCCAAACAAGTAATAATGCTGGCTCTGCGCAGAATTTCAGGAACGGTAAATTATCCTGCGTCTTAACCGTAACCGTAACCCTAACCATAGCCCTAATATTCACTCTAACCCTACAGTTAGCACTGACTCCAAACATAACGCTAACTTACCTCAACGCGAATCTTAACCACCACCTTGAAACTGATCATAAACATAACTTTAACCCTAACTATAATCATTAACCAAACCTTTCTTTTCCTGGAATTTTATAAAAACATGTCTGTATTGCTGATGGTTCCTCTTCATGCGTACTGCTTAGGAGGCCATAAAAGTCATCCTTATTGTAGGCTCGTTTTGACTATTGCCTGGATTCCAAGAGACACATCCTGGCTTAAACTTCCTAACTAGAGATGAGGCCTTCTTAGATGATGGGAAAATGCCCAATGTCGTAAAATCGCTAAGGCTTGCGACTGTTTGTAGTTAACTTATTTTTCGGGTCAGTGCACAGCCGCACCAGAATTTCCAACGACTGTCTATTTGTCAGAACAGTAAGCATACTTATTCGTCTGATCCTAACTGGTTACTTCGCAATTAGCCTCCTTTACAACTTATTCCCACGTGACTGGGATTAAAAAATATAATAAATAAGCCTACAGATTTGGATATGTGGGAAAAATGCGCTAGGGAAGAAAAGAGACTCGTTTGCGGCCTAGACCAATAATCCCCTAGTCCCACGCTCCAGGTGTTACGGACAGGCAAATCATGGATAAGTACATTCGTATAAACTGGAACACACGCATCCCAAGAAATTTTAATTTGAAGATGTTCTTTGGGATAAAAAGTAACTTTAATGAGTGCATTTTCGAGTTTGGTGCCCTAAATTGTCTTCGGACTAACAGGAAAAGTGTAATGAACAACTAAAATGTCAAAACTGCCGAATAAAATCAATAGTTATGTGGGGTGAGACGTGATTGGTAGGCATGGCCTCAGTTAGCTTCTGTCGTGGCCTGTCTTTTCTATCGTCCTTTGACGTGCTTATAAATACCATCCAACTCTACGTGCCGGTTGATGCGTGAATAGTCGGAGTGCATGGCTTCCAGGAATTCACGGCCATTTTTGGAGGGGCAAACTCCGACGATGCGTGTTTTATCCCATGCAAAGGTGTGTCCTGTGTCGAGGCAATGCATAGCCACTTCGGACAAATGGTCACGTCTCTTCACTCATTAACGTTACTTTTTATCCCAAAGAATATCTTCTTCAAATGGATAAATACCTTCACATTATGGGACAGAAAAAAGTACTGGAAAACAAAAGATAGCTAACGCGTTACACTGTTAGTTCAAGCAAAAAGGTAGTAGGAATAGCACGTCTAAGTCTTTTCAACAGTGCAAATATGGAACAGAAAATGCTCTACTATCGAGCTGGGAGTTGTCTCAATGGCTTATGTTGCTCGCAAATACATAGAAATTCGTGCCCTGAACAGACTTTACTTAGGGCTAGGGTTTCAAAAGTGTTTGCCACTCATCTGTACACAGAGGGCGTATCTAGATCAGAATACAAAGTAATTACATTTCGCCATGGAATGAATAGCCTCGGTCCCACCCAAAGGAGGGATTGTTACTTCAATATCCAAGGGAATCGAATGACGCTTATTATTGAGTACTTTACTTGGTAGGACACGGGGATAGAAACCGCACCCAATAATTAAAGTGTAATTGAGCAAAATTCCAGAAAGGGTGAATAATTCTGGCGGCAAAACCCTCGCTCTAAGCTCAGTATCAACCCTATTCATAAGCTCCCCCCGAACTTAGCGCAAGGTCGCCTGAATCGAGGGCCATGTATGGCCTCTCAGTCATTTTCCATAAAACTTTCAATGGAAAATTAGGCATCAATAAGTAGTGTATAACCATAAGCAAATCAAAAAATGCGTTGATCTAAAAGTATGTAATATCGGGTGGAGTGTCGTAGAAGCCAGTGAGGTGTCATCACGATTGCTGCACGCTTGGTTCAGGCATACAGGAACCGCTTTATTCACAGGGCGAATTCTGAGTGGTTTTGAGTCTACTGTGAGACCGAAATATGTTTGGGAAATTTAGTCCTAATAATAGGCCATTTAGCGCCAGCTTGGATGAAAACCAATTGAAAACCTCCCCAGATTTCGAGATAAAAAATGGAAGTCTGTTTTCCGAATGTGCTGATGGTGCTATCCGCTGCCAGTTACGAAGATGGTGAAAACTTCAGACGGTGACACTAACCTCCGCACAAGTATCATCTAGAACACGGAAACTGCTCGAATTGAGGCAAAAGTTAGCATCACAGGTATGTGTATATGTTGAGAAGTAGAAATCGTGCCGATCACCGGAATCAAAGTTTTATTAGTTTGAACTTTCGAACTCTTGAGGGAGTCCATCGTCAGATATAAAATCGTCAACGAAAGCAAGCAAAATTTATAGGGGGAAGGGGCAAATTAACCGCCATAAGGGGCAGGGAAGGGGGGATAGGGAAAGAAATAATAAACCGCCAATGACGTAAGTCTGGAGATACCTGCACAGGGCAACATATGAGGGCCCCAGCTCAATACATCGGTTAACTAAATTGTCATCCGACGCCCTGGCTTCGATCAACTCTCGGTCTGTCTTGCTACCGGCGTGGGCAATTATCCTTGGAACTGCGAAGTTGAACTCGCGACCCGTCTCGTAGGTGTGGGCTGCCACTTGCGATAATGCATCACTCCGTCGAACAGCCAGCTTATGTTCGTGTAGGCGCGAACCCAGCATGCGCCCAGTCTGTTCCGTGTAATTAATAGGACGGTTTAGACATGGTATGCAATACACTACGTCAAAATGCTCATTGGGAGTAAATCGATCCTTGATTCTCATGACCTGCCTGCGCATTGTAGCCTTGGTACGGTGTGCGATTGTGACGCCTAGTCCTGCAGCAATGCGCTCAGTCGCTTCCGATGCATCCTTGATATATGGCAGCGCATGCCAAATCGTAGGAGTTGGTTCTGTTTGGGGCCTCTGAAGGCAAGCACGTAGGCACCGGCTTACGAAGGCCTTAGGATAGCCATTCCGCAGAAACTGGTCGCGGAGATGTTGGGCCTCACGTGCTTTTTCTTCCGGGTTACTGCAGTTAGCCTGGATTTTTTTGATCAGCATTCTCACAGAGCTTCGTTTGTGAGCCATCAGATGGCTGCTGTGAAAACTAAGAAGCTGTGTGGTGTTCGTCGCCTTCCTGTAGACCCTCGTTTCTATTTCGCCGTCAGGAGTTCGCATGAAGAGTATGTCGAGGAAGGGTAGCTGCTCAAATTGTCAAGGATCCAGAAGATATGAGTTGATGGCGATCCCCAAGATTGAAACCGGCAACCTTGGGTCATTGAGTGCATGAATCTATCATTGCACCTCGGACCCGTTTGTTTTTTGTCGGTTGCTGTTATAACCTTGCGTGTTCCTGTGTCAACACTGGTTATGTCCCCCAGTTACGCGTAAGGAAGGGAATGCAGAACAGGATAGCAAATAGTACTTTACTGTCAGTTCTACTAGTACATCCACTCTGTTTCTTGCATATCCAATAGCTTGTCTTCTGTGTCCGTCGGCAGCTTGTGTTCTGTCGCCGTCTTGGCCAACAGCGTTCTGTGTCTCTGCCAGCCGTGTCCCGGGTCGCTAGCAGCAGTATTGTCAGTCATTGGTAGCGCGTCTCCAGCAACAGAATTTCGTGTCCCAACAGCAGAATGTCAAGTCTTCGGCAGCGTCTGCAGTCATAGTGTGCCACCTTCAGCGGTGGCAGCACGTTTAAAGGCCAGTAGTCATTGATTCCTATTGGCTCTCTACGGGCAGCCGTCATGCCTCCAGGCATCGTATCCTTAGCGTGACCTCCCGATAGCCGTAACCCGGCCGCGGGGCAGTCTTGCTTGCGCGCACCGTCTTTGTCCTGGCCTAATTACCACCCTTTTGAGGTCACTTGTAACTGTACGAACTGGTCGCCAGTAAAATACCCTTGTTCTGGTACCCTCAGGATTACCTGACTGATAACTCACGTCCGGGCCGTCCCAACAGTTGCGATCAACAATATCATAAGAATAGGGGGCTCACTGATCTGGTTAAGGACCGGTATGTACCGTTGTGCTATGGAGCTCACATTAGGATCCTCACAGGCAGTCATCTACCAACTTATGGGATAGAATGAAGTAGAAACGACAGAGACAAGGGAAACCGGAATGAAAATTTCTGGTTTATAAGCCGTCATCGAGCTCAGTCGTATCCACTCCCAGTCGTGGATCACCCGAGTGGGCTCCGGAGCATAACAGGAAATAAGCGGTCCTTAAGCAGATTGGTGAGCTCTTAATCTTATTTGCATATACCAAAGAGGGATGAGAGCATTTGGGGGATAACCTGATACAGAACTGTCTCGGACTTATTTGTCTTCTTTCAGCCAAACATTACCCAAGCGCGCACACGCATGGTGCAGATGGTCCACCACTGGCATTTAACAAATGGGTGCGTTAACGGTGCTTCCTTACCGCCCGTCCGTAAGCTCAAGCTCCTTGGTGTGCGTTTCGATGCGATTTTCATGTTCACGGACCATGCCACCGAGGTCGCAGGCAAAGTTAGCCGCTACAGCAAGGCCCTCAAAGCTCTAGTGGGCACATCCTGGGGCTGCACGAAAGAGACCTTGGTGACCATATTCAAAGTGCTGGTCACGCTGCATCTCACCTACGTGGCACCAATCTGGTCTCCTACAATCAGCTCTTCCAGCCTTCGCCACCTTCAGTCAGCACAGAAAGCTGTTCTCCGCACGATCACGGGTTGCTATAAAATGTCGCCTATCAATTATCTTTATGTAGAGGCTTCCGTCCTGTCAGTTGCCCAACACAACACACTCCCAGGCCAGCAGTTCTGGTGGACCTGTTCGCAATCCGGCCATCTTAATCACCACTGTTGCCACGCTCCTGAACCCAGCCGCAATGTTTGGCCATCTATTAGAGCTCTCCATAAGAAAACTGTTGCCTCGTCTCTCTTGGATCTACCCGTTGATGGCTCTGCCACCAAAACAGGCTTCCAGAGTCTTCACCTGAGGGCCGTTGTCAAGGAAAAATGAGGCAACTACCCCCCCTAGTCCTTTTGGACGGCTATCCACCTCTGATTGTGGCCTCAGAACAGCAAAGCCCGAGGGTCACTCACTGTACTCTGGCTCAACTACGCGGCGGTTACTCAATGGTCCTTCACCAGTATCAACACCGTCTCGGCCCGTCCACACCCGACTGCTGTCCCGACTGCGGCACTTCTCCACATGACTGTCAGCATCTGTTCGCCTGCAGTTCCTGCCCAGGCAGCTAACTCACCCCCAGGAGCCTTTAGCTCAAGCCGGTTGGGGTCTCGTCTTTTCTCTATCTTCCAACTGCTAGCAGTTTGGATTTCGGCGGGGACTCCTGATCCAAAAATGGGCTATGACACACACGCACACACCTCCGTCGCTGCAGATCGAGTATTTTTTCAAACAAAAATTGGCGCACGTCCATTCGTTGGCCCCTGATGCAAACGATATCCGTATGGATGGTGGAGGTCATGAAAAGACAATAAACTATCCGGCTGAAGTTGGCCAAGCTATAACTGCAAAGAAGAGGAAAACAGAAAATGCGAGTCGATTGATATGGTCGGTTTCGGGCTTATTCTGTTATGGTTTATCCAATCATAACCCTGACTACCAGTTGGGACTGTAAACACAAACATACGCTCGAGAACGGGGTAGGTAGTCCTCACACTGGATCATGAGCACTTCATCGAACCGAAGTTCATAAATGCCTTGCCACTTGTCATTCGGACTTATTCGGTTCAATTCGAATTTATGTAAAATAATAAATTAATTGCTTGCGTATCTATCCGAATCTGCATCGGCTACACCGGAGCTCTACTGGTTAAGCTAAGGCTCCTTTCGTCTGCTCTAACTAAACAGTAGAGAGTGCTCATTGTGAAGGACTTTCGAATTAAAACAGCCTACTTTAACATTTGAGTAGAATGAATAACTTTGTATGAGAGTGAAGCAGAATGGTAAAGGTAGTAAGCTGGGCGATTAGGGGGAAACAATCATCCATCTTAGGTGGTAGAATAAGTTACTGAAGCAAGAGCGTCTACTTGAACTGCTTATATTCTGATTTAGGCCAAAGAAGAACAGGTTAAGGTCAACTCGATGGGTTTATCACTTTCACAACTTAGGCAGATCGTTCTGAATTACATATATACAGTTTCATGATACACAAAGCGGGCTTTCGGACTCGGCATATCAGCATAACTTAGTCATCGTCTGGAGATAAGTGAGTTCACATTTGGAAACAAAATGCACTTCCGACACCCTGGAGGTCCAGTTCATTTTGAAGATTGTGACGGGAACTCATTAATCGTTCAAACTGGGTGATCTAATCAATTGCAGGGGAAGTGAGACCATACGCAGGAGGAAAATAGGCGCACGCTAAACTCCCTTACTTATTACACTTGACACTCACTACTCTAAGAAGCAGCTAAGTCCATGACATCAAATGCCCAACAGGACTTAGCTTAGTTCTCCGAAATTTCGGATAACTCGGATTTTGACTTTCTTCGGTTCTGCCCGAGAAGATTGGTCCACTACCAAACAATGCCGCTGAAACTTCTACAAAGGCTGATTCGTTCTTCTTAACATAGATATTCGTTGTACTCTCTTCTCAAAATTCCTCAATGTTTCTCAGCAATACCATTAAACCCAACTTATAAGGTCACTTTTTACCGAAAGAACCTGGTAAAAGTATTTTTCCCTCAGAGTTAAGGCATAATTATTGATCGAGAAGTATATTCTTGTCGATAAAAAAACTGGAGAAAATCGTAGCTGCTAAAAGATAACCACCAAATAAAATTAACCAGAGGAGGAAGTTAAAATCCACAGGTCATGTCCCCTGGAGTAATAGGTAAAAGGAGGCAAATCCGGTTCTGATCCCGAGAGTCTTTATGCAGGATAATAAAGTGACAGCGGAAGGTATCAACGCGTCAACTACAGCCTATTTCTGGGCAATGGTCCTTCTAGATTAATCCTTGCCCATCGCATGCGAAAGGGGTTCTGGTGTGCATGCTGATTCATGGTTTCCCACAATGCGAGACGTTTCTAGAACATCTGGACTGCACGTTGGGGCGGGCGTCCTATGTGCTCACGGCGCGCGCAGCCGGTGTGCAGGTATGACTCAACTGGGATGCTCTTCCAGCCGTAGGTTCTGAGTGCGTCACCGCTCGCGTCCCCTTAACACCGCAGGATCCACTGGTGGTTACTTCCGAAAGGTTAACTCGGAGTAGAGCGAGGGACATTTTACATAATGCATTTTCGGAAAACTGGCACGTCGTGTGTAAATCACCTGTTAAAGCTATGCAGGTAATACTTCACGAACAACAAAAGAATATGAAGAAGAGGAAGATAGTGTGGAACTCCACAGTAAAATATCATCAGGATCGGAAACGAAAGAAGTCAGACCCACTGGCTAGGCAATCGCCAGTGTAAAACTAAATCGAAGTCCGAGTTGAGGAAACCTCAACTTTTGCCACAATGATTGATATAATGCACCTATAGCACTCTGTAACATATGCATGCTTTGCCAGAATTTATCTACCAATCGGGTTTTCCAAAAACCTGCCTAGCGCCTTTGTTTATAGTGAAGTACACTTGATCAATGAGAGTATCCAATCACAATTTACGTAAATGGAAAGGGAGGATATAATTTATTACCTGAGGGTGCGAAATTGCAAGAGCGCGAGCAAAGCAAGAAGATTGCCGATACAAGCGAACATGCGAGTCCCAGGAAGTTATTGAGAAGAAAATGACTAGGTCGCTGGGACAATACTTTTATTCACCTGACGTTTCGACCTCCGTCGTGGATTCATCATCAGAGACATCAGCAGAGAGCACTAGCAGATTCATGGTGCCAGGCCCCCCAATCCATCGACAAGTGCAACGATATGCCCAATCCATATTCGGTGTTGAGACTAAATTTGGCCAAAGCAAATCACCGTTCGGGGATCAGACGGGCCACCACATTATCTTATTCCAACACCGCAAGGCCAGATGGTCATGGCCGACACAACGAATCAGAACACACTCAAGACATTTACCGATTTTTTCTGCAGGTTAAAATTTTACGGCGGAACCCTGTGCACGCACAAATTGGTTCTGCTACTGTTCTGTGAATATCTCTCTGAAGATGAATCCGCGACGGATTTCGAAATGTCGGGAGAATAAACGTATTGTCCCAGCGATCGAGTTGTCATCTTCTTCTCACTTACTTCCTGGGACTCGCATGTTCGTTCGTATTAGCAAATTATTCCTCTTCTGTTTATTCAGCAGAAGGTCACCGCAAAACTAACCATTTAAGTGTGAATAATTTTTCGAAATTTTAAACTTAACATAATTTCTTCAAAAGGCAGTGGCCTTTTTTTCAATCGGTCTTTTGCGGCACTTTCAAAGTGTTGCTATTAGCGCAAACAACTTCAGATTGAGACGATTAGAAGAGATCCTTTTGGGAAGCATGTAGAGTAGTCTGGACTTTCATTTTCCTGGAAAAAAAGAAACACACAGGTATGGTGAGAATCTCGCCATCTTAAAACCTCCCGAACAATTTTAATTCCTGTTTTCGTAAAATTGATGAAAACCCTTTGCGCGTACCAGACAGACATCAATGGAGGTGACGCCTTAATGCCGCTTTGAACTCGACTGATTTGTTATCTAGCAGTAATAAAGCTCTTTGATGTATCCGACAGGCTTTCTTGCTGATCCCTACAACAATCTTTATCTGTTGGGCTTGGACATGCAAATCAGCCTTGGCTCTTGTGGAAAAGCTCCCAGCGTATCTCTGTAATCTGTCAGGAAGCAGAAGATAATTACACTGTGCATGTTAAGTCTATGCTGGCATTGGGTGTACAACAGTCAGCAGAAAAAGCGCTGCTACAGGGAGCACTTTATAAACCTTGCAAGAACACTGATCACCGAACCCTTCGACCAATGAACGATAACTACCGAGGGTCACTCGCTGTACCCTGGCGCAGCTACGCAGTGGCTATTCCATGCTCCTTCGCCAGTACAAACACCGACTCGACCCCTCCACATCCGATAGCTCTCCCGACTGCGGCGCCTCGCCGCATGACTGTCAGTATTTCTTCACCTGCAGCTCCCGGCCAGGCACCCGACTCTCCCAACTCGCCCCCCATGGAAATTTGGCTCAAGCCGGCTGAGGTCGCGGCGTTTCTCCGTCTGCCAACTGCACCCAGTTTTGACTCTGGCGGGAAATCCTGATCCAACAAAGGTTACTAACTAACTAAATAACCAATGAAAACATTTCACCATTTAAAGGACTTGGTTGTATAAAAAAGCGGTGTTGCTTGGAAAAGTATACGAATTTAAGTGGTTATAGCACGAGCTCTCCTTTGATAAGCTGATGGACGCACTAGCTATTCCGTTCTCATAATAAGTATAGAGAAGCAGTCTTTGTTTAGTCATGGGCGTGAGTCGCTGAACCGGGCCCACAGACCTCCGTGCTGAGCGTCCAAATCTACGTGATGATTGATACTGGTTGCGCTAGAGTGCCAGGCCTCGAAGAATTCCCGCGCCTAATTGATGTTTGCGAGGGCAACCACCTCAGTTTCGTCTCAACTGAAGCGAGGGTCACACTTAAGGGCGTGTGCAAACACCAGTGGCAAGGGGTCACGTCAGTGAATGGCTAACTTGTGTTCGTTGATATGCGTCCGAAGTTATTGGCCTGCACGGACAACATAAGTACAAGAAAAGCTAGCACACGGAATTTGGTAGATTAAATTTGTCTGCCGTTCTTCGGGGATCCGGTCTCTCACAAAGGATAGTGTAGCGCGCAAGGACGACGCCGGCTTGGGGGTAATAGAGATGACAAACCAGTTGACTTGTCGGCTGATCGCTTTGGAACTGTTCTACATGTAGGCTGAGGTGTAGAATTTTTTCGTCGCTGGTTCTCCATCAAAGTTAAATGCAGTTGTCTCTGGTGTATGAGATTGGGCTTCACAAACCTGACCAGGCGTCCGTTGGACTGGAATAACCGATGCAGTTAGGCGAGTTCTTTTCCAGGTAGCACATCGCTGTCACAGTAATGGAAAGCCAGATGGCACAACGCAAGCAAATCAACTAGAACTATAAATTCAATTCGAAAGTCTCTTCAGTCAGACTTCCGATCTACAACCCTCCGAGCCCAGAGAAGTTGACTATCTTAAGTCGACCCTAGTCAACTGCTGTCAACAGTACTTAAGAAATACTCCAAGACCTATAGGTCCTCTAACCAAGGCCCATCTGGATAGTCTCAATGAGCTTCGCCGAAATGAAAATATTTTGCTTACTAGACCGGACAAAGGATCCGGGATTGTGCTGCTAGATAAGAAAGACTATGTTGCTAAACTAGAACAAATTTTATCGGATCGCACAAAGTTTTCAAAATCCGATAAAGACAAAGACCGGACAGAGGCCGTTGAAGGCCATCTAACAAAACTACTTAAAGTACTTCACAAGGAAGGATATTTATCGGCCAAAGAGTTGGAGGGACTAAGACACGTGGGTACCACAATACCTCGAATGTATGGCCTACCCAAAATTCATAAACAAGGCGTGCCGCTTCGTCCTATCTTGGACATGAGGAACTCGCCCTACCACTCATTTGCAAAATGGCTTGTTGAAAAGCTTAAGCCGCTTCAGAGTCATCTATACCCTAGAAGCCTGAAAGATACCTTTGAATTCGTCGAAGCGATCAAGGATGTTAACATAAAACTGAAAATTTTGTCATTAAATGTATCTTCATTGTTTACTAACGTGCCGGTAGTGGAAACCATTGAGTACTTATGCGACTTTATACATCAGACAAACCACCAGATAGGGATGCCAGTAGAGACGCTAAAGGAACTATTGACGTGCTGGACGCAAAACGTACAGTTCCTCTGCAATAGCCAGTTGTACAGGCAAATAGATGGTGTGGCCATGGGCTCACCACTTGGACCATTCCTCGTGAATGTCTTCATGGGCAAATTCGAGGAATCGAACTTCAAAGATACTACCAACAACTTGGAGTTCTATGGTCGTTACGTGGATGATATTTTTTGCCTGACGAAGCAGGCTACCGATATAGATGGCGTAGTTCATACGTTCAATGCGGCCCACGCAGCACTAAAGTTCACTGTGGAAACGGAGGTGAACAGCGAAATCGCGTTCCTAGATGTCCTCCTGCACAGAAGAGAAGACGGTTCAATACAACGCCGGGTATACAGAAAGAAAACCTGGACAGGGCAATACATTTATTTCAGCAGTTTTGTTCCCCTTCATCTTAAAAGAAACTTAGTCCAGGGATTGGCAGCCAGAACACGATGCATCTACTCTCCTGAAGTAGTTGAAAGAACACACTCCGTGAAAATGTTTATCCAGAAAGGTTCGTCCTTCGTAACATTGAGGAGCGTGTCGCAAAGCCTGCTGTAGCAACGGCAGAAAAAAAGACCTTTGCATAAGACTGCCCTTCCTAGGAGACGCAGCAAGCGAACTAGTAAGACGACGTCTAAGGACAGCAGTCACGAGTGCTTTCCCGGCGGCTAACTTACGCGTACTCTTCACAAACTCTCCCCTTCTGTGGATGGGGGGGTAAAGACAGACTACCGCTACAGGCCACTTCTATGTGCATTTATTCCTTCACCTGCTCCTGTGGGGCGGGATATATCGGCCGAACAACGACACGTCTGGAGAAGAGGATACGCGAACACATACCAGCCTGGTTAGGTAAAAGGGAAAATCGATCGATCTCAAGCTCAATCCTCGCACACCTGATCGATACAAATCACCAAGTTGACGCGAGAGAGGCCTTTCAGGTCATATACCAGGCACCCACGCTCTACTCTAAAGGCCTGCGTAAACGGGTGCTAGCCACAGCTGAGGCAGTAGCAATTTTTTAGCGAAACCCGCTTTCTGCTGTCAAAATACGCTGGTACATGCCGTCTCCCTCCCGTGGCCGACCGCATACAAGGATCCCGCACCGCAAGAAGCCACTACGTCAGAAATCACGAAGTCCGAAGCTACACAGCCCGAAACAATACTACCCACAGCCGCAGAGAACACGCAGTGCGACCATGCTGCTCACAGTCACAGAGAGCTCGCTGCGCGTATGACGGAGATCGTGGGAAAGTCCCTCCCCCGTTCCACACGCGTGACAACTCAACGTCCTCGGCATGCTGAGTCCGGCTCGCAGGAGACGAGGAAACCACGAGATGACTCATTATCGCCCTCCCCCCCCCACCTCAAGAACTATCTTAGCACTGTACCGAACTGCCTGCTTTAGTCACCTATTTTTCCATGTCACTGTAACGGGCTGAAGTGAATGACCGAAAACAGCTGTTTGCCGACACGACTTTTTAATCGTAAACGAAATGGGAATTTTTGCCGAACTAAGATGGGAAAATGTTTGAACGCAGCTTCTTCTATGATGTGCGGGGTTTTTTCTTTCATAGTTCATGTCGCCATTGGCGCTCTTTCGATAGGCACTCGTTGCGAGACTATCATCCCCTTCGTTTTTTGAATCATCATGTCTAGGTACTGGAGGATATCTCCTATCTCGTGTTCGTGAGTAAACTGGGTAGCAGGGAGAACGTACTGCACCGCATGACCTTTGTCCCTTGACTTTTGTCTTCGCAAATGCTGGCAGGCCAGCTTGCTAGCCCAGTAAGTTGATACCACCCTCGTGGGCACGACGGTGAAGTGGTGTTTCATGCTGATTAAGTGGTGCCTGGCCGGCTCCCCTCCCATCTTCCTCTGACCTCCGTTATCTTTCACGCAGAAGTTTGCTTGGTTGTCTTTTTTGCCTTCCTCGAAAAGACATAAGCCGTGTGCAAAGTGCCTTGTAGGTGGGATGCAGGTTGATGGGTATGTTAAGTTTGCCAGTCGATGACCACATTTTCAGCAGCAGTCCAGTCATTTTGTAGGTAATTAGGCTTATTACCCTTGCTTTATTAAAAGATGAAGTGCGCTTCTTTTGTTAAACATAACCCTCTACCATAAACAGCTTATCCTTACGATTGCTTGCCAGCTGGCGTTCATGCAACCTCATGCCAAAGCGTTTGTCCGTTTCACCAATATACTCTGCATCACAGTTTTAGCACAGTATGCTGTAGACGGCTGATGATTGTTCTGTAAATGATAGTAGACCTTTGGGCCTCACGATATGATATCTGATGGTTGATTCCTACCTATGAGCCACACCGATTCCGAATGGTTTCAGGATTCCTACCGTGGCCTCTGATACGTTCTCCAAATAAAAGATTGATGGCTAGAACTTCGTGTCTTCTACTTTCGACTGCTTAAGATGGGACGTCTTAAAATACTTGCGTACGAAGGACTTCGGATAACCGTTGGCTTGAAATAAGACGGGCAATTTGCTTACTCTCCTCTTTAGTCTCACTGTTGTCGTTGGAGTGAGTTTGAACGTCTTGGAAAATGGTTTTGACACATCTAAATTTATGACCAACGGGGCGGTTACTTTTGAAGTGGAAAAGGTATATGGTGTTGTCGCCTTACGCTATACTGTTGTCCTTATCTTCTCGGCTGCCAGTTTTGTCCCTTGTACAAGGAGGAAGGGTAACTGGCTAATGTCTGGATGTCAGCAAAGATGGAATTCAACAGCGCCTTGAAAGCCTTACTTTGCTCCCTTTTATGACGACGAAGGTGTCTTCGAGGTTTCTGGCCCAAAAGACCGGAAGAAGGACGAGCGAAGACCAGCCACTCAAGCCTCTGCAAAACTGAATAAAAGTTTAGTTGGTGACCCTGTTTAGATACCCCTAATCCCTAGTCTTGTGCTAACTTTTAGTTTTATTATTTACAGTTTCGTTTTTTGTTTTTTCAGTTTTTGCTCAATTATTTGGCTTACCGGTTTAATTTTAAGATAAATATCGTTAATTTTTGGTTTATTTAAACTCAGTAAACGTTAGATAAATATATTTAAATATCTACCAGATACTTAACTAAAATAACTGAAATAAAAAAGAAACAAAAACTAAAAGTAAACTACTAATCTAACTAATAGACTAAAAAATAAACTAGTACCATTGGTTCCGTAAGACAGAAATATAGGGCTAGGGGTATCTGAGGTGGGCTTATAACTTACATGTTACCCAAAACCACTTCAGCATTAAATACAAACAGGGGAGAATTCGTTGGTTTACCCTTATTTTGTTCGTAATGTTGGCCATCGAGCGCGAAGAAAGTTTGTAAACAAAGTTCCAGGAGCTGGATGATGTGCACTCACATCTCACTTTTCATTTTGTCTGACGAAGTTTTAGGGTTACCAGCTTGACAATTTACAAAAAGTCGCAATTTTCCGACGAGCCCTCTCCTTTCGTCATACCATCTTGGAATGCATACTACTTCAGCTATTAATGATATATAAAAGTATGAAGTGGAACGGACAAACAAAAGGGGGACCGGAATGTCAATTTCTGGCTTATTGGCCGTCATTAGCCAATCCCATGTGTAGATCATCCTAGATTCGAACCCACGACTTCTTTGGTCATGGAGCGTCACATTCTACCATTGAGCTGCGGGCCCGGCGTTTTCTTCGGGTGCGATCAGGAATATGACGATAGCGTAGGGCTCACCGATATTGGTAAGAAACAGTATGACAGAATATATATATATATATATATATATATATATATATAT
>JAYGXS010000001.1:100687962-100702903 GCA_036362985.1 Ligula intestinalis | reverse complement strand
TTCGTGCTGTCCGTGGATTGGCTGCGGCACCTCAATTGTGGGTGGCTGGCGCCCGTGTGTGTCATCTGTTGCCTGTCCGTTTGTCGTTAACGCGTCTACGTTAACCGGCCCGCTAGTGTGACCACAGCCCGACCTCCCCTCTGAGCCGGATGCGCGGATCAGCCCTCATTCTGGGTCCGGTGTCCGTCGGTGGGTAGGTGAGTCATCCCGGTCGTGTGCGCGGCGAAGAGCCCTCTCTGCCCGTCCTTCTACATCCCCCGTCGCCTGTACGTCTGTTGTTGTCGTCATCAGGTCTGTGTGCGTATTGTGTGCACTTGGCCGGCTACTATCGGCTCTCCTTCCATACTCAGGTGGCTGGACTGGTTGGCATTCAAAGCGCAGACCCGGCTCACATGTTTGGGCTCGTCGGTGGACTGATGACTCATGTCGGACGTTTGAGTTGCGATTAGCTCTCCTCCCCTGCCGCGTCGGTGGCCACTGTTGACGAAGTTGCAAGTCGCTCGCTAGCGCCGGCGGCCTCGTCGGGGCTGATTGGAGTCTTGTCCGGAGGGCCTGATAGGCTGGATTTAAATCAATATTTCTGTTGATTGTGCCCACGGATGCCCAACTTTCAAGCACCAATCTGGTCATCTTGTCGTTGGGTCGGCCGATGACTTTGGCGTTTTCGAAAGCGAACTCATGCTTCTCCCGGTCCATGTGGCCGTATACCAGTGACAGTTTATCCTCGCGATCGACTGCAAGTTGGTGTTCATGCAGTCTTGTGCAGAGGTGTTTACCCGTTTCACCAACATAGCTTGCACCGCAATTTTGGCATGGTATGCTGTAGACCACTGCAGATTGTTCCGTTGCCGGAAGCGGGTCCTCAGGTCTCATTATCTGCTGCCGGATGGTTGAATCGGGTTTGTGGGCCACCCCAATTCCGAAACGGTTCAGGAGTCGAGCTGTCGCCTCCGAAATATTTTTCACGTAGGGGATCGCTAGCCAGAACTTTGGTTTTGTGTCGTCTGGTCGTCTTCGGATGGGCCTTTGTCGGCACTCACGTATGAAGGATCGCGGATAACCGTTAGATATGAACAGGGAATTGAGGTATTTCACCTCCACCTTTTCCCGTCCTCATCGCTGCAGTGCGTTTGAACGCGATGGAATAGAGATCTAACGCAACTGCGTTTGTGACCAATTGGGTGGTTACTTTGGAATTGCAGGATACGTTTGGTGTTCGTTGCCTTCCGATAGACCGTAGTTATTATCCTCCCCTCGGAAGTCCCTTTGACATGCACATCCAGGAAAGGCAACCGGTCGTTATCTTCCTCTCCCATCGTAAATTGGATGTCAGGGAATATAGAATTCAGTAAGGTCTTAAAGCTCTGAACGTCGTTCCTTTTGATAACGACAAAGGTGTCGTCGACGTATCTGGTCCAGAATTTCGGACAGTAAGCCTGGAAGACCGGCCGTTCTAGCCTCTGCAGGACTGCCTCGGCAATTCGTCCCGACAGGAGGGAGCCCATCGGTGTTCCCTTCGTCTGTTTGTAAACCTGATTGTTGAAGCTGAAGAAAGTTCTGAGGCACAATTCCAACAGCTTAGTGACGTGTTGTCGTTTAAGTTGCTGGTCCTCGTCCACATACTTTTCGGCGAGTAGTTCATCAATAGTGCTTACGGCGAGGCTAGTTAGAAAAGAGGTGAATAGCGAAACCACGTCAAACGATACCATCAGCTCATCTGAATCTATTTCTAGATGCCTTATGTTCCACAGAAACTGTTCAGCCGACTTAACTGTAGATTTAGAATCCTCGGTGAGAAAGCGGATCCGCTTGTAGAGCCACTTTGATAGTCCAAACGTCGGAGTACCACGCAAGGAGACGATGGGGCGAAGGGGCACTCCAGGCTTATGCACTTTTGGCAGACCGTAGAAGCGCGCCATCGCGGCGTCTGTGGCTTTTGCGGTCAGTGCTTCTCCTCTTTTGAGGGCCCCGAACTTCTTCAGCTTGTCAATCAACCTGTTAACGCTGTTCACATGGTTCTTGAACGCTCCCGCTCCCGAAAGCTGGAAGTGTTTTTGTCCTCCAACAGACCTTGTAGATTCGCCGTTTACTCAATCATATCCATGACAACCGTCGACCGTCCCTTGTCGGCTGGCAAGGTGACAATATCCCTCATCTCTCGGATTCACATAAGTTCTCGGACTTCTGCCTCGGAGATCGTCGTCAAAGGTTTGTGCTGGAAAAGAAGAGTTGACACTTGCTGTCACATGGCGTCATTACTCTCTTCGTTTGCTTCATACTTCTTGAGCGCTGACTCGAAAGATGCGACAAAGTCTTAGAGGCGAGCATCTCTCGTGTTGAACTTAGTGTCGTAGGATAAGACTGCCAACTGTTGTTGAGTGAGAGGACGTGATGAAAGGTTATGGACCAGGGCACCATCAGCAGGGGACTGATTTGTTGGACCTATTCTGGCGAACTTCTGAAGCAGTTGGCTGTCACGTAGCCGTCGGTGACTCTGTGCGGTATTGAGTATTGTGGCTTCTAGAGTTTTTAGCTCGTGCGCGCTAAACATCAACCGGCAAGTGGAGGAAAGCTGTTGCATTTCTCGTTCGTATTTATGGCAGTCTGGTATCAAGACCCTGATCATCTTCTTTTTGAATTCTGCCATTGTCCGTCGGCAGAGTTCAGTCTTAACTGGCAGGCTGTAGCGGAGGCATTTTGGCAGGAAATTCTCTACAAGGCAACGGTGCAGGAACTTCAGCTGGGCGTAGGTGGATGACTCTCGTTTGGCAAAAGTCTCCCATCTGCGCGCTGACCCGAGGGCTGTGCACCCATAATATGAATGGGTGACCGCCTGCCAGGCCGATGCCGTCCAAGTAATAATAGCAGTAAAGGGGGTATGACAGCAGTTGGGCGTAACTTGATACAGAACTGTTTCGGGCTTATTAGCCTTCATCAGCCAAGCATAACCCTGAACACCAGCTTGTCGGACAACACAAACAAACGCACTCACAGACGGTGCAGTTGGTCGACCACTGGTGTCTATCAGATGGGTCATAAGCACTTCATAAAACCGCAGTTCATCAGCGCCTCGCCACCTATGCTTGGCTGATGAAGGCTTATAAGCCCGAAACAGTTGTGTATCAAGTTACCCCAAAGCTGTCATACACCCCTTACTGCTATTATGACTTGGTTGGAATCGGCCTGGCAGGCGGTCACCCGTTGAGTACCTCTGACCACCACATGAACTTTGTTTAGTTCGGAAGCCTATTCGATCAGTGTTCGCACATTTCTGAGTGAATATATACCGGATCAAAAGTGACAGCAAATGGCATGTGGCGAGGCGCTGATGAACTGCGTTTCGATGAAGTGCTTATGACCCATCTGATTGACACCAGTGGTGGACCAACTGCGCCGTCTGTGAGTGCATTTGTTTGTGTTGTCTGACCAGCTGGTGTTTAGGGTTATGCTTGGCTGATGAAGGCTAATAAGCCCGAAACAGTTCTGTATCAAGTTACGCCCAACTGCTGTCATACCTTCCCCCTTACTGCTATATATATGGAAGTACTGTATAACCTGTTTTTCGGAAAAAATCGAGTTTTATTCTTGAGTTTTGGAGCTTGTCATACGAAATGAGCAATGGGAGTAGGGATCATCGCACTAGAAAGTTTGGTATCGCGGAGATTACAGCAACGTACTGACGTCCAAGCGGGGTTAAGGATGACGCAAATCGTGTAACGACAGTTCTTGCATATGAAGGGAGGCTGGTTTAGTTCATATTCTGGGTCAGGTGTCGGTGAAAGCTACGTAAGCGAAGTTCGACGTCATCAAGTACAAAGAAGCAGTGATATTTCAAGGGGGCGCAAAGCAGTGGATCGTGTGTGCAGACCTACGTAACATACAGTTAGATCGACATGGTGACCGACGCTGTTTGTATTGCAGTGGCAAACTTCGACGAATTCTCGCTGCCGTTTGGTGTTAGCCGTGGCACTTAATGCTGTTCCTTCCCTACACATATGTAGGTTCTTTTAGAAAAAGGGAAACTGTATTTGGTAAATTTACGTCGTCAGACTTCAGTATATGTATAAAAAGGAGATAAAATTTTAAATATACTTAAATATCCGTACGCATTCCCGTTTGCGCCAATAAACTGTCGTCGTGTGCGTCACGCCCTATTGAGAAGTCCTCGTATCTTTCAGTTTTTCTGATATTTATGCACACAGTATGCAGCGCAATGTGCCGATTGAGGCATGGCACATTCGAGTGCATGGTCTCAAAATATTCTCGGTCTATTTTGGCGGTGCAGGCAATGAAGATGCGAGTTTTGTCCAAGGTAAAGTTGTGCCTTTGCCAAAGGTCCACATGGCCACTTGGGACAGGTGCTCACGCCTTTTGACTGCAGTTGATGTTCGTAAATGCGTGGGAAGACAGAAGTTCCTGTCTAAGCTTTTCTGCAACCCACTTCTTTCTTATCAAGATGGACAACCGTATCCAAAAGTTTCATTAGCTGGGTGTATAAAATATTTGTCAGTTTGTGCGCTAGTTTTGGTTCTTTCAAAAAGTTCAGTCATGCTCTTGATGCATAGAAGTATTCAATGGTTTTTTTAGTTGGGTGCCTGCTCGGAAAAATCTAGTTCTTCATATTTTTTATTTAAATTCTGTCGTATTTGTTGCATTAGACATAACCGATTTTCCCTTGATCTGCCGATTTTGTTCGGAAGTTGGTGAATGCTGTGACCATTTTGCTACTACAATTGCGATTGCGGCGCGAATGAAACGATTCCACGTGTAGTTGACCAAATGCGGCAAACAGATGCCAATGCTCAAGTTGTGAATCATTCGACGAGACCCAGCCACACATTCAAATCTGATGAGGTCCAAATTCTCGCAAGAAGTGATAACCGTGTGAGCCAAGAATTACTTGAGTACTGGTTCAGAGGTCCCCAGTCCGTAAACAAGTGCAACGGCTTGCCCAATCAATATTCGGTGTTGGGGTTCAGTTTGATCAAAGCAAGTCACCACTTGGGGAACGAACATGCCACCGCGACGTCTTACGCCAGCACCGGGAAACCAGATGGCCGAACAATCATCGCGTCCATTTCCACCACGCACGTTGCAGGTTCAGCAGATCATGGACGGCATGCCAGTCAGCAAGCAAGTACGCAAAAGAGGTCAGTCATCTTTAATTGTCGTTGTCATAAGTGTGCAGTACTGACTAAAATAAAGCAAATCTGCCAAAATATCTTAATAATTAAGTCAGCCTGATAGTCATGCTGGTGGATTCTAGTTGATTGTCTAGGAAATCCTGCTTGGGCAGTCAGCTTGCTATTCCGTAATGGTGAATTGCATACGAGCGGTAAGTTGGGCAGGTAAAATCGATCCAAGTGTGATTAAATTCATGGCGCAAGGCGTGGCGTCGTAGCTCAAATCAGCAGGACACTGGCTGCATAAAGGCCACCCTTCTGTGTGGGTTCGACTCCTGCCGACGCCGTAAGTTTTTTTCCACAATTGGGTCAACTAAAAAAGTACTGACTTTATTCTATATATACTGCAACTTCCCATGCATGTATCACCCGCTTCTGCTACGGTTTTCTGCTGATGCTTCTGATGAAAAATCCACTACGGATGTCGAAACGTCAGGTGAATAAAATAGTTGACCCAGGTATCGATTATTCTTCTCAAGTACATCCTCAGTTGAGCATACTTTTCAGCTGAGGCCAACGCGCACGCGCATTTGCGGCTGTAAGTCATTAAATGTCCTCACTAGGGCGCTTAACTGGGAATTTGTGTTTATTCACCGTCTTGAGACGGTAACCAGTTTCCTTACTATGATCAGTTCACAAAATATACTACTTACCCCAATAAAAGGCTCAATTACAATTTCAAAGGCATCATAGGAGGTGAATTAGTGGCCGAGTAAAAAGTGTGTGACAGTAGCTCATTTGCCGTCATTTTCCCCACCATTGCTTTTAAGGAAAAATATTCAAGAATCCGTACGTAGAAAAACCCACCAATTAGCGAACAGCGCGAGCATCCAATAGGAAAGGTTGCGGGGTTGCCAATCCTATAATTATACAGCACTCATTTCTGTAGGGCAGTTTATCACCAAAAGAGCACGCTTTCATAATTCTCGGCTCTCGCTTATCGTCTCATCGGCTGTAAGATGTTTATATTCTCCGCCATTTTCGAGCTGATGCCAAACCTTTTCAAGAAATCTAAGGAGGATGGCCTTCTTTTCGATTTTGGGACAGTACGCGATTTTTCAAAATGGACCGAAATTTCGGATACAGTTCGCGTAGCCGGGAGATCCAAGGCCATAATTACATCACATTACGGAGCAGTAAGTGCATAATTAGAAACTGATGGAACTGTCCAGAAATTTGGTTGTGCAATCTTTTTCTACCTATTAGATCCACTACCAAATGGTGCCTGTTTCGCAGGTGTGAAGTATAATGGCACTCGGTGGAACCTGAGCGACTACGATGGAATCGAGGCCGAATTACGTCGCACAGGGTCCAATGAGTGGTTTAAGATCGCCTTTGACCAAAAGTACTCATACGAAAAGCAGTTCCAGGTGTGTTTCTCGTGAACCTTTTTTCGTGCCAAGGCCTCTGTATTTGGGTGTGCTTCATTGTTTTATTCGAAATCGTCCTTACCTTTTATAGATTTTTGTTCAAATTCCAGAGTTCAGTGTTTTGATTTTGGTGCAACCTTCTTATATTATTTATCTGCTGGTTTACAAAAAATACTGACTAAAAGTGACTGTCTATGGTCAGTTATTAGTTGAATAACACGGCCATCGTCCTAATATCCATAGTTAACCCAAGCCTCGTTAGGTTAACAACTGAAAATACAACGGAGTTATCCATAAAACCAGACGTCACACCTTAGAAAATTATACCAAAGTCTCCTCTTCAGAATAAAAACATTTTCAAAGAAACGTGAAAGTGTTTTGTTCAATAATTACATATGTTTCAAATATTGCGGGTAGACCATGCCCGAAAGAAGTCTTTTAACATCGACGCACCTGTGAAATTAAGGATTCAGTGTCAACTAATAAGTTTACAAGACTTTTCCTCCAATTTAAAGGAAGATAGCTTCAGTACTCTGTATATTTTTGAATTAGTGTGTCCTCGTTCGAGTTGGTGAGTGTAGGCCACTGGCAACCATCTACGGATTTTCATGGAGATGACCTGCCTGGCTCCAACTTATCAACTTGCATGCATAAAGGCCAGGAAACCATGCGAAATTCGGAAGGTTGGGACAGATTTATAATCGCTCAAATACCAGCATAAATGTGCGTAGGAGATTTAAGAAATAATAAGGAACAACCTTCGGCAAATTTGCTTTTTAAAATATGTGTAAACAGTTCTAATTTTTGATAAGAAAAGAAGAATTTTATTAAGTTCTCAAACTCCACAGACGTAAAAAATAGTTATAGATTAGAACAATAAATTTAAATCTTATCGGAAGTTGAATAGATAAATATACCTTACAATATCAGAAAATTTTCTTTACCCTGAATATTTTAAACATATTTCCGTTGTTGGAGTAATAATAGCTTCAGATCTTATTGTAAATTCCAGCAAATTATCGACGATTCTTAAAGGAATATTCTCTAAGCTTATCATACTTGTTTTGACGTTCTCCCATAGCATAACCAACATTAATAAATGATTGGTTTCTCTTGCACGTAATAGCATAGAAAAACTTCTTCGATTTCAGGCTACCGCCAATTTTTCCAAAATAAATGCCCATTACCTACATCCTACTGAAGGGAAAAGGCAGTTTACCCTACTAAGAGGTTTCTCGGGATTCAGTCCACTCATTAGATCCAAATAACATGACTAAATCTATGCTTTACTGCCAAGTTCAATTTCCTCATGACGTTTTCATGATTTCCTTGCCGTACTGTACTTTGTGAGCGTCCGCACACAAGCGTGTGTATGATGCTTATTTGAATAGTTACAAGGTCAATGCTCCATTCCGTGGGCGCTTAATTTTCCAGTGAGTGAGTACTTAACCCTGCTGAACATTTATGTGCTCCGAGGGCTTTTTCGTTAACACGGTTTATAAACAATGCTTGTCAACATACACTGTATTTACACTGTATGTAAACCAGCTTTATGCGTCCCACAATCGTCATATTTAATATCCCTGGCTCTTGTTCCTTATTCCAATTTAAACTAGAGTTTGCGGTAAATGGCTGCAATCCCTCGGTGGTTGAAGTTTTCAATTCTCATTTGCTGTTTTATTAAACAAATTGAAGTATTCCTTAGCCATTGTAAATTCTCCATCTTACCGAACACCTATATGTACATTGCCTCTTAAGTAAAAATATAAATTATGATGGCGATACTGATTCCTAATATGACGGCCTTCCCTAGATTGTAGACCTATACTTTTTACAAAATTTGAACTAATTGAAATGAATATGCGAGTTCCAGGAAGCAGTTCAGACGAAGAAGAAGATGCGATACTGACGTTTCGGATTCCGTCGAGAATCCTTCATCATAGGTAATGGTGAGATAGTCTGAGCTATGCGCAGATAGGGGCTGATAAATGAATAGGAAGAATGAAAGAATCCATTTCCTTTGTACATACTCCATCTTACCCACTACCTGCCCAATTCTTCTGATGTAAAAGCTTTAAATAAAATGCTGAAAGGTATTTCTGAGATGGCCACCTTTAGACTCAGAAATGCTGAAGAAAATTAAACTTGGACGCTGTTTTTAAGGCATTGAGTTCATGCGTAACTCACTGTGTACGTTTTTGTCAACCTTGTTAGATGACAAAACTCATTGAATATAGATGTAAAGGCGTCCAAATGTCTTTTTAGCGCACTCCTGATTCAGCAGGGGTGTTTAATGTACATGACAGTCACTGCAGATTGATCCCTTATCTCTACAGACTCAGCATGGTAACCTTAACAGAGTTACTTGTCCAGTGTATCAGCCCTTTGCAGACCCACCAGTGGTTTAAATGAAATGATGGTAGGAGTACCTCGTGGGGTCCCCTTGGGGGGGGGGGGGCGCGAAGCGCCCCCGGGGTCTAACGGACTCCTGATTTAAGGGAATAGGACGGGTGGGGCATGTCAGGGAACAAATAAGTTCGCAATAATCCTGTAAAATCAAAAAGCTAAGAGGGTACGTTGGGGCGCGCATTCAAACTTTGGGCAGGGACACCGAAGTACGCTTTAATATCATCGCTTACCCCGTAATGGGCCAACGCCGAACGCGTGTTTGTAGGGGGAGTGTGCTCTGACCTCGCGCAAGGGCATTGAGATACATTTTCTGGTAGTAACACTAACCCTAAAATAAATAAATATTAATGAATGCAGAAATTGGAAGATTTTGGAATTCACCCTACTAAAAATTTGTATTTAAGCGATTAATTCCGTCGGTAAGCTGAGAAGCCGTTCTTTTACTTAATACACTGACTTAAACAGTTATTGTATGCGGTGGCCTTCCGATGACCCTTCTGTAGTTCAATGCCATCACCCAATCACAACTGGGTCACCGGCCGGCGAGCAGAATACCGGAAGATTGCGGGCGATTCAACCTACTTAAAGTTTGTTCGTAGTTGGTTATAATGCATAAGGACCCTTCTGCGGCCCCAGTACGTGTTCCCACCGAAATATGATTAATTTTCCCAAAACCACTTGCCCTTTTCAGGCACCCTCAGAATTCAGCACTATACGTTTCCCGTTTTCGGAGATGAAAGCTTTCCACCGAGGCAAACCCGTGGACAATGCTCCCCCGCTGAACACGTCCGATCTCGACTTTGGTATCCAAGTTTTTGGTGGCGTCTATGAAGAGTTTAAACAGTCCGGGCCTGGGAGTCTCCAAATAAACTGGGTGCGGGCCTACAAAACCCCGAAATGAGTCAGTCAAAGCCCACCAAATTCTTAAACGGCCATACACTGATTTTTATCCTCTTCTAATTTACTCCTCTATGTTCACGTTTACCACGTAGATTCTATTAAATGGTTACTTCATTGCACTTTCCTATGCCTAATCAGAAATTTATGCCATAACGTCTGGTTTCAGAACATTTGCTAAGGTATGATGTTCTCACCTCCCCCAATCTGTCAGTATCCTCTCCCATACGTCCCGTATGGTTCATATAGAACATTTTAATTGCTGCGATCAATGGAGTTCACCATGCACCCCACAGGAGGGCTGACCCGAAGATGGTAGCTTGCGCTTGAATTTATATAAAGTGGTAGCGCACTTGCGAAGCATCTACTGCAACCTCCTCTCACACCTTCCCGAGCCGGGTGCTGATGCGGGATCAGAAAGACCAAGGACTAGATCAGGGGCACTAGCTTACAAAGCTAGACAGTCCGGCTACCCGTTCAACGTACGATTAAGTCCACGCACTGCCAAACAGTTTTGTCCAGAAACGAAAAGGCGACGCATCGTATCCCAAATTAATGGGAATGTCATACAGACAGCATTCGCAGGAGGCTATTTCAGCCTGAGAAGACCAAGTTAACCCACCTGTTGGGAGGCTTCCAAGCCAGAGCTTTGCAAAACTGTAATTAGATTTAGCCTGTTTACAGCTGCAGTTAGGCTGGGGGTGGGGGTGGAGAGGAGTGCTATAACGGTAGCTAAGGCCGAGTTGTCACCGCCTAGTTGCGTCCTGTGTGAGCCCCAAGAAAGAACGCGACAAGAACAGGGCGAAAAGAGAAGCCTTTAAGTATAAAAGGTACAACAAATGTAGGGCAACGAACGCATGTAAACTATGTCCACTGAGCCAATCAGCTTCTCTTCTGGTGTGCATAGCAACAGTATTGGCTGGTGACTAATGGCTGACTACAACTTGAATTTTGAGTTATCGATTGATCGCCTCGTATAAATCAAACGATAGCCTGCCGTGAGTGCGGCTAGCGCTTGCAAGCTAACTGTTAGCTAAGGCTGTTCGTTAGGTCCATCCTAGCATGGAGGGGGCGCCATTGCGAGAACGGCCGCACCTGGAAGACTAGACATAAACCCTAGCATTGACTTTAAGACAGCTACAGGCGTCTTTCTAACCTGAGCTTTAAGTATGCCTACAGATATGTAAGCTTTGTAAACTAAAGCTGTAAGCCTGCTCCCCAGCTCCTTCTGCATGAGTGAGTGAGCCCGAGTTGATCATGGTTTACCGTGGTTTGGAAAACTGCCGAATGAAGATTTATACCGGAGCCCGCCATCGGTCCAATTTATGTTGTATGTTATTGACTGATTAGTGAACTGGAAGTCAGATGGCGACGGCTCCTTCTAATGCCTGGTTATGTAAATGCTGGCATGTATGTGACAAGACGACCCGGTTTTGTTTCTGGCACGCGCAGACAGGTTCTTTGATCCTGTCAGCCAATGTGTCCACCCCGTATCACACCAGCTCAAACAGTGGCCCGAGACTGGAGGTGAGGAAGGGAGTGAGGTAGATGGCTCAGCGCACGTTTTTCATTTTAAAACGATCTGATGCCTTTGAAGCTATCAGGTTGTCCTAAAGGCCGCAGCTTGGAGGGTCGCCAACTGGCGGGATAGTTCGCACCGTGTGGTTGTGTTGTGTGGAGTGGCTGTCTGCTGGACTAAATCAGGATACAATGGCTCATTCTTAGTGTGGGCTTTATGGCATCCTCACTCACCTGGGATTCGGTTCGCCCCCTTGACAATGGGCGCACGTTAACAAGGGAAGAGGGAGAGTGCACTAAATGCAGCACCAGTCTAATACCACATAAAAGTAATCCACGCGCAGGCTACCGTCACTGGGAATCGTCCAAATCGAGAGTCGAACTGTCGCTTAGGCGAACTGTCGCTTTTGGTTTCTTATCGCAAGCGTCGTCTGGGGAACACCTCAAAACGGCTGCTGTCTCAGCATCCATACTCTTTTGGCTCTGCTATAGGGACGCGAGCGGCCAGAGCCTACGGCCTGGAGTCATTCGCAAACGGCGAACGCTGCCGACTGTTCACACAGCGCAGGAACTATCGATCGGCGTGCACACGCGACGACCGTTCACCCAGCGTGGGGAACTACCGATTAGAAGGCAGGCTTAACGACCGCTAACACAGCGCAGCAAACTATCGATCGGCGGCAGACCAGAACAGCAGTCACATGCTATTGGGTCAGGAGTATTCTAGAAGGCCAGAAGTTAATAAATAGGCTGCACTGGAGAAGCTAAGGATTCCGTTGTCTCTGTGTTATCCGAATAAAGGTTTGCTAATCAGAACCGGATGTTTGCCTTTCTTCTGCTTAGTGGTAGAGGAAATATAGGAATATCGGAGTTCCAGGAAACAGTTCAGAAGAAAACGAAGAAAAAGCGATCGCTGGAACAAGAGTTTTATTGTCATGGCTTTTCAGATTCCGTCGGGATTCCTTACTCATAGGTAATCGTAAACAAGTCTGAGACATGCACAGACTTTTTTTACGATTGTTCCAGTGATCGCTTCTTCTTCTTCTGAAATAACAACTGGCAACGCAGATGAGATCCAGTTGTTGTATGCGGGGATATAACAGGCTCATTAACGGCTGATCTTCATAGTTTGAATCAAACTTTAGCCTAAATGTTCTGGACAAGACAGCTACCAATTATGTCACTGCAACTGCCGTAGTGGAGGTAGTGAACTGATAATCTAGAAGGCATATAAAGGACTCAGCATTCGCTTAGACGAACATACATTGCAGCCTCAAGAATGCCCTCTCTAAGATCAGTCCACACGTCATTGTTGTGCGCGAACAATACCACTCTACCGTCAGGTGTAGCTAACTGTGTGGAAATAGGCCAATGATCAACTAATCTTTAATTGCATCTTATAGGGCAAACCCCCTTTAATTCTCACATAAATGGCTTCATAAAGAGTACCACATTCAGAGGCACGTGGAAGCGCCCTTCAGTATTCTGTTCCCTTTTTGCACAGTCCATAGCCCTCGAACACACACAGCCCTCGAGCTCCAGGCTTGCTCAGGCCTGGTCACAGCTTGTCAATAATGATAGAGGAGCAAGCATGTCTCCTCCTTGTATTCCTTTCCTCTGCTAGCAACCCCTCTGCAGGGCATTATCCTCTTAATACTACGGTCTGAGTAAAACTGAACTGGTAGTGTCTACAAAGCTACTCGGTCATTGTGGGCCGAACCAGCATCAGTAGGACAGTCTCTAGAGAGGGTATCACAGGGAATTAAGTAAGTAAAAACCCCGGCAACTGCGATCCTCAAGCCCGGAGGATAGAAGTCATGAGAAACCAGAGTGGAAGGGACAGTAAGTTCTATACAGAATGAAGGGGAGAATAGGCAGGAGGAAATTGACCGGCAGACGACCGCACAACCGCAAGCCAGCAGCCGGTGTCTGAAGTGATGTCTGCTCGGCAGTCGTCACATGAGGTGCTGTGTGATTCGGCTTGTGATTGGCTGTTACAGAGGCCGGAAGCAGCGAACGTTCCGAAAGTGCGCTTCGATTTGAGTTAGTCACGACAGTCCTTTCCCCCACCTTACGAAAATGCATGTGGAGTTTGCTGACCAATAGTCGTCAGCACCTAATCTGGACCCAACCCTGTGATTGAGATATAAAATAGTCACTATCCAATCATAGGGGGAACGTCCAGACCAGAGTACGACTGAGAAAAAAAGTGGAAACGATTTGGAGGGTTCTCAAGCAATTTCCTTTGGTACTTAGATAGATAAAGCCCCAGAAGTTCCTTGCTCACATCTTCTTCTGGGGAATCGATGCTCCCTCTACCTGAATCTCTGTTTCTAGTAGGAAAGTCAGTCAGATGCTCATTTTTCTCCTTTTGACGCTAAAACTGCCGCTTTGTTCTTGAATCTATTGTTGACGAATCTGATTAATGCTCTTGGTTTTTATGCTCTGTTGCATAACTAGTGTTTCATTTCCTTGCCACGATCTGCGACGATTGCAGCATATCGGTTCCGCTTTTAGCGGGACGTTTCTTAATGCGAAGAATATGCTGTTGCTATGCACCCTCTCCAAACTTAATTCTTCCTGTACATCTCCCTAGTCAGATCTTGCGTTAATCAGACAGAGGGGCCTGCTTTTAAAATTCACTTTTGTCGGACAGTTGCGGCAGTTTTAACTTTGAAAATTGTCCAATCGACATGCAAATTTCCGGTAAGGACTTATGGCTAGTTTTAGCAGCAATAATTCCCTTATCCTATCCACCACGTTTCCTCAGGCCAAATAGGGGTGAACCGTAGTTATTTCAGTTTGCACACGAAAGTGTCTTCTTAAGGTAGTGTTGCGGTGGTTTCATATTGAGAAAGGAGTAGGATACGGTGATGGGAACCCCCAGAATGTGTTGGGCTAAATTTCAACAAGGTTAGAGTTAGGGTTGACGTAAACGTAAGGTTTTTAACTTTTCGAAAGTCTAGTTGAAAACTTTAAGGAGATATATTGGCAAACATACCTTTTCTTTACGCTAAATTTTTGTCAGAATTTTACATTGATGTGATAATTAACTAAATAAGAAGGGTGGGTTGGTAGAAAAATATAGTGCGATTGTCAGGAGAGGTGGGGGATGGAGCGAGAGAATCGGAGTCAAAAGCTGCTCAGCGTTAGAAGGAATTGATAGCGGAGACAGATGGTAAGCTGAAGGCTGTTGGATAAGCGACTTTCGGCCATGGCAACTGCAGCTACCAGCCCCACACCTAAAGTTGATCAGATTTTTGACCCCGATTTTCTCACTTCCCAACCTGCCCCGGCAATCGCACTATTTTTTCTATCAATTCACAGAGTTTATTTAGTTAATTACCACAAAATGTAAAACTCTGACGAAAGTTCAGTGAAAAGAGAGGTGTGGTCACCAATTTATCTTCTTAAAATTTTCAGGGAGAATTTTCGAAAATTTAAAAATCTATCTTTAGTCCAGAGGCCAGAACAAGCAAGCGGTCACAAGTGCACTTTGTTGTGTTTTCATTTTCTCTGACGATGGATTCTCGAGTGGAGCCGAAAGCTCAGAATAAAACTATC
>JAYGXS010000001.1:100662903-100672962 GCA_036362985.1 Ligula intestinalis | reverse complement strand
TCTTGTCCATCAACACAATCCCCGAACCCTTGTCCGGTCTTGTAATTAATATGTTTTCATTTCGGCGCAGCTACTTGAGACTATCTAGATGAGCCTTGGTCAGGGGGCCTATGGATTTTGGAGCCTTTCTTAAGTATTGATGACAGCAATTGACAAGAGTAGATTTCAGGTAATCAACTTCCCTGGCCTCTGAGGGTTTTAGGTCTGAGGTCTGACTGAAGAGACTCCCAAATTGTATTTCCAGGTCTAGCTGTTTTTGCTTCCGTTGTAGCACGCAAAACGTAGGACCAAGAGATAATACTTCTAGGAGCGTCTTGTTAAGATGTAGTGACGAAAGGTTATGCACGTATTGCTCTGGATTGTTCGGAAGCACTGTCTGTGCTTTCACTGGTTGGAGACTTCGTAGGAGCTTGGTCCACTTGACCTCGGTTCGCCTATTTCTGATTGTCTGTACGTAGTTCTCGAAGGCTTGTCTCTCAGAATTTTCAAGATGATCGAGGACGGCAGTCTTCTGGCACAGGTTCAGCTGGAGCTCCTGAATTCCGTCTCGTACTGTGTCTAGATGACTTTCCGCATATCTTCGTAGCGTAGCTGAGGTGGGATCGATATGGTTTCTGCGCAGGTTTCTCCAGTATTGTTTCGGGTATTCCCCGCGATCCATGCATCCTGATATGAATTTGGAACTAAAATTTGCCTCCGCAAGTCGGGTGTCAAACTTCAGGAAGTTATTGAGTTCCCTTAACACCCATCTGCAATGTCAAAGCAACCGAAGGTTGACTCGGATCCAGTGACACTCCTTACTAATGCCGATCAACAATAAAGTTGCATTTTGCTATGCTATGTTTGCTTTCTTCGTGTAAACCGTTGTCTCAACTTCGTCTTTGGAATATTTGTGGATGGCCAAGTCAGAGGGTGTCCGTTGGTCAGTTTCTATTCCATTTACAAGGTATGCTAAAATTTCGTTAATCAGACAGGGGAAATACTGAGGCAGTTTCTGACTGACGATCAAACAACTTTAGAACTTTCAACTCCTCCTTTACTAAGGTAATGTACGGACAGACGAATATAACTTAAAATACCCCAAAATCCCCGGCTTAGAGGCAGTATTCCTTTAACTGAAGTCAGAAATAACCGAACTTGGTCAACAGCAACTTGAATTCTGGCACCTTTACGTCGATTGCTCGATTATCCTCCTCAAGATGGCCATTTTGTGGTGCTTCCGTTGCCTCTGCGGGAAATGATAACTGATACACATTAAATGAAGGAAGCTGAGGGTGGGTAAAAGAGCCCATTCTATGATGTGAAGGTCAAATAAACTCAGTATATCGCTTCTGCTTTCCTGTAGCAACTCGAAGGTCACGGCCGTCATAGCCCATATCCTAGACGTCAATTGATGCGGAAGGTACGGCAAAATGTCTCTCTGTCCGGCGGACCATAAATTTGGACGAAAAATTCATTCGGGTATGCCAGGAGTGTTACAATTTTATCGGGGAACATTCAGATCAAGGTAAAACGTAGCCAAACCTAGTTACTCCTTCACTGACAAAGAGTAGTCTATGCCTCTCATTTCGTATCAAAACGTCCAGTTAGTTCAAAACCACGTTCTGATAACCCATCGACAAGTAAGTCGAAATAGACTTATAGTATTTTACCTGATGCGAGTTCTTTTAAGGACTGTGTAAGTGTATTTGTTGGATTAATTGAACGCCTGGAGTCACCATTTGGCAGGTGCCAATGTATGCGTGGCTCCGTAGACGATAAACAAAGCCTTGAGAAACGTTGAAAACAAACTTGCCGCAGACTGCGAGGATGACTCAGTGCACACTACTTTGATCTCGTCACCAGGGCTCATTTTAACGTCAAATGGTTGTGAATAAGACGGTATTTTTTTACAACTGTACCCCTGTTATTTTGATCTATCTAGCCTCGAAGCAAACGACTTGGCTGGCGAAAATTTATGTCAAGCTCAAGAGCTAAGTTGATGAGCAGGATAGCGTCTTTATGCTGCATAGGCCCTACGCTGGAGTTAAACAAGCTACCGCACAGTTCTGGGTGAAACTATAGCCTGAAAGTCAGGCATTACTCTAGTTAAAGTACTGATACATATGTTGCCAGTAGGCCACTGAAAGCCAGTTCTTTGGGAAATCTTAAATTTCTTCTTCTAGATCCTTATTTGAGCAGGTTGGATTATTGAAGTGTGGTTATCGCATTTCATCACAAGTTTAGCGGGCTTTATGGAGGAATTTCACTTTTGTAACGACAGCAACTCCACACTTTTCATAAAAGGTAGACCGAAATTCTGAAGTATATAAGAAAGGATGGTTTGTGTAGGGCTGTAATATTGATTGGCATGCAGTATAATCCTAGAATTTGTCAGTCACGACCGGATTTTGGCTTGAGAATGCATTTATTTTTGACCACCTGCAAACATCCAAATGGGAAAAATTAACTAGATAGTAAGTAGGGATTTTTTTACTGATGTTCGATGTTCGTATGAATTCAAATAAATTTTTTAAGTACCATGCTAAAAAATACTATTTTGCGCTCATTTGGTATAAAATCACGCCTTCTTGAACCGAACAATATATTTCGGTTTAAACAGTTTTCTGATAAGGATAGTTTATAATAATCACTAAAGTATCGCATTCTGCCAGAAAATTTTAATACAAAAGCGATGGTAATGCAGAAAATATTGCTTTTGTATTAAGCTACAGCAAATGAAAATGAACTTTTAATATACCAGGTCCCGGTTTGTAACAACAAATAAAACGTTTGTTAAATGATACTACGTACATAGTAGACGCATGAATATTTGGAAACAACTGAGATATAGGATAAATAAAATAATATTTCCTTAGACTTAGCGTTTCGTTCCTGTCAAAATAGTTTGTTCATTGGATATTCTGTCGCTATATACGGAAGAAAAGACATTTGCTCTATCCCCGGTCTCCTAAAACAGAAATCATAGGTTATGTGATACTATGGTCATACCTATAAACTATCTGTTAACAGGACCGAGCACGTCATCCTTGCCAGTTTTTTCTTTAATTCCCGAATAATTGTGAGACCGATCTGCTAGTGTATTTTTCTTTTGGATTTTCTATCTAAAAGTGTTTAAGGTAAGAGCTCCTCATATGGCAGCCTACAGGGTAGTTTCAATAATTTAAACAATTAAATACTTTGCAGTTGGTTGAATTTCCACCTTTCCAAACATTCCCTTGGCTATGTTAACTAATAAGAGATGGTCTAATATTTGTATTGGTCTAAAGGCATCCCTTGCTGACCCATATGTGTTTATGCTGGTCAATTTTGTTCTTACCCCAGTTTTCCACACATATTTTTAGTTCAGTAAAACGATATCAAGCGGTGTTAACTTATTTCCTACTGTGTACTTATCAGGCATTAAACATGCATTAACCGCGCCTTAATCAATCATTAGACCTTTAACCACGATGTCCGTAAGAAACGTGGGCGGGCGAACTTATGCTATTGGGTGACCATACGAGGACTTCTTACTGTTTATTTTTTGTACAGTGTGAAGGGGATATCCTATTGCGCTCATATAATTTTGTGCTAGATGAAGATTATGTTTCATAGTTCATAAAAAGAGCATTTGTAAAAGCATCGATGAGATGCGACGTAAATAGGCATTCATGGTTCATTCGCATAAATTTAAAAAAAACATGCATCGCAAAAAATTTTAGTTTGAAGAAGAAGTTGTTCTTTGGAACAAAACGTAACTTTAATCGGTGAATTTTCGAATCTGGTGCCCCAGATCGTCTTCGGATTAACAGGCAATGTGCAATGAACAAGCAACATTTCAAATATGCGGAAAATCAATGGTTATACGGGGTGAGACCTGATTGGTAGGTGTGGCCTCAATCAATCTGTGTCCTGCCATCTTCCCCTCTTCCACCGTTCTTTCAAGTGTTCATCAATACCATTTAATTTTATGTGTCGATTGATGCAAGAGTCGTCGGACTGCATGGGCTCAAGAAATTCTCGGCCATTTTTCTATGGGCAAATTCTAAAGATGTATGTTTTATCCTATGCAAAGGTTTTCCTGTGTCGAGGCAACGCATAGCCATTTCAGACAGATGGTCACGTCTCTTCATGGCCAATTGGTGCTCATGAATGTGTGTTGAAGCGGATCTTCCTGTTTGGCCACAACATACAGTATTATAACCTTCGCATGGCATTTTGTCGATGACTTCGTTATTATCAAAGTAGCCAACTCTATCCTTAGGCTGTACAAGCTGGCTACGTAAAGTAGCCATCGGCTTGTGCGCCACTTTTAGTTGGTGTTCCCGCAAGTATCTTTCAACGAGTTCAGACACATATCTTATATAAGGGAGGGTTTGCCATGTATTTGTTTTTGGCGCTTGAGTGGAAAAATTTGGTTCCTTTTATGTTACGTTGGTGCTGTCTTATGCATCGACGTATAATCTCTTCGCGGTAACTATTGCGGGAGAACAAATCAAAGAAATAATTGAGTTTGTTTCGGTAAGTTTCCTCGTCAGAGCAGTGTGTCTTCGCTCGGCGAAGCAGACTGTTGACGATATTCCTTTTATGAGAGATATGGTTGTTGCTCTCATAATTAAGAATGACCTCCGCATATGTTTCTTACGGTATAAGGATGTCTGTAATGTTCCGTCATTATTTCGCTGGCCGAAAACATCCAGAAATGGGCCTTGAAAATATTATGATTGCAAACATGTAAAGTGTAAAGCCACCCTTCTCGTCAATATTCGAGGCCACTAATGCGTGATGTGCTACGCAGTTAGTACAAAGGGGTCACTTCTATGCACGTTTGCTGAAACATGCATCCGAATGTAAAAGAGCACTGAAGATGAATGCGAAAAATTCATACTAATCAAGCAGCTATTTAAATGTCTCAGATAGCTACGGGCAGCCATAAAGGAGGTCTTTCAAGAGCACATATTCTAGTGTGACTTAAATATACTAAGTTAGCGTGGCGAGCTTACTTCATTAAAATTTGCTAATCAAAAACGCGCTTCCGTATTGTCATCCACATTTCTTGAGATAAGTTTCCCTACTGCATATAATTAAAATTTTTAAACCCCCTAGCCTGGTGTTTCCTTACTTTTTCTTAAGATATGCACCACTTTATTTTATTTAACCCAGCCCGGATCACTTCCTTCGAAACCTAGATGTCTCGTTGCAGTTGAATTGCACGATCGACTTGTCAGCCCTGTCTCCATTGGCTCTCAGTCGCGAAATTAGTTATCTTTTCACTGTTTCTCACCTCGTTCCCTTTGTTTACTTTACGGTGCAGGCGCAATCCATGACCTTCCTGATGAAATGTTATTATCGAACGTAGAGTCGGTAGTATGGCGTACGTTAAGCTTTTTATTTTTTTTTGTTAGATTGATTGATCTGGGGTACAGAGAACCATTATCGAAAGTAAAAGTGTTTTCCATATGTTTATGAAAGGAAAACAGGTTCCATTCAGGCGCGATCACGGGTTTCTTGATGTTCAGATGGAGAAGATGTAGTTTCTGGAAAGAAAAATTTTTATTTCCCTGATGTTTAACAGCCTCGCTTGAATGCTTTCTTCGAGACAATTGCACGTACAGGTGACATAGGCACGTGGTAGTGCGACCGAACATGTGCTACAATTAGCCGCCCTCGTGACCGCCTATGGGGGTTGTGATTAAACCCATGATGGCTTGGTTCTTTAGTTTCAAGCATTGCATTTCACAGGCCAACACCCCCTATTCTTGTCCGTTGTGCTAAAAAATGTTCACTTATATAAACAGGACGGTTTCAAATGAGTACGTTTTCAAAATAGAAAATCTTATCTAGAATCCATGAAAATCAGAGGTATGCACGAATGTGAACTCATATTGTTTTCGAGAAACAGAGGGCAGATTCGGCTTTAAAATGTACATTTTGCACATTTTTGGCGTTTTTATCACAAAATATAGTATCAAGCTTTCGGAAATTTTTTTAACTGATTACCTAGTTAATTGGAGAGTCTGGGTCATTATAACATTTCTTTTTAGGTGTATACATGCATTTGGTTACAAGCACTATTTTGTACACATTTTGTTTAAGTCTACACACATTTCCGCAACTTTGTCGGCGTGCCGTGTGACTAAGCGACTTCTCTCAAAGGTTCGACTGCTGAGTGATTTCAACAATGTGCTTGGAAAACATTCCTAAAAGAGACCTTCCCCTTTTAAGTGCACTACTAATTGTGCTGACAACCTTCGATTACCGGACGACTGAACGTGGCCAGTAAATTTGTTCAGTTCTCCTTCATTGCAAGTCAACTGTATGACTACTGCCGAATAAAAGCGTTCAGATTAAGTGAGTCTTATCGTTACCTTTTTATATTTTTGTTTCTCAAATTTTGCCAGTTTGCCTATCGTCATGGTTTGTAGTATTTTAGTTACTACTAGCCAGTTACTACGTTCTAGGATGTACGTTTTACATTTGTTAACACTCCTTACACATTTTGTAGACATTAACTCTAGGTAGCCACTGTGAGACGTAACCAAAGATAATATCACTGTTCCTGACAACACTGTGTGATACGGATGTACAGGCAGTTTCAATTTGCAGTGGATTAAGTGAGTCGGTAATATGTATTTTCACTATTAGTAAGGACTCTTTGGGGAAGATTATTAATGATAGATTCGTATCCAACAATAAACAGTGCGGACAAAAATTGCCCACAAGTAAGCAGGACTATGATTTTATTCATCACACGATAAAAGGTGACATTGGAATTATTCACAGGGAGCATCTGCCGATGTTCTTGATAGTGAACATACAGTAGATTGCATATCTGATAAAATTCGAAAATCCAAATTTGAATGGGGGATTAAACACGCATTTGAGGTTGTTTATTTTGTTCATAGGGTTAACTTGAGGCGTAAAATGCTGTTTACTAGAAACGGGTTCCGTTCAAGGGAAAAAGAGGCGGAACTGGGCAAAATCTAGCGTTTATCGCTGTTCGAGGAATTTTCAACACAAGTAAAAGCTGCGGAAAAAGGTTCTTGTTTGTTCATATTGTTATATAAAAGAACATACAGAAAGAGCAGGAACGAAATAATTATACTTGTTCACGAAACAAATCCTTTGGTTTTGCGTCCATGTTTCTGAGGTAAGTATACATATGAGATCAAGCATTATTGTCGGGAACAGAAGAATGAAGTCAGTTTACAAACTTTTTTCCTTACAAATCTGTTGCGTTTTGTGCCCTCAAGATAAGTAATAATTTTTCGAGACCAAAAATGTTTTAATGAACCGAAATTACTGAGCGTATTTGACTGTGCATAAAATGTCGCGAAATATCATTAGTTTTATCTGTAACGCCGTAAATGAACCCCGTCCAATTATTTTCAAAATATAGAAGAAAATCTATGAATATAAAATTGGAAACGGAACGTCAAAATAATATCTTGTTTAACAATATCTAAGGATATATTCTTTCACCCTGTTGTGCATTTTCAATCAAATACCGGTGCTCTGATGCAAAAAGTATATTGAAAACTGCTCCGGTTTACATATAAAAGTAAGTTCTCTCATTCGACACTGAGCTATCTAATTAAAGTGCGTTTTAAATAGGTAATTTCTCATCGGAAGTTTTTAATTAAGCTAAGTAGTATTCATTTTCGACTTTCGTGGTGGACATTTATTTTTCTTAGAAATTTTTGTGTGATTCATGACCTCCGCTGACAGCTGCATAAGGAAGAATGCTTAAAAACTAATTATTTAGGTAAATGATTATAAGAGTTTTCTTATCTTTAAGTTTCCGATAACTAGGTTGAACAAAATCGGTATTTAGGGACAAAGGAAGAAAAACACTGAAATTCGTAAAATGATGAACAGAATTTCGAGAACAATTTGCAGCTTGTCGCGTTTGAACTCTCATAACAATTACATAGGAATGTGACAAAAGGAAATTTCTTTCAATATACTCAAACTGGTATGAATTGGATTAAAAACGCATCCTTTATCTAACATTTTGAGTAAACAGGCGGACTATCCGTGTGTGGCCTCCAATCTATTTTTATCCCCACAAACAGCTCGGATATGGTTACCATAGAAATATTTTTTTCCAATTGTCAAAAGATATTGTCAAAAATTACAGAAGGATTTTTTCGTGCATTAGAAGCTGCAATTTTCACTCAATATCCACATCGCATAGACAGCTTTAGATAAGTTTCAGCAATATATTTTTGTGTTATATATTCCGAGAATACATGGGACTCTAGAATGGCCATTTCGGGTTCATTAGCCGTCATTAGCTAGAGATACCCAACTCCAATGTTGCAGCTGAACTTGCTGCCACACTCGAGTTTCGAAGACGCGTCTCTTCGGTCAAAGGCAAACGTCCTAACCACTGAGCAACGAGTTCGCAGTCTTCTCAGTTTAAGATCGCGAGAACATAGTAGTAATTAATTGTACACCGATCTGTTTTTTAACGAAGCACCCGTCCTGCCTCAGCTATATTAGGTGTTACTGGAAACTACATACTGGATGCAAATTTGTAGTAATTTGTATTAATTTGCCATTCTTTTGCTTAGCCTGTCAAAAGAATAAGGTCCAACGACACACCCTTTCACCTCCCAGCACGTTTGCGGTTACCGACACCCGTTTTCAACACGTCCACATGAATTTAGTCCGACCGTTACCCCCATATCGCGGTTTCACGCAGATTCTGACCGCTGTTGATCGTTTCACACGATGGCCCATCGCCGTTCCCATCTCGGATACCTTGGCAGAGAATATTGCCATGGTTTTCCATAGACACTGGATAGCCAACTTCGGTGTTCCAGCTACACTCACCACTGACGGCGGAAGTCAGTTTATATCTGCACTCTTCCGTGAGTTCACCAAACTGCTCGCGTGCTTGCATATCACCACCACTGCCTATCACCCAGCATCAAACGGCCTCGTAGAACGCCTTCACCGTCCGCGCTGATGTCTCAACCTGTCCCGCACAACTGGAGCGACAACCTGCCGTTCGTCCTCCTCGGCATTCATTCAGCTCTTAAGGAAGACATTCAATGCACTGCCGCCGATCTCGTTTACGGCACATCCCTCCGTTTACCTGGTGAGCTCGTGCAGTCTTCCCTCGTCACCCCTGACGCTACGAACAACATCGTGCAACAGCTGCAGCCACGCATGGCCGCACTGCGCCCAACCCCCACACGCGCGACACCTCGACGCGTTTTCATGCACGACGACTTGCACAAAACCCCATTCGTTTTTGTCCGGCACGACGCAGTTCGCAGGCCCCTTTGCCCACCATACGATGGTCCCTTCAAAATGCTGGAATGGAAGGACAAATATTTCGTCATCCAAAAGGCTGGTGCTACTGATACGGCCTCCATCGACAGACTGAGGCCAGCCTACGTTGAATGCACGACACCATCATCTGGTCCGTCCACTTCCACGTCACCTTCGCCCTGCACTCCACCTGCTGCCCCCAGCCCGCCGCCACCCTCCCCACCTGAACCTACCCCCACCCCTCGCACCCCCCCTCCCACTCCTTCCCCACCTTCCCCTCGTTCTGGTAGACATGTTCGTTTTCCTACCGACTTGCGAGACTTTGTTGTTTTACCTTTTTGTACATCCTCTTTTGTCGAGCGTTTGTAACCCACCAACGCTCTGGTGGGGGAGTTATGTGGGCTCTTGGCTCAACTTAGGTGTTGCTTAAACTTATCAATAACCTATTTTGTTAAAACTCAAATATAACACACAAGCGCACTTTCGGTTTTGACGCGTGCCAGCAACTCTCTTGCTAAACACACTCCACAGCTCAATTCTCTCCTTACCTGCCGTTGTTTATTTTGCCCTTCAACGACACCTCTCTGGTTATCATTCTCGGGCTCAGGAGAATCCAGCAACAATTTGCAAACGATAATTTTCTCAATTTGCACAAGCGCGGCGCAACGAACTTGGATCCTGATCTTCACGGAGTCATCCTTTGGCAAGTCGACTGCTTGACTACTGCCGGCTAGGACCATGAAAAATCTAAGTGAGTTGTCTCATTTCTTATCTTCATCGTCATCCTCATATACC
>JAYGXS010000001.1:100514816-100654917 GCA_036362985.1 Ligula intestinalis | reverse complement strand
GGGGGGAGGAAGCAAATGTAGGAGGCATTCGTGCGCGTAGGGTTTTCTCAGGGGGAGGAGGGTCTTGTGTGTGTGTTCGATTATCGATTTAGATAAAGACTTGTAACCTCCCCAGTCAGCATAGGGAATACCGCCCCTATACACAATCATGGCGCCGAAGAACGAAAGCGGGACATTTGGTCCCATTGGAACCATTCTATCCTTTGGTTCCGGAACATTGCTATTAGGGAACGCGACGTCAGCCAGCTAGGCACGATGTGCGTATATCCACATTCTCTAACCTGGTCCTAGGTCTACTGAATGCCTTTATACTGAAGTGATGGTCACCAAACTGTTGAAGAGCCTTAACAAATCCTTGGCATATAAACGTTTCAAAATTAGCTGGTGCACCGAGTGATTGGACTAATTTACTGACCTTCGTGTTTGATCTTTCATGCTATAATCGTACCATTTGAACCATTTAAGCACATTATTATCGCTCTTTGACACTAAAATGTACTTTGCAGGCGGTTATTTTACACATGACTATTGTAACTGGACTAATCTAAAAGTTCACATTGTTTAAACTCATAACTGCCGAAACGTGAATGGTTAAAATCAAGGTTGGCTACAGGCAGTCAGTTATAAACAAGGAGTGGGGCGCGTTTATTATATTTCTGAGTTCTTGCTTGGCATTTCTTCTGCGGTAGTATGTTGTTGTTTTCTGCCATTTTGGAAATGATTATGGTGCCGAGTCTTCTAAAGGGATATAAAGAAGATGGTCTTCTTTTTGACTTCGGAACTTCACACGATTTTTCAAAATGGATCGAAGTTTCTGATACAGTTCGCCAAGGCGGAAAGTCCAAGGCCATAATTACATCACACCAGGGATCTGTAAGTGTATAATTCGCAGTGGTGGAACCGCTCAGAATTTTAGTTGTGCAATCATCTTCTACTTATTGGATCCACTGCCAAACGGTGCTTGCTTCGCAGGCGTGAAGTACAATGGCACCCGGTGGAACCTGAGTGACTACGATGGCATCGAGGCTGAATTACGCCGTACAGGGTCCAATGAGTGGTTTAAGTTCGTGTTTGACCAAAAGTATTCATACGAAAAGCAGTTCCGGGTATGTTTCTCGCAAAAATTGTTTGCGCCAAAGTCGAAGTACCAACCATCTATGCTTACATGTCTTACTTTTTCCATCTATATCTTTTGTGCATTTCTACAACTGCTAAGGTTAAATGTTCAGGTTCTGCTGGTATCTTTTTGCCGCTGCGGTACGAATCTTTCTTACTCAAGCCAATGTTTCAGTTGAATAACTCCGCCGTTGTCCTGGTACATTAAGTCGTCTGGCCTGATTCATGTGATATGAGCAGGTGCGACGTTCATATCCACAAAATAACACTATCCGAAATCCAGGCAGCGGACCTCCGCAGTTGATACATAAGCTTCATATTCAGATAAAATATTTTTGAAGAGATTTTGAAGTACGTTGTGGTATCGTCTTTAAAAAATCAATGCAAATAAACGCGAACATATCATTCAGTGTTCAGTGTCAACTAATAAGTTTCCAAAACCTTTTCACATTGCAATGGAGATGGCTTCAACTGTCTATATTTTTAATAAGCGTCTCCTCATACGATGCGGTGTGCTTAGAACAGTGATTCTACCCCGCAATACGTACTAGCGAGCTCATAAAATGAGGCATAGACCGATAATAGTTGATGTTTTTAACTTCTATTTGTTGTTTTGTTGTGTTAAGGGAAGGATTTTTTCAAGTTTGTATGTCTTATCTACTACAAGCACATTGTTTCTAAAGTAAAATCTAAAAGTGGTGATACTAATTTCTGAAATGATACTCTTTGCCAAAATGGAGACCCAGAAATGCTGAAGGAAGCTGAACACGTGCGCTTCTTCCGAGGCACTAAGGTCAGTCTTCCCTCAAAATGTATGCTTTGTTGACATTGTTAGCCGGTACTCGATAAACAAGGGAGTCTGAGTGTCTTTTTAACGCAGTATTTTTCAGCATGGGCATCCGATACATATGACAGTAGCTTAAACTTGGCCTTATCTCTACAAACTCACACTGATAATCTTTACTGCGTCACTGGTCCAGTGTATCAATGCTTTGCAGAGCCAGCTCCAGCCAGACTGAAGAAACTCTTCGGAAGTGTTTCTCGTGAACCTGGTTTACATATAATGATTACTTTCCTTGAACGTTCGTCAGAATATGATGTGACCGAGATAAAACTTTTCCTTTTCAGGCACCCTCAGACTTCGGCACTATTCGTTTCCCGTTTTCGGAAATGAAAGCCTACCACTGGGGTAAACCTGTCGATGATGCTCCTCCGCTGAACAAGTCCAATCTTGATTTTGGTATTCAAGTCTTTGGTGGCGTTTTCGAACAATTCAAACAATCTGGGCCTGGCAGTCTTCAAATAAACTGGGTGCGAGCCTATAAATCCCATCACCAAAGCACACCAAGTCCCTGACCTGCCTTACATCGATTTTTATAATCTTTTGATTTACTCATCGACGTACACTTTTACTTTGCGGATTGCATTAACTGTTTACTTCATTGTATCATCCTTCCTCTGTCAATGATTTATGTCTACTCCCAAACTGAGTACAGTTTCTTAACATTAGCCAAGGTCTCGCCTTTTCACCTCCTCAATAAGTCTTGTTTGGTTCAGATATGACTCTTCGATTGTCGTGATCGATGACTTTTACCTGCGCACCACAAAAAGGACAGCACAAGGATGGTGACCTGCGTCTGATTAAGTTGATAGTAGTAGTGGAATTGCGCACATCCGGTTAGCCTTTTAGCGTGTTTTTACATGTGCCACACGACAGTCCCTACATAACAAGTTTTCATGCAAAGGAAATGGATAGGATGGAGTTTGAATGCGTTGTAACGTTTTGTAAATCGACACTGAGCTTAGCGAGACCGCTACGCGCACAGGATGTTCGCTGACGGTGCGGACGCAGTGTGAATGACATCCTTAAAAATGTTTTCAGAAAGTCACTGTAACCTGGGTGTTATTGCACGAAACTTCGGCAATTCACACGCTTTTCTGTGCATTTAGTGAGTTCTCCTGGTCGGCTTCAAAAGTCGCGGTCAGGACCGATTTAGTTAACTCAAAACGTTTCGGGAGCTTGGTCTGCTCACCATTTTCAAAACGTCGGATGCACAAAATCGAACGGGAATGCAAACGTGGCCGACCTATTCGACCCTAAGCTGATCGATTTTCGTACATAAACTGTTTTGACAATTTTCATTTGACCAAGTTCCCCAGGCATAAGCAGTTAAGATAATATTTCACGATGCCTTTATGTTGGTCTTATTATGTTCGAGGATATTTTTGGTTTTCCAAGCTGAGAACTATCTTCGCAAATACTCTGTACGAATGATAACTGACTGAGCGTATCATTTCCATTTACCTAAGTTTGTTTCACACACATAGCGACTACCTCTTACCGACACGATACAAACCGTTGGCTGTTTCTGGTTCGGTGGACATCATCGACGTGCGACGACCCAATCTGAAATGTTGGGCATTTGGGTTTTAAACTCTGGTCATTAGTTCTGATTCACACTGCCGCTCTATAGATTCCTTCAATGACTGAAGTCTGGATAAACCTTTACTTGCGATGTAGGTCCCTCCGAAGGAAGGGGACTCTCTAGAAGAGGTGGATAGCATAATTTTCAGGTTGTCGGCATCACCCCTATCGGAGGGTGAAACGAATTGGGGAAGGCACAGTCGTCGAATATATGCAGTTGTTAAAAATGCAACCCCGCTCTACTTAAAATTGAAAACTTTATGGTCTGCATACATACCATGGCACACGTGTGTATCCTCATAGGGGTGCGCAAGGCGGATACAACGCTTAAACCTGTGTTGTGACGCGTCATATCGCCAACTTATTTCTTCAGCAAGTAGTTTTGCAGGTACCACGAATATCAGCAGCTCTTGTTCATTTCTCTAACGAACCCGAGACGTTGAAGTAGATCCTGATGACCGACTCTTGTGTCAAACGGGAGAGAAGCAGAAGATGATTCGAGACGAGTAGATCTATTCAAGGTCCACAAGTCGTTCTAACTGTAAAGATGCGTTTATTTATAGTCTCCTATTGACGTTGGCTATATCTTGTCCAATCAATTCCAGGAGATAGTTCTAGAAGAGCTGATTAGCTTCCTGCCGACATGGATCGATAATATATAGTGAGAGCTCTGCGGTCCAGCCAATGGGAAGGGCTATTGAGCGCACGTGTATGGCACACAGTGTAGGAAATGCGCGTGGGTGCTTTCTGTAAGGTTTACTTCTTGTATGAATGGGTCCATTCCCAGCATATCCTCCTCATACCACCTGCCTTGGAAATTGATGTTATAGTTCAACGCTTACGAGACTATCCCATTGAACTACGAATGCAGTGCGCTGTAGAAATGTTTTCTTTCCGTTTTACCCTGCCAGAAAGCAAGACCGACAAGTTAACGGAACTGGCGTCGGGACTACCAACTGTGCTTATCTTTCAAATACAGAAGCAAAATTCTTTTCAAACTCGCAAGCCAAGACCATGGCTTTGCTGCGTGACTGACGGCTTCCTTGCCAGAATGAACTGGTAAGCAGGTTAACGTTCCTGAGCGGATTCCGCGCGCTAATTTATCCTGAGTTTAGACTACTAAAACAGGCCAGCACCATGGTAACTCCGGCAAGGCTTCTCTATTAAACTAACAGTCACAGGATGTGTTTCCAGCATCAGTTCATACTGCAGCACAACCGCCGGGAACGTGCGAGATCGCTAGTTTCTAGACCACTGATTCCTCGGCATAAGATGCCCTTACAACTTCTTACACAGATGCTCATGCCAAAGGTGAAGTAATCCGAAGTGTTCTGAGACTTTCTCTGCACGAAAGACTTCTCTGAAGTCGTAGAGCACTTACTAAAACCACTTAACTTGGGCCTTGGACACTGGTCTGAAGTTAATTGCAGCCCAACGATCGATTATCGCATCATCTGCCGCGTTTACCGGCCAGACCGTCCTTCTGTGGCATGACCGTCAAAAAACGAAGAAGGCGTGTACATGAGTATGCTCCAGCGTGAAGCGATCAGAATTGCGATCGAATGTCGCCCAGTACAAGTGCTCCGCCGACCTGAAAGTGAGAGATAAGTTAGACCTGACATTCCAACGCCAACTAGACTGACTGTAGAATCGTCTTACTGGTGCCCTATAAAGCCGTCAAGCATCACTTGGGCGCTAAACCGGAACGCATAAGAAAAATATTTATGGAAACCGTTATTTAACATTTGCCTATTGGCGATGCTACTGTAGCGTGTAAACAATGACAGTATACTCGTTGATGAACGTTCACGGACCGCTAACGGAACTCACATGTCCCTCTCTGCCCTGCCTTAGGCCTCATTTCTCGAGCCCTGCTTACAGTAGCTGTAGTATCTAGCAGTATGGGCAGATAGGCCCAAGGTAGAGTGGGACAAGGGGGTTCCGTTAGCGGTCGTAGGAAGTGAATCATACGACTAGTTTGGCGAACGTATGTACGTATACTTTCGATAAATCCTTGTCAGGCCAGTAAATTTATATGGGAACAGGGTGCAAGTTAAAACGTGGGAATAGGGAGGAGTGGGAGATCGATAGGAGAAAGCAGGTCATGACGCCAGGGTTTGGTGGAGCAGTCTAGGGGAGGGAGGGAAAGGGGGCAGACTGACTGCGGATGAGTGCATGCCAGTAGGTAACTGTGGACATCAAGTAGTCTCAATATATCCCGACCTAAACTGACAACACAAGGAGTTTTTGGTTCAATGGTTAGGGCGTTCCAATCTGCTAGTGAGGTCACGAGTTTGCGTCTGAGGTAGTGCATCACTTGGGGTAGGGTATGTCTGGCTGATGACGGCCAATACGTCAGAAATGACCATTCCAGTCGCCCTCTTATTTGACACCATACTCAGAGCGTTGCGGTAATCAAGGCTTAAGTTCCTTTCAGAGTAGGGCAAAGACACCTATAGGAGTGCATTCAGCACATAAGTTTGGTGATGGTCACAGCTCAAAAGCGTGGTGGATTCCAGACAAATACATGCACGTGATGGAGGCGTGAACAAATAAACCTCACGTCAGAGACGACCAACGACCGCTTGGTCGTCCAGGTGCGTGCTGAGCGGGGGGGGGCGTGTTCATAGCATAAAGCAATATGCGTAAAGATTAGAGGTCTAGATATACTATCGTTTCCATCATCTCCAACTTTGGAGATGAAGAAGGGATAAGTTCATGGACGGAGGTGTATTTGGACTGATGTTCCTGAAACCCTTCCGTTTCCGTCATCGGATTATTGCATTGGTCAGTCTTGCAGCCTGTCTGTGTTCGGCTCTTGCACTTTAAACCGCCTGTTCGTTGCCGTTTAGCGTTGTCCTCTCCGTTTTCAACCCCTGGTGGACTCACGTGACAGGCGCCCTACTTGCGACCGTCGTAATTGTTGTCAGGTCAGCGTACTGGATGGCCTGCCCCTCATCAACCAGCGGACTATCGGTCTCGTTGGCGCATCAGAGAGGCATCAGTTCCACGCTGGTCACATGACCTCAGGCCGGCTGTTCTCCTATTTTTGTCTGGCGTCGGCCGGTCGCTTACGGTGTTAACGCAGTGTAAATGACTTATCCTTAAAAAATGCTTTTAGAAAGTCAGACAAGTTGGAGGCCAGCAGGGATTGTTTACCTCTCCATTGCACAACCACTTCCTGTCTGGGCCGTCTCCTGCTTACTACTTTTACTCACATGATTGAATTAACCGCAGTTAGCTTCTATCCGGTTTATGATACCGAATGTTGATTGGTGGGGTCTGGGTCCTTAGAGTGCATGAACTGTTGTTGCTACCTCTGGTCTACGAGCGAGTCCAATATCAGGTTCGTTTATCAATCCAAAAAATTAATTGGACACATCGTGCGAGCATTCTGTTTTTAGTTGCACCCTCAGACTTCTCCCTAATCTTACCCTGCATTTTTTTAAAAAAAACAACAAGGTCATTAATTAACTCTAAGGGGTTTTCACAGATGCCTAACCGCGGCTTCGTGGTCTAGTTCGGTTCAATATGCTCCTGCACAACGATAGGGTATTTACGTTTGTGCAGCTAAGGGTTGTTGCTATGGAAAGGCAGAATAAGGGCTTTATTCGTTGTCATCGATTTGGATTCTTCTTCGCCCTTCTGTAAACTAGCTCGTTTAGCATCGGAAATGTGCGATAGTTTCTCCGTTCATTGTGAATTGGCTACCTAGGAAGTCTGAGTCATCCCGTACCATATAACCAATCACGTTCGACAGTTCTCTGAAGTACATGCCTCCAGCCGCTACGCTGCTACCTCAGCACTCAGGTTTGGTAGTGGTGACCCTGTCGGCGTACTTTTGACTTAACCGTAAATAGTCCGATCGACTGTAAAAATGTCATCAGATGGAGTTTTAGGAAAGAATTAAGGCACTGTCGATATGTCAAGCCTGCCTTGAACGTTAGGTAACACTCTTCTCACCAGCACTCAACTCTCCAATCCATAAGCAGAAACGGTGTAGTTGTAGTAAGCGCTAGAACCACTGTGAAGTCCCGTGATCGCTGACTCATCACACCAAGGCTGTAGTCACGCTGCCTGCCCGCACCCTGTCCACCTCTCTCTTAATGTCTGGCGCGACCGGCTAACATGCCCACTCTTGGCTGTGCCCACACCGCGACCTTACCTCGCGTGGTCCAACCAATCACCTCCAAGGCTGTATAAAATAAAGACAGCCAACGCTGGCCACTCAGATTAATTTCGTCAGACTCACTCTGGACCCAACCCGACTAGGCAACGGATACACTAGTCCGCGAGTCAAAATTCCTCATAACTTTTCTCCAATCTATACCGAATACGCTCTTCCTTCTACTCTGGCTTTCCCAAGACTTATCTCATCTGCTAAGGAACCCGGTCTGGAAGATCGCAGCCGTTAGGGTTAACCTTCTTAGCCTTTAGACCCCTAGATATAGTCATAGCCACCAGCACAACAGCAACAAATTTATTTTGCCTTTACTGGCACCGCGTGTGCACATCACGCATTGACCTGGTGGCTTGCGCGTGAAAACATCGGGCAGAGACTGGCGATCCAATGCCAGCATCATCAAAATACACCCGCCGCGTCCAACTCAGCCAAACGCAATACCCGATCACACTCAGGCTCTCCATCACAGACCAAATCCTATCGCTCCACACCTCTCCACCAGCCCAACATAGCACGGTTCAAACCCGTCCCGCTACCCTCCGCAAGCCCGGGGTTGTCACCCTTGACATCAATAGGGAGTGTGCGCCTCGGCTTCTCCGTGTGGTTAGTAGGGCATTCTCATGCACATTACGTCCCACCCGTCAAACCGCATTTTACGAAAACTTAGTCCGTTGGGCGGGAGCCAGGTCATGTGTCGTGCTCCTTGACGGACTTTATAGTCAAAAGAGGAGAATCTGCGAGTTCCAGGAAGCAGTTTAGAAGAAGAAGATGCGATCATTGGAACAGGAGTTTTATTTTCCTGACGTTTCGGATTCTGTCGAGAGTCCTTAATCATAGGTAATGGTAGGAAACTCGGAGATATGCGCAGATAAGGATGATAAATGCACAGGTTGCACGGTATTTATAGTTCGTAGCGGTCATCCGCATACGTACTATAATTTTCAGTTCCCGTAGCCACCGCTTGAGGTCTTAATTGGTGCGGTGATGGCTCATTAATCGACACCATTTGCTTGTCAGCGTTGGATGCGGGCTTAATAATTGCGGGACAATTATGCCCGCTGTCGTCAGAGTTGTTGCTGCGCTCGGTCCTTTCCACGTGACTGGTTCTGTTGCTCAGGAAATTTCTTAATACACTTTATGGGAACGCCAATTCGTTGCGCTTGTTGATTGACTGGGGGGCCTGAGAACCATGATTCGAGCAGCTCGCGGCTCACGCGGTTGTCACCTCTTGCAAGGATTTCGGCCTCGACCCAGTCCTGCATCTATAAGCATCCTGCCCGAGGTGTCCTCCTTCCGGTAACTTGGCGTTACTCTGGCATCAAATCTCTCATTTACTCTTCATATTGAAGGCCCTTCTATTAAAATCCGTAAACTTTTATATTATCTCCGCCGCTTGCATTCAGATCACACACCACACGCCCTAATCTGACGATTTATAAGTATCTGCATTCTCCCCTCATTCTTTACTGCCCTCCAGTTATCTTTCCCGTCTTACTTTAAAAAAAGACCTGGTCATTTTTAAACGTATCCTCCCAATGCCCTCTTCAGCTGTCGGTGTTTCCTAGGTTTTTCTCAGCTGATATTATTATACAGCGCCACTTTAAAACGATCTAGCAATTAGCTGCTCGCATTCTTAGTGAGGTCGCTCATCCTCTCCATTCTGAACTAATGGCTGCGACTTCTTCCCGTACTATGCGCCGAAGTTTCCGTCATATGTCTTGCCGTACATAAGCATATCAGCACACTATACTCCCATTCCTAGCACGCTATCTCACGTGTGGAAAAACTGAAATACAGAAGTTTAAATTCGACCGGTCTCCATAACAGATCTGGATTTTACGTAAACCTTTAAACTTTGAGTATTTCATGTTCTTTGCCTTACCTTATATCCTGCTCTCCATGAACGGAGCCATTTTTGCCGAAAATTTTGGATATTTACCTTCAAAATAAAGCACACTTCTCCCTGTCTTAGACCTTAACCCCAGTGGTGCGCTACCCGACAGCCGAACTCACGACCTTTTGATCAGATTCTAATGCCCTAACCCCCTTGAGCTCCGAGTTCTCTACCTTACCGATTTCGGTCAAGAGCTATTAACACTCATTGATAAACGTTCACCGACTGCTATCTGCCTACACAAATAACCGCTACGGTTGCCGTCAGGGCCCGAGAAATTAGGCCTAAGACAAAGCGGGACAAATGACTTCCGTTCGTGATTGGTGAACTTTCATCGAGGAATGTCACTTGGGCTTAATTCATGCACTATATAACTGCTCGGTTCAGACCTTAGACTGGTGCGCGGAAGAGGAATGATAGTTCGTCTTCGACTCTAAAGAGTGCGTCACCACGAAACTCAGTGCATGTTCTTCGTTTTAACCAAAGGGCTGCACATGAGTTCATCACGGGATGCTAAAAATCTGTGCTTCAGAGGCTGCCAACAGGCGGAATAGTCCGCGTCTCTGAAGCTGGAGAGTCAGACTGCAATGGCTCCACCCGGAATTTCCACTCGCTTGGTATCCGAGCCGCCAGCTTGTTGCTTGTGTGCTATTGTGATCGACTGGGCGCGGATCAAGCGTGTGGGCACGTGGTGGTGAACTGGTTAGCTTTGTCAGTCACTGTGTCCAACTTCGATGTCGGTCTTCCTGACCGCGGGGAGGTGGACAAGTGCGGTAAGCGCGAAGCATGTCTAGCATCAGCATAAACACGCATGTCACCACCCTCTTTCTTCACTTTGCTGTGGGGCACATGGGTAATATTGTTGAGAACGATGGTCCAGCGGTTAAGGTACCTCGAGTTCTTATCCGATTCGTTAGCGTTCCTCAAACGAGGCTTACATAATCTCAACTAAGAGATGTGAAATCAAGGTGAGAACTAAAATTTTGTCGAAAAACAGCAGTATGTCGTCATTTAGTGATTGAACGCCCTGCAGCTTTTACTCGAATTGTTCAGCTACGGGGAAAGATATTTCACATCTCGGTACTGGCAAATTAAGGCCTTGAAACAACCACTTCTCCAAGTCAAATGTCGGTGGCCTCCTTTGAATAACAATCGTTATAGGAGGCATTCCTGATTTTGGACTTTGGGGAGGCGGTAGAATATCACTATCAAAGTACCCTTGTATTACATCTTTTACCGGTTGGTCTCTATTATGGTACTACTGCAGTGGTTTGAGTTCATAGGCAAACCCTTACTCCTACGATTTTTAGGTCCAGTTTCTTGTGGAAGGATAAGAAAGGTGACGCCAGGTAGAAGGAATAGTTTATTCTGTACAGAAGGAAGTTGAGAATAGGAAAAAAACATGACTGTCAGGCGAGCACGCAACCGCAGTTCAGAGGGCCGCGTCCGAAGTGTGTGAGCTCGGCACGCGAGCCTGTGTAAGTCAGCCACAGAGATATGATTGGCCAGGCTGGTGCATGCGCATCTCGCCGCCGCTGCCGCAGGGAATTGAGCCTTTGCGGCCGACCGAGACTGCAATCACTTGAACGCCCACGCGGAGTGGGGTCACTACAGTCCTTGCTTTCTGAAGACTTGCCAGGAGTTTGTATATACGCTACTAGCGTGTTCGGTGGGGTTTCATTGCTCCGCGACTGCCTCTGGAACGCTAGATCCACAATGAACGCACTTTCAACGTAGTATGTATTATGTTAATAATTTCATAAACTATTAAAAACAGGACATGGGGTTATGTATATGGAGCATGACTTTTAGAGTCAGATCTGAGATCTCAACAAAGCTGCAGAACCACCCATTGAGCACGTGTCTGGGCTTCCACATCATAAATATGTTGGGACTACTATATATTATAGTTGCCATATTGCATTTTTATTACTTGTATGTGTAAGGAACAGTACGTGTTTATTTGTGTTTCTGCTATTTTTGAATGTTTATCGAAATCCTGGAAGGTGTTTTTGTTACGACCCGCATCTGGCACTTGTAAGTAGTACGAACGGTGAGTTAGCCGACCGGTACCCAAAGAGAATAAAGAGAAGATGAGCCACCACGAGACAGCGTGCATTCACCAAAGCACGTTAGAGCATGTCTTTCTCACACAATGGCTGCATGTATTTAAGGGGCAGTGAGAGAGAGAAATTCCGAGACAATGGGCCAATCAGAATTGAGCAGACAAGACTGGCCGCAGCGACGAAGCTCGCGACGCCTTTGTGTGAATGTTGACTCATCATGGGAATAGCGGCATCCTCATCAGTTTTCCATTCAGAAAGGTTGCCTAGATCGCATCGTAAAATTAATTGTGCTGCAGCACAATCATAAGGTATGTCAGGCAAATCAGGATGCCGGTAATGAAGCGAGTTTTCCGACCACCTGAAATGTCTACTTAAATCTTTAGAATTTTTCCATCTATTTTAGCTGCCTCACTAACTTCAGACATACAGTATGGCGAGTACTGCAAGAAGCATTCCGCAAGTTGAAAAAGACCAGTAATCACTAGCTGTCCGACCCCCAGCCCCACGGACAGCTTATTAGCCTACACTAATATAATTGCTCCTCTGATCCCACTGACAGCTAATTTCCCTCCTCCCCTACCCCCCTGCTTCGTTTGCTGTTTCTAATCCCTTGACAATCTGATGATTTCTGACATTTGATTGGCCTTTGGCCACTATAATTATCCCTTTTTTTGGTTGCTTTCTCATCTTTGAAGATGGACACCTGTAAGTGTTCGAAAGTTCCGATCAATAAATCAATTGATCTGGTGCTCGACCTGCCTTCTTCCTCATCCATGCAAGTACCTGGATCGCGAACTTTTGCATTCATTCGGGATACATTTTTACTAACTTGTCACAAGTAGTATAGTTACATACTTAAGGTATCTTGAATCATACGCGATGCCAATGACACGAGCCATTAGGTGGGGGAAAATGAAAAAAAGTGCAGACAGCGATAAAACTCCTTGCGTGGTTCTTGGAAACTATAGAAGGTTTTGAATGCGATTTGGGGGATTTGAAGGAAGAAAAATGTAGCTCATGGAAGGAAATGTACACGCTGATGAGGATGTTAAGGCGGGACAGGGGAGCCTTTCACCAATAGCGGCCGCATAGTTATGGAAACACGAAGGAAGATGTCGTAGAAGTCTCGAAATCCTCGGGGGCGGGGAAGGAGCTGCGACCACGATACGTCGTTTTCGATTGTCGAGATTGCCCTCAAGGTAACGAAAACAAGGTATTCGCCACGATTGTAAAATATCCGATGGTGGTCAAAATGAGTGAGCTGCATGCATATGGGCTGAATTTGATACAGTGAATAATTTCATAAAAAATATTACCCATTACTATAAATATTACTCAAACGTAGCATGTAATACAGTAAGAATACGAGATTTCTTTTCACCTGCAGTAAGATTACAGGGCTCAGACGCTGTTAGAGGGGACACTGCTATAGCAGTCTAGCTTCTTAAATACTTCAACGGAAGTGGACAGAACAACATCTAGGGGCAGAGAATTCCAAGCTTCGACCACTCTATTAAAAAGAAGAACTTTCTTTTTTCTGGCTTGGCCTTTGTAACTCGTAGTTTGAATGGATGACCTATTAATTCCGTAATTATTGCCAACTCGAAGACATCGCCAGGTAGGAGGCAGCAGTCCTGACCGCGCATAGTGCGAAATTTTTATATCAGGTCATCACGTAGCTGCCTCTAACTTAAAAGAAATAGGTCGAGATTAGCCAAACATGTTTCGTAGGATGATGAGCCCCGTCCTCTCACCAGTTTTTGCACGCCTTTGGACCTTTTTGAGGGAATTAAAGTCTTTCGCGTTCCAGAGTCTGCATGCTTGTATAGCGAACTCCAGTTTCGGCCGCACAAATTTTCCAAAGATATTAGCGAAACAGTCTGTATCAAAGGCAGACAAATTCCGTTTGACAGTAAACAAAACGGACATCACAGACTTGGCTACGTTTGCACAATGCAACGAGGGCTTAGGCGACGTTGTGATCCTCAATCTCACATATTTCTGTGCGTCCACTTCTTGTAGCTGGATTATCATTCAGGCAAAAGATCATGGAATTCTGAGAGTTGGGTCGGCCAACTCGTAAGATCCTGCACTTGTTGTCATTTACCGACAAAAGCCACTCCTTAGACTTAGTTTGAAGTCGGTTTAGGTCCGCCTGTAAATGTTCTCCATCAGCTGCATTTCTCATGGCGTTCCAAATCTTAGTATAATCAGCAAACATAGCGACATCACGATCCAGTTCACAGACGCAGTCGTCGACGGACATAATGAACAGTATAGGGCCAAGGACAGAGGCTTTGGGAACACCGCCAATTGAAATTAGGTTGTTAACTACACTGTCTGCTTTCAAACGAAGACTGCCCATTTATGTTAGCACTGATTCTATTTACCTTTTATTCTTCTCATCTTTTCCGAGCAGCTTTCCCATGACTCCGAGAAAGGACCATCGGGGATTTAGGAGATCCTCTTGAAACTATTCTCTCTGCTTCGTGTCCCCCGAGAACCTAGATGTTTCCATTAACCACCGTTCAATCAAACGAAGCCACGTGGAAGTACTCAGTCTAAACTACTGCCCTTTCATTGACTACGAATCATCATCAGACTTCCAACACCAATTTCTGCTCTACTACTATATCTTATATTCCTAAGCAGTTTTTTTCGCTTGCAAACTTTTTGAAAATGGAGGCCCGTTGAACTCTGCCTCCATTTTCACTGTAAGAGTATTTTAACTGCCAATTTTTAGTTTTTGAGTTCACAATTAACTACAAAACATTGCAAACAGACAAAAGGACAATTTCTGCTGACATACTTACAACTTTCTACGTCTATTTGCACATATTGTCAAATTCTTTTTTGAATTTTTTATTTTTTCGAAACTAGCTTTGTATAGATAGTGTCGTACCGGCGCTGACAAATATAAATTCCAAGTCTACCTACCGTGACAGGTTTTCCGAACAAGATGTTGTCCACATTCCTTTTAAGCAAAGACGCAACTTTCTCTGTGCTGTTAGGAAGACATCGGAAAATTTAACGATTAATGCATACTTTCTTAGCAACATTAATAAATCGACACATAGGATGCTTGATGGATAGACAGTTCACAAGTTTAAAAATCTTATAATGAGCAACCCTTTAAAAGCCAAATTATCCTTTCCTCATATGTGATTTTCTGCCAAATATTGTTCTACATGTTTTCTATAGAATGTTGTTAAATTTGTCAAGGTGTTTAAACCAAATAGAAAAATTGTACACTTACAGTTCCATTGTGTGATGTAATTATGGCCTTGAACTTACGGCCATGGTGAACTGTGTCAGAAGCTTCGATCTATTTCGAAAAAAAACGTGTCAAGTCCCGAAAATAGCAAAATTGGCGCACGTTTACTCGTTGACACTGACGCACAGATCAGTGTTATTCATCCTACTCTAATCAACTGATATTACCCCAAACCTGGTTTTTTGCTCCAGGCTGCAAAGTCCTCCTCTGCCACAACCTTTGAATTCCGTTCAGTTTCCTTTGACATTGGTCTCCGGCGACTCTTTCCTTGGATATTCATGTTTGCTGATGTTTAGAACGCTACAATTGATGCAGAACTATTAGCCAATACCGACTGCAGGCAACCTCACCTCCATGATTATGTCATTTCTCTGTCGGTTAAAGGTTTTACTTATCGTCAGCTTCCAATTGACAATCGCTGCTTAACCCAAACTCTAATAGTCATTTTCGCCAACTTTTTGAGCGATATCCTGACTCCAGTCATCCTACCTTCAGCACTTCTACACCACAACTCTACGTTGTGCACAACACCCGAACCACTGGACCTCCTGTGTTTTCTCGGTTCTACCGTCTCGCGCCAGCATGTCTAACTGCCGCTAAGGCCGAGTTCTAACACACGCATCAGATGGGCATAGTTCCCCGCAGTTTATTTATGGTAGTAGGTAATGCCTTTGAAGGCCCAATACAAATACAACCAACATAAAACACATAAAGCCAATGTATTTCTATAATATAGTCAGTACCATATACACATGCACACATTTTAACAGTTATATTTTCTCATAGTCATACTGAGACTCGTAAATAAAATTGTGAATTAGCAGATATGAATTTCATCCGTTAGCGAAGCGTTTGTATGGTCTAAGAGGGCTTTCGTGTCTTCCTCTCCTATACAAGCTTTAACGTTTAGGGGTAATAGGCAACCTTTTCCGATGGATAGAACACTTTCTGACTGGCCGAACTCAAACCGTATGCATCGGTGATCAGCGATCGGCGAAGGTGGCGGTTGATAGTGGGGTCCCCCAGGGTTCCGTTCTGGGCCCTATCCTCTTCCTTATATATATCGACGACTGCATAAGTGGATTAGACTGTGTAACCGCAAAGTTTGCCGACGATTTAAAACTTTGGAAGGTCATTCGTAGCGAAGACGACGAAGAAAATCTGCAGGCAGATTTGCACCGACTCGAGCAATGGTCAAATCAGTGGCTCCTGCCATTTAATGTCGCCAAATCCAAAATTATGCGTTTCGGTAGTACTAACTTACCGTATCTGAAGGTTTACAACCTAAATAACACACCGCTGCCAGAAGTAGAGACCCAGAAAGATCTGGGAGTGTGGTTCACTCCCTCACTTAAGCCATCACTCCACTGCCTGAAGGTGGCCAAATCCGCAATGTCGAGCTTGTATCTAATCAAGCGCGCCTTTGCTAAATTTGTTGAAGTTGTCTTTGGCAAGGTCTTCGGCACGTTTGTGCAACCCCAACTGGAAGTTGCCATCCACGCCTGGAAACCTTGAACAGTCAAAGACAAAAAACCTTTGAAAGGGTACAACGACGGGCAACTAAATTAGTGCGAGGCCAAGCGTACCTTCCTTATAAGATACGACTGACTAATATCGACTTATTTCCTCTGGATAACAGACAGCTGCGCGGTGACCTATTACAGGCATTTCGCATGCTGCGGCGTCAGAATTGTCACCTAGCATCCAACGATTTTTTGAGCTGGCCACTACTACTAGATTGCGTGGACACCCTCTCAAGCTACGTGTGACTGAGGCAAGATGGAACACACGAAACTTCTTCTTCTCTAAGAGGGTAATCCAGGCATAGAATGCTCTACCCGCATACATTTTCATGTCCCCATCTGTGGACAGGTTTAGGATGCAGTTGGATCAGCCTAGAAAAAGACATGTTCTGCAATGATACGAGACTAATTACATTACCGCCCGTCAGCAAGTAAGATTTACCACCAGACTCTTTGGCAGTAATTACCTTTTTTATACATACTGCTTGCTACTTTTCAGTAATATGTTTGTTTAGAATAATGATTGATTGCGAGTCTCGTATGAGGGGCGCATCTCCGACACTCGGTGATGTTCTCGTGACCACCGCAATCTTCTCCTCGTGTGACCATTAGGATATTGAACAACCACGATGGCCTCCTCCTGACATGATCCAAACACTTTCAGCAGGAGGAAATCTGACTAACATATTCCCTTCGCCTTCCACTCACAGGCGACAGTTTTTCTCCTTAAAATCCCACAAATGGCATTAAAAACTAGATTTATGAGAGATGCCTGAGGAGTTTTTTTACTGTCTGTCCCCCTACCGCTGTTCCATTACTGGCAACGCCACATGCTCTGCATCATAGCTATGTAAAAAGAGGGAGGTCAGAGGTATTTACCTATATTTCCCTACTAAAACTGAATTGAACTGAACTGAACTCCAGAATGGTAATTTGGACCACAGGTAAATTGAAGTGGATGACCTCCTAACCACCATTTCAGTTTTTCGGGAAATTCAAGAGACCTGCAGTTTGATCATCGGGTTTTGACGCAATACGTCAAACTAAAATGCAGATTAGGAAAATTTACAGATATAAATCAACAACACTTCTAAATGCAGTAAAATAACGATGTATTTAGCATTTATTAAAGTATATTCCACTTCCTGTCCTAATTTCGCACCTATAAAGCCCGATAAACATCGTTTTCGTAGGAAAACCTGCAGATTGTACAGATTAATGAGTGGGGCTGCATAAGCTACTGCTGCCCGCAATAGATCTTTATGATTCACTAACAGGAAATCTAGAACGGGGTTAACCCCAATTTGATGCATGTAAGATAGCACCAGTGGCGGACATTTTATTCAGTCCCGTCCGAGGAGATTTGGTTTTTGGCTTCCTCTGACCACGTAAACCGGCAAGTAATGAAGTTCATCAGCATGCTCGACTGCGGCCGTAAAGAAAGCTCGAACGTCTACGTTTTGCCTAGTGTAACTACAAAAGGCGGGAGCAGACCGTAAAGAAATAAGGAATTTTTCGAAGAATGGCCTTACTGACGAGAGTAACAGTTGAACCTGTGTCGATTTCAAACTTCACGGGATATAGATCACCTGGAAGCGAGTCAGTGTGAAGTGACTGGAACGGCTTGTCTGGTAAAGACATTTTTGCCATCGTCTCACCACCCCCAGTTGGATTAGTGCAGGTGGCATGTATCTTAGTGTTCGTCTGTTTTTTTGAAAAACACAATCGTTCGATGTGGCCTATTTTCTTACGAAATTGGCAAATTGTCTTTTGGTGCTTATAGTCTAACTAACGGATATGTTGCTGACCACAATGGTAACAGGATGGTAGATGATTAGAAGGAGCTGATGAGTTCCGTTTAGGTGAAAACCCAGCAGTGATCTCTGCGTATCGGCAGTCCTGAATGACGAGAATAGTATTGGTAATAAGATCATTACTGTATTGACTGGATCCCTGATGCATCTGGTAAAAGCGATAGCTTCTCAACATGATGTTTTCTTTTCCGCCCCACATTGCTTCGAGGTTTGTAAATGCAGTTTGGAAAGCAGCAGGCTCTTGCAACTTAAGGACGTCGAAGTAACTTTGTTCCAGCTCTGCCAGATGGGTGTGGAGGAGTTTCAAATTAGACGTAAAACCTAGAGTAATAGCAGGCCACAATATCAGAAGTACTTCATTGTAATCCTCGAATATCTTTCAATATTGTAACCAGGAATCATTTGAAGGTTTCGGAGCGCCTTTCGGCCAGAAGGGCAACGCTGTAGGTACTAATGAAGCCATGTTCGTTTAGCTGTGTCGCCAGTGTTATGCGTTGAAAATAGAAAGGCAGTGTGTAGGGAGGAAGAATGTACTGACTGTAAAACAGAAGGCTGTCTTTAGGCAGAATGGCATGTAGGCAAAACATAGGGCTGTCTGTAGGCATGACGTGTACTGAGGACAAGAAAGAGATTAAGTGACGAGCCATGTTAACAAAGTGGGCCATATCGCGGGGCTTAAAGGTCAGAAGCCGCAGGATAGCTAGTCAGAGCAAAGGGAAGCATGAGCCCGCTGGCCAAAAGTGAAAGCCGGCCAGTCAGAAAGGCGTGTCCATGTCCTTGACCGGTGCTTGATGCGCGGTTTGTGTCATGATGTCCCGACACTAAGAGTGGGCGTACACAGCATCCCTCCACCCTTAAGTGGACATCATCGGGAAGAGGGAGAGCAATCGCTCGTATTTCAAGTAGAGAAGGTTGCGATGTGAAAGGGGATTGAGCTCAGTACAATTAAAGCTCCCCCTACCATAATAGTTCGGCTACAACAAGCGCCAAAATAAATTGTTGCTTGTGGGCAGGGAGCGGTCGTGACAGTTGCTGCACGCTGCACACGATCTATTCCGTCAAACTCTATGTTTAAATCGCAGGAAAATGTCATGACAACCAGAGATGGGTGTTGACACGTGATTATCAGAGCTACGCAGCCTATCCTCGGCCTTCGCACACGACTTCTGCGCTATCTCCAGACGAATCTGACTTCAGAGAGTGGAGACGAATTGCAGTTCACAAAAGATAAACAGTGCACTAAAGGCCACAGTACTGAAGAGTCATTGAAACCGTTCGGCAACCGAGTAGCGTTGCGACGTCCCGGACGCGAGTTATCACTCGGGCAATCCTGAGCATACCAAAACAAAGGGTCCTTACTGGCGACCGGTTCATGCAGTTACAAGCAACCGTCAAAGAGCGGACATTAGGCCAGGACAGAGGAGGCCCGCGCAAGCGAGACTGCCCCGAGGCTGCGTTGCTGCTATCAGTGAGGTCACGTTGAGGACAAATGCATAGGCGTGCGTAGGAAAACGCGCGCACGGCCACTCGTGGAGAACAAATGGGGAGCAACGGCTACTGGCCCTTTACTATGCTGCCACCGCTGAAGGCGGTCACTCTGGGGCTGGAGACGCTGCCGATGACCCGAGACTCTGCTGCCGAGATGGGACTGACCACAGAAGACAAGCTGCTGGAAAAACAGTAAACAGAGCTAATGCACTAGTACAACTGAAAGTAAAGAACTATCTGCTATCTTGTCCTGCCTTCTATTCCTAACACCTAACTGGGGAACATAACGGGTGTTGACAGAGGAACATACTCAGTTATAACAAGTAAGGTCTAGTTATCATGTGAGTTTGCAATCCTCCGAGCCATAACTTTTAGCCCATTGGGGCAGCCGTCGACTGCTTGCAGTACGAAAAGGAGACACATGCCTTCAGTTGGCTTAGCCTTTTTACAGAGATCCTGCAGGCTTATTTGAATAAATTAACTAAAATTACGGGACGCAAATCGGGCGTCTACTTCACCTTACGTGCATACATCCATCCACCCAACCACACTGTGCTAGGGCTTGATAACTGAGTCCCAAGGCGAAGCCAAAGCAGGAAAAGTGAGATCCATTGGCGGTCGGTGAAAGTTAATCCACTAGTGACAACTACCAGTGCCATAAAGGCGGCAGTACCGAGAATTCATTGAAGCTCTGGGCAACCGAGTAAGGTCCAGTTCTCACGTGAGTTTGCGATCTCCCGAGCCATCACTTTAAGCCGTTTGGGGCAGCCTTCGACTGCTAGTAGTAAGAAAACGAGACACATGCCTTCAGTTGGCTTGGCCTTTTTACAGAGATCATGCTGGCTTGCCTGAATATATAAACTTAAATTACGGGACATAAACTGGTCGTCTATTTCGCTTCACGTGCACACATCCACTCCACCCGGCACCCCCTCCCCTTGGGTCGTCCCTGCTACCGTTGGCAAATGCATCAGTGCGATCAGGGGGAGCAAGACATGCCATACAAATGCTATTTTTGTGCACTTGCATGTAACTGGCGATGAGCTGCGTAATGCCAGAGCGCGTGGAAGCAATGTAAAAATGAGTGTTAATGAGGTATCTACGGTTCGGTGTCCTGTTTACGCGTAGGACAGAATGGGTGATTACAACCCAATAAGAACATTCCGCAGTCAAGGCTTCACAGCAGCGAATTCAACTTCTCCGGCACATCTGGCGAGCACAGGTAACTAGCAGCTGGCAGCCTTTCTACCGTCCCTTTTCCGTCAGAAAATCTCTGTCCACCAACACTGTTTTGCTCGACTTCTAATTTAGAGAATCATTCTGCTTGTCGACAGTAGTAAGAAAATCAGGCACATGCCTCCTGTTGGCTTGGCTATTTCTAGCTTTTTAGCCGTCGTCAGCCAGTCATACGCAGCCCCAAGTGATGTACCTTCGAGGCTCGTGCTCACGACCTCTTGATCGGGGCCTAATCCTTTAATCATTAAGCTACGAGCACGTTGTCTTGTCGATGTAATTCAAGAGATATTGACATCAGTTGCAGCCAGAAATGACCATCGTAGTCTCATTTTTCATTGCTAGCAATACTACCTGCCTATACTACAAGCTGCTACAGCTGCTACCAGGGCCCTAGAAATGAAGTCCAAGGCAAAGACAGAGCGGGGCATGTGAGTTCCGTTGGCCGTCGGTGAAATTTCATCAAAAATTGACAATTAACAATGCACCAAAGGTCACAGTACCGAGGACTCATTGAAGCTCTGGGTAACCGTGTAGGATCAAGTTATCACGTGACTTTGCAATTCCCCGAGCCATTCTTTATACCTCGTAAGGATAGCCTTCGACTCTTAGTAGTAAGAAAACGAGACACATGCGTTCAGTTGGCTTGGCCTATTTGCAGAGATCTTACTGGCTTGTTTGAATAAATTAACCTAAGTTACGGGACGCAAATCGGTCGTCTATTTCACTTACCGTGCACACGTTCATCCTCCTCCCCCCCCCCTACTTGGGTCATCACTTATACCGTTGGCAAATGCACCAGAACGATCATGGGGAGCAAGACATGCCATACAAATGCTATTTTTGTACACATGCATGTGACTGGCGAGGAGCTGCGTAATGCCAGACAGTGTGGTAGTAATGTAAACATGAGTGTTGATGAGATATCTACTGTTCGGTGTCGTATTTATGTGTAGGACAGAATTGGCGATTACGACCCATTGCTATAACCGAGTGATGACCTTCGTCGCCAGTGTTTTAATCGAGTGTGTTCCTGTGTCAACATCGGTTATGGCCCTCAGTTACGTGTTAGGAAGAGAAGGCAGAACAGAATAGCAGATAGTACTCTACTGTCACTTGGACTAGTACATCAGCTCTGTTTCCTCTGTTTCCAGCAGCTTGTCTTCTGTGGTCGGTCTCGTCTCGGCAGCAGAGTCTCGGGTCGTCGGCAGCATTTTCAGCACCAGAGTGGCCGCCTTCAGCGGTGGCAGCACACCTAAGGGCCAGTAGTAATTGCTCCCCATTGGCTCTCCATGAGTGGCCGTGCGCACGCGCTCGCTTACTCGCGCCTGTGCATCTGCCCTCAGCGTGACCCTCAGCAACCCGGTTCCGTGGCAGTCTCGCTTGCGCGTGCCTCTTTTGTCCTGGCCTAATGTCCGTCCTTTGAGGGTCTCTTGCAACTACATTAACCGGTCCCCAGTAAGGACCCTTTGTTCTGGTACTCTCAGGATTGCCCGAGTGATAAGTCGCATCCGGGCTGTCCCAAAACCTCCCGCTGTTAGAAGACTGACTTGGCCGGCAGAAGCTTGTTCCTAGTTGTCCTCCGACGGTCCTGGTAATTGTCTATCTGACTGTACTGCCTTTTTTCTCTGTTCTTTAGTCTCGTGGCAAATATTACTGGCTGAATCTTCTCCTCCACCGTCGACCGCGGGTAAGGATCCTTCTCTACAGCATCATTCAGCGTCGTTGATCTTATTGCACTGCACCTCGGTCTTGTCTGCATCTTGGTAGTGCCTGCACCTTGGTCTATTGCCTCTGTTGCTCCTGCTGCTATAGCCTCTGGCGCAACTGCTTCTGATGCCTATGTTGTTGTTGCGTCTGTTCCCGCTGCTCTTGTACTGCAGCTCGGTCTTTTCCTCATTTCGTTCTTTTCTGCTGCTCGGTCTCATCTGCGGCTCAGTCTTGTCAGCTTTTGTAGCTGCTGGTGCTTCTGTTGCTGCTGCTTCTAATGCTGATGCATTGGTGGTTGCGGTGGCTACTGCTTTTGCTGCTGCAATTGCCTCTGTTGATGCTTTTATGATCACTAAGCACGTTCAGCAGTCAAGGCTTCACAGCAGCAAATAAAACTTCGCGGACACATCTCGTGAGCACACGCAGCTAGCAGCCTTTTTACCGTCCCATTTCCGGCAGTAAATCTCTGTCCACCAACACTCTCTTGCTTGATTTGTGCTTTGGGTGATCCTTCTGCTTGTCGGCACAACTACTTGCGACAGTAGTAAGAAAATGAGACACAGGCCTTCTGTTGGCTTGGCCATTTCTAGCTTTTAGCCGTCATCAGCCAGTCATATCCAGCCCCAAGTGATGCACCTTCGATGCCCGTACTCGCGACATTTTGATCAGGGTCTAATGCCTTAATCATTGAACAATGAGCTTGCTGTATTACTGGTGTAGGTCGAGAGATATTGACACCACTTACAGCCAGAAATGGTAATTCAGTCTCATTTTTCAGCGCCGGAAATACTATCTGCCTATATTACAAGCTGCTACAGCTGCTACCAGGGCCCTAGAAATGAAGTCCAAGGCAAAGACAGAGCGGGAAATATGATTTCATCAACGTCTGTCATTATTTTTCGACTCTGTGATTGTCAGAGCTACGCAGCATATCCTCACAGACGACCTCTGCACTAGCTCCACCCGAATCGGACTTCTGACGGTGGAGGGGTATTGCAGTTCACAAAACTAAACTAAGGCCAGAGTAGAGAGGTGTCATTGAAACCACTGGGCAACCGAGCAAGGTCCAGGTATCACGTGAATTTACGATCTACGAGCCATTTCTTTTACCCCATCGTGATAGCCTTCGACTGCTAGTAGTAAGAAAACGAGACACATGCCTTCAGTTGGATTGGCCTTTTTAAAGAGATCATGCTGGCTTGCCTGAATAAATTAACTGAAATTACGGGAGGCACATCGGTCGTCTATTTCGCTTCAGGTGCGCACATCCACTCCACCCGGCACCCCCCCCCCTTGGGTCGTCAATACTGCCGTTGACAAATGCAACTGTGCACGTGGGGTGGGGGGGGGGGTGGCGCATGATGTGAGTGCGGGTTTTGTGCACATGTTTTGGACTAGCAATGTGACCATGGGCGTAAAGGAGATACCTAGTGTTTTTTGTCGTGTTTACGTATAGAACAGAATGGTGATTACGGCACAAGTACAGTGGGGTTAGCTGAAGCGAGCGTGGTACATGCTGACCGAGACCGTATTCTCTGGTTCTTCATTAATGAAGCCGCGGATACGCAGGTGTCCTATTAGGCGAAAAATTAATTTGAATTTCTGATCACTGTGAGGACAATATGGTACATGCACTTGGAAGGACCCATATCGAACCCCATTTGGTCAGCCTTGGGGTAGTGTAATCGAACAATTAGCGCGGCACAATTAAGCCTCCCGCACTCTGGTTAGAACTGTAACCGCTGGTCTGAGAATCCTTAGTTTTAGGACATGTGAGACTGCTTATTCCGCAGATACCCATACGTGCGCTTCACCTTCCGAAACCTATTGGCTGGACAGGTAGTCAGCAGCTAGGGTGTCACGAGGACGTTAAGGATTATGTTTGGCTTAATGAAGGCAAAAAGCCCGTTCAAATACAATGGTTAAGGCGGTGCCAAAATTTTTTCCCCCACCGCGAACCGTAATTACTTTGCATCCTGATCTAGACATGCTCTCTATGTACCGATAAGTGGCAACAATTTTTGCAACCTTAGCCATAAATAAGGACTGTTTAGGGCTCAACTTTCGGTGCGCTTGTGAGCAACAAAGACCATTGAGATGACTCCAAGCTCGATAATAGTGGACTGTTTTGTGCCATATTTGTCATATTGAAAAGACTTGAACACTTGTTAGGAGGGAGAGGAAGGAGGGTTGGCAGACTTGCTTAATTTAGTTGACGCAATTACAAAAACTTCGCGGCCTCGGTGGGAGTCGAACCCAAACAGCAGGGACTTTTCCTATCCACTGCTTTTCTCTCGGAACTAATAGTAAAAACACAGTAAAAACATCGACTTCACATAGGGATTGACAGCTAGAACTGTGGTTTCTCCTCTGTCGACACCTTAGAGCGGCACTTCCTGAGACACTTGTGTCCGAAAGACTTCGGATAACCACTAGCCTCGAATAGGGCATGTAGGTACTTCCTCTCCTCCTTCATCCCATCGTAGTCACTACAGTGTGTTTGAGCGCGCTGGAAGAGAGTCCTGACGCGACTACAGTCCGACTGGGTGGTTACTTCTGAAGTGCAGGAGGCAAGTAGTGTTGGTCGCCATACGGTACACCGCCGTTGTTATCTTCCTGTCCACCAGCCTTCGGACTAGAACGTCGAGGAAGGGCAATTGATTATCGACCTCCTCTTCCATAGTGAACTGTATGGCCAGAAAGATGACATTTCGTAGTGTCTTGAAGGTTGGCACGTCGCTCCTTTTGATTATGACAAACGTGTCGTCAAAATATCTGGCCCAGAATTTTGGGGGGTGGGAGTTGAATATAGCCTGCTCTAGTCTCTGCAAAATGGCTTCGGCAATTAGCCCACACAGAGGCGAGCCCATCGGGGTCCCCTTCTTTTGCTGGTTAACCTGGCCATTGAATGTGAAGTACGTGTGAAGACACAGTTCCAGGAGCTCGATAATATGTACCCGCTTCAGTTTGTGTTCGGTCTCCTCATATTTTTCGCGGAGGCGGCCGTCGATAGGGTCGATAGCCAGACCGAGTGGAATTGAGGTGAACAACGCGACTACATGGAACGACACCATCACCTCATCTGCCTCAACTTCCAGGTGTTGAATGCGGGTCATAAACTCTTTAGCAGATTCAGAATGTACAGTAACTGTCCATTCTGAATCCTTTTTGAGGAAAAATTAATCGCTGGTAAAGACACTTTCACAATCCAAATGATGGGGTGCCTCTTAAGGATACAATGGGACGTAAGGGCTCCACTGGCATGTGCACCTTTGGTAGGCCGTAGAAACGTGCCATCGCAGTATCAGCTTATTTATTTATATTTTGTTAATCCCTGATATTTAGCGGTGACGTAGTAAAATATGCTATTTACATATTAACCAGCAATTACCCAACAAATAATCATGCTCATTGTTCTGGCGAGTAGACCTTTGTGGGAAATTCAGGCGCGGCTGTGCCCTGACCTGGAAAATAAGTTAGCTACAAGCAGTCGCAAGCCGCAGCGATTTTACGACATCGCGCATTTTCCCATCATCTAACAGGGCCTCATCTGGGGTGAGGAAGTTTAAACCAGAATCCCCGAGAGACGGGTGAACATATCTCTCCTGGAATCCAGGCAATACTAAAAACCAGCATGCAATGAGGATGACTTTCATGGCCGCCTATAATGGACGCACGAAGAGGAACCATCTGCAAGACAGAAACCCTTGCATCAAATTCCGGGAAAGGAAAGGTTGGGTTTACAGTTATAACTAGCGTTACGTTTAGGATCAGGTTCAAAGTGGAGGATAAGATTAGCGTTAAGTTAAATTGTGATTGTCATTAGCGTTATGGATGGAGTCAGTGCTAACTGCAAGGCTGTAGTTAGGGTTATGCTGAAGACGTAGGATTATTTACCGCTCCTTGAATTCTGCGTAGAGACAGCATTATCATTATTTAGGTGGGGTCTCTCTTTTTCTATTTCAAGTTTTGGGGACCATATAACTAATCCTTAGCAATCATTCCGCTCCTGAGAACCTCGAATCTGTTGTGTTGTCCAACGTGATCTGCCTGTACCTGATGATCTGCAACCTCGTGGGGAGACCACATGCTCCCAGGAAAGTCCAAGTGTTTTAAACAATCATCACGTAGAGCTGAAAAACTTGGCAAGCTCATATTACTATCTCTTATGCTTATTGCTTATCACTCAGTTACTGACACAGTTATAGGACAAGGCAATATTAGTTGATTATGGAGCAGCTTGCTCTTCTATTTGACAGGAAACTTTATCTAAACCTCAGGATACAGTTAAACACTGCAAACTGTTAGCTTGATACCTATAAATGGCACCATGCAACATGCAAAGACTGCTTTGACGGTGCTCAACACGGATCTCGAGGAAACAACTCCTGCCTAACCGATATGCTTGATTCAATGGAGTAGTGGTCCAGGTCATTAAGCGAGAATACCACCGTCCATGTTTTTCACGTTGACTCCAAGAAAGCCTTCGATAGTGTCCCTCACCAACGGGTACTGTACAAGGTTGGTGAATCCGTGATAAGGGCAATTTAATAAATTTGGTAGGAGATTTCCTCATAAGCCGATCGCAGTCCATGCACGTTGGAAACGCGAACTCCTCTTCAGTGCCAGTTGTTAGTGGAGTGCCTCCGTTCGTGGGCCATTATTGTTCTTAATCTACATGAATGACTGTAGGCATGGATTCGTCAGTAATGAAGTCCTGTTTGCAGATGATATTAAGATATGGCAACCCATCAGAAAGACTTATGACGAACAAACTCTGCAAGAAGGACTTGATCGCCTAGGTGAATTGTCCAAAAATGTTTAATGCAGTTTAACTTTGAGAAGTGTGTCACATTGCGGCTCAAAACGAAGAAGGCAAGCGCCACGAGCGACTCTCGCACCTACGTACTTGATTGCAGGTGCCGGTCGAATGTAACCGAACAAAAAGACCTGAGAATCACTATTGTGCCATCCCTAAAGTCGCCTTTGCTGTGTGTTAGGGCTGCCAAGAATGTAAACAGTGTACTGTTTGACATTAAGCGAACGTTTTTTGACATCGATAAAGAATTATTCGGCACAATATATGGGATATTTATTCATTTTATCCATTTTATCCTTATTCTCGATTTGAAAATCGAGAATAAGGAATTCAGACGTGCCGCCCATGGCTGCAAAAAGACTATCAGCTGCTGGAAAGAGTCAAAAGGAGGGCAACAAAAATTGTAAAGGGCCTAAAGTCCTCATCTTACGAAGGTAGACTAGAAGCACTTAACCTTGTTCCTCTTGAGTACAGGCAAATCCAAGGTGACCTCATACATACGTACCGGCTCGTGAAAACTCGGAAGTGGGCCCTACAGTTTGATGACTTCTTCGCATTCACCACATTAACCAACTTCCGTGGGAATTCCCTCAAAGTGTGGGGAATCTTATTCCATCTGGCAATCCGCGGACATTCGCTTTTAAAGCGAGTCATCGGTGCCTGGAACGGACTGCCGGAGGATGTCGTAATGGCGAACACAACAGATACATTCAAAAGCATCCTGGATGTTTATTTACTTAGTAGATACCGTTCATACGCCCAGGAAAGCACTGTTAGTAGACAAGAACGCTTTGGTCATGCATACAGATAACAAAATTGTACATGTCTATATGTTGCACACTATTTTATAGCTACTTCTTTTATATTGGCTATTTGATGCATATAAGAAAGGATCGTCTGCTTTCAGCGACACATAGGTCATACCTACATATAACATTTGTAAATGGGTATATAGATCTCACTATTTTATAGTAAAATATTTTATGGGATATTTTGTGCATATGGTTTTCAATAGGGTCTTCAAGGGCAATGCGTACTATCCTAAATATGCTGAACTATAAAGACAGCTCACCCAAGTATCAAACATTCTTGTTCTAATTTTCTGGACAGGGTGCGAACCACTGTCAGTGTCATCGTTAGACGCATTTGGGAGTTCTAACCATCTCCCAGTTGTTAGTGCACTAGAACTGCGATCACTATTGGCTTTGTTTTGGTCTTTTGCTTGGTCAATAGTGTGCGAAAAACGAAGTTTGTTTAAAGTGAAAAAACCTGTTTTCTAAGGTACAAAGCACTTCATCTATGTAGGATAAATCCTTCATACAAATGAGATCCAAACAATCAGCTCTCTGGTTTTCTCGAAATCTGGTAAGTCCCTTAACGCTCTGTGACTGAGAGAAGTCAAGCGTGAGATCCATTAATTTGGAACTAAAGAAAGTTGACGCCGCCTCCACTGTCAGGTTGTCCCAGTTTTTTGCAGGTGTGTTGAAGTCACCAACAATAAGAAACTTCTGGTGGCTAGCAGCTTCCTTCACCAGACTAAGGAGCGAGTCGTCAGCTCCACTCATAATGTTTGGTGGCTGGTATACGGCCAAGAATTCCAGGTTCTGTGAATTGGCCTTCTTTGTCTCTTACCAGACGGATTCACACTCCAGGGCTAGAGTGTGTTCCCTTTGGACAACAGAGATTGCAGTTCTGATATACACAGCAACCTCACCATCTTGTCAGTTTTGGCGGTCTTTGCGGAAAAGCTGGTGTCTGGAATCAAAGTCTCCGAATACGCGATTTCTGTACTTAGCCATGTTTCCGTTATGGCAACTACATCAGGTTTCCACTTCGAAAGTACTGCCTTGAGTTCATCACTTTTTGAGGGCAGACTTTGGTCATTAGTATACAGAAAGCTCAATTTAGACTTAGTCACCACGTTATGCAGGCGTTTGCCTCTTGCGTAATATTGCATGCAGGGAGCTGCCGGTGCTGATGGAGAAGGTCTGCTGTCCATCCCGACTAGGCTGTAAGTGTTATTGGCTTTCTCAAAAGAAGTGACCTCTGGACATGTATGATCCTTCCGTTCAGAATTCGGAGATTGCTCTCGCCGAGTTCGCAGCTCCTGTGGAGTTCTATTTTGAGCAATTCTGCTGAAAACAAAACCGTTGGGTGGGAGTATCTGAATATTTGTTTCCTGCTTAACAATAGCTGGACCGAAACTTCACTCTTCAGGACAACCTTAAACGGTCTTGGTTTAAGTCAAGTCAAGTAAAGTCAATTTATTAAGGGAAATATAGGCAAGCAGCTTTTAACTCCCTGACGGTACACAGTAGTTAAGAAATGCATTGATACTGCCGAACACTTCAAAGAAGGTATTTAACGTAATTGTGGGTGGCCACTCACTTTTTCCAAGTACTATAATCAGATAAGTTGATGTCAGTTAGCACGAGCCAGCAGATGTAACTGAACAAAAAGAGCAGACAGTGAAAAAACTCCTGAGGCATGTCTTAGAATTCACAAGATGGAATGCAGTTTGTGGTTTGTTGAGAGAGTGTTTAAAAAATATGCCAGGATACAGCTGTTAATGTTGGCGGCAGGTTACGGGGTCCACCACGACATATATCCTGATCGGAAGTGCCATTCGGGGACGAGGACGATGCTTCAGAGTCACGAGAGGATCCGGAAAAATCGAAGTTGCGACCACGATACGCCTTTGTCGATTTCCGGGGCCGTCATCAACGCGACGAAAACAGGAGAAGCCGCCACGATCGCAACTATCCGTTAATGGTCAACATAAGCCAGCTGCATGAACAGGGATAAATTAAGTGGAAAGAACAATTTCATTATTAAGTGTTACTCAAACGAAGCAAGTTATGTTATGCGAAGTAGTCCACTGTTAGAAAGATCTACGATATAGGATTTGGGTCTTACTTAAACAAATAAGCTTGCATTATCACCTCATGCAGATCGAATTTCTGCCAAGGCCGCACAGATATGTGGGTTTATATTGCATATTTTTTTCCTTCCAAAAATGAAGTTAAAACTATACTGCATGTTTTTTCCCCCTATACTAGAATACTGCTGTCCGCTTTTTGGCCTCATGACCCAGAATGACCGTAGTAAGATTGAAAAGGTTCAGCGAGTTTTCACTCGTAAAATATTTTCTGTTTCTGGGTCTGGTATGTGTTATACACATAGATTTCAGGTAGCAAACATTAAATTTCTTTGGGTATGAAGACTCGAAGCTCGTATAGGCTTTCTGTTTCGCGTTAACAATAGTCCTAATCTCCCACAATTTAACGCTCTCCTTCCGGTAGACCGACCTTACGCCACTCGTAACTCTTCCATGATAATTTTACCACCCCGAAGCTCCACATCTAAACGTTCTCGCTTTTTTACCTCTAAATATGCTTTTATTTGAACAACCTTCCACTTGGTATAAGGCTGCCTTCTACACTATCAATTTTTAAAGGCAAATTACATAAGCATTTAAATTTAGAGGAAATAAAGTCGTTACTGTCTATTTCCTTTCCAAACATGCAAGTTGTAGATTTTGAAAAGGGTCCTCCTGGCATTTGAAGCAGTGTCAAGCATCACTTCCGAGGGCTGCGAACTCTTCTCCGGGCTTGCAACCTTCGCTGTGGTTTTCGAAGTCACAAATAATGGTTATCGCCAACATTTCGATGGGATCTGAAGTCAGGTGGTTCACATCTCGGTGATGTTGCCTTGACTTCTACTGTCTTCTCCTCTTGTCCCGGATGACCCCTTCTTAACTCAACGACATATTATTTTTTTCCCATGGCGATAGACGTCCCGAAACCTCAACATCAGGTCCCAATCCAACCACCTCAAACCCTGTTACCTATGAAGGCAGTTTTTTCTCCTTTATTTTTTTGGAAATTGGTGGCTCGCTAAAACTCATCCACCGACTTAGGAGTTTTTTTGCTGCCGATGACAATTATTTCATAAGAGTTCACTGTTTATCACTATTATTTTTATTTTCACGAAAGCACTAAGTTTGTAGCGACAGGGCCCCTTGGGCCTTAAATATACAAATTATGATTAACCTTATTATGACATATTTCCTTCGTCTGAAGTAGACTTGCAGCGGTTAACTGGTGTTAGAATGAGCACTACTATAGCAGTCTAGCTTTTTTTTAAAGACTTCTACGGAAGTGGACATAACACCATCTAGAGGCAGGGCATTCCAAGCTTCAACCACTCTTTTACAGAAGAAGATATTTCGTAGGTCTAGTCTGGCCCCTGTTACGCGTAGATTGAACGGATGTCCCCTTATGCCTGTAACTTAAGGAAATAGGTCGAGGTTTGCTAAAAGTTTTTCATAGGGTAATGATCCCTGTCCGGTAGCAAACTTAGTTGCACGCATTTGTACTTTCTCCAGGAGACTGATGTCCTTCGCGGTCTGGGGTTTCCATGCTTGGATAGCAAACTCTAGTTTCAGTCGTACAAATGTTTCAAAGACCCAAGCGAAGCAGGCTTTATCAAAGGCACAGAAAGCCCGTTTGACAAGATACAGGACGGACATCGCAGACTTGGCTACTTTTGCGCAATGCAACGCGGGCTTGAGAGCCGTAGAGATCCATACTCCCAAATCTTTCTGCGCGTCCACTTCTTGCAGTTGGATGCCATTTAGGCTGTAAACCATGCGGTTCTGAGAGCTGGGTCGGCCAACTCGTAGGATACTGCATTTGTTTCGTCAAACGGCAAAAGCCAGTCTTTAGACCAAGTTTTAAGACGGTCTAGGTTTAGCTGCAAACGCTCTTCATCAGCTGAATTTATGATGACGTTCCAAATCTTAATGTCATCAGCAAACATAGCCACATCGCAAGTTAGTTCACAGACAGAGTCACTGACGAATATAATAGACACTATAGGGCCAAGGACAGAGCCTTGGGGGACACCGCTGTTGACTGCAACGTCTGCCAACTGCTCGCTACCAATATGAATAGTTTGGGAGCGGTCAAGTAAGAAGCTTTGAATCCACTTCAGCAGATTTCCTCGAACACCTATTTTGTTGAGTTTGCGCAGAAGTCATTGATGTGGGACGCTATCAAATGCATTCTTGAAATCGATGTAGATTACATTAAGCGGATTTCTTCCATCAATTGCCCGAGTCCAGCGTTCTAAACAATGCAGCAAGTTCGTCACGCAGGACCTGCCTCTGCAGGATCCATTCTGCTCATCCGATAGAAGGTTATGCTGCTTTAAGAAACACATCAGATCTCGCTTCACTACATTTTCCATGATTATGCAACAGATAGAAGGAAGGCTGATTGATCTATAATTGTTTGTGGAAACCTTTTTTCTGCCTTTATGCAACGGTGTGATCCGTGCAGATTTCCAAACGGCGGGTAAACAACCAGCATCGAACGAGGTATTGAAAAGCATGGAAAGCGGTTTAGCTAGCTCCCCAGCAAGTTATTTCCGTAATTTGGGTGAAATGTCATCAGGACCAGATGACGAAGGCGAAATCCCAGAAGAATGGAAGTGGGCAAATATCACCCTGATCTATAAGGGGGGTTCACGACTTGATTGCGCAAATTACCGTCCTGTCAGTCTAACTTGCATCGCGTGCAAAGTAATGGAGCGCATTATTAAGAAGCATTTAATGTATTTCCTCGAAAGCAACAAAATACTATGTGATGGACAGCACGGCTTTTGCCCAGGACGCTCCTACCTCACGAGTGCTCTGTGCTCACAGGAAATGTGGACAAAGGCCGCAGATAAATGCTATCTAATTGATGTCATATTCCTTGACTTAAAGAAGGGCTTCGATAGTGTACCACACAGGCTTCTTCTGCAGAAGATTTGGGACGTGGGAATTCGAATAAAAATTTATCAATTGATCAGTAGTTTCTTGTCCCTCAGAGAACAGAGGGTCGTTGTCGGAAACTCAACCTCACAATGGACAAAAATCGAGAGTGGTGTACCACAAGGCTCAGTTTTGGGTCCGCTGCTATTCCTGATTTACGTTAACGACTGCCTTAATGAGCTTAATGGCGCAGCTGTCATGTTTGCGGATGACATAAAAATATGGGCTGAAATAAGGTGCGCTGATGACGCAAAGAAATTACAGTCGAACATCGATAAACTGGTTATTTGGTCGTCCACGCGGCTTCTTAACTTTAATGTATCCAAGTGTCTTGTTCTACACATAAGCCCGGGGTGAAAAGTGCCGCCGAAACACAGTTATTTTATCAATGGTACCGCATTAAAAGAGTTTGAGACGCACAAATATCTGGGTATATGGACAACCACGAACTTTATGCAAACAGAGTACTCTAAAAAGTCCGTCCAGAAGGCAACTAGTACCCTGCACTGTATCAGACGAGTGTTCAAAATCTTTTCACCTGAACTCTTCGGAAAAATATTTGGCGCATTTTTGAGACCACATCTTGAATACGGAACGCCAGTTTGGACACCGTAGTTGAAGAAAGATATGGAGCTTTTTCAACAAGTGCAACGCAGGGCGACAAAGATGGTCGACGGTCTCAGGGACTGGGGTTCCTCAAGGATCCATTCTTGGCCCTACCTGGTCCTCCATCTACGTCCAGGATCTGAAACAATGCCTTTCCTCTCCTTTCGTATTGTACGCCGATGACCTGAAGATATGGCTTGATGTCACAGGTGCCAACGAAATAATCGCGCTGCAACAGGACCTTATCCAGTTAGACTCTTGGGCTTCAAGCAACCAATTGCCGGTCAATGCTACGAAATCGGCGTTCATGACAATTGGATCTACTGTGGTTGTCTCACCATACTCGCTCAATGGTGTCCCACTCCGACAAGTCACGGGATTCCGCGACCTCGGAGTCATGATACAAGACAATTTGAAAACAAACTGTCACACAGCCGAAATTCGTGCGGCTGGGCTTCGGTGATCATGGATGTTGAGAAGGACTTTCTCTTTGTGGTCTCCCGCCATATTTTAAAAGCTGTTCTCCATCTATGTTCAGCCTGTGATCGATTTCACAGGCCCGGCCTACTTTCCTTGCTACGCAGGAGAAATGTTCACACTTGAATCGGTGCAACGACTGGGTTCTAGGATGGTCCCACAACTCCGCGGACTTCCCTATGAAGCACGTCTTCGCAGTTTAAAATGGTCTTCCTTAGAATATCAGTGAAGCCGAGGGGATTCAATTTTTCCGTTCCGCTTGGTTGTGCTCAAACACTACCCAGAGTTGGACCTGGCAGTCTCCAAATAAATTGGGTGCGGGCCTACAAATCCCACCACTAAAGCACACCAAGCCCCTAACCTAACTTAAATATAATTTTATTCTTTTCTGATTAATTCGTCGATGCACCATTTTTCTATGCACATCCCTCTTAATTTTCACTTCATTGTATCTAATAAATCTAATGAACGATTCATGTTACCACTCGCCAAGGTTTTGCTTTTTCATTCCTCCACCTTATATGTCAGCATCTTCTTCCGTGCGTCCCGTTTGGCTTACATATGACAGTTTAATCGTCGCGATGGACGACGTACATCTTGCATCCCACAAAGGGGTTGGCACAAGGATGATACCTTGCGCTTGAATTTTTGAACAGTTTTAGCATACTTTTGAAGCATCTACCGCACTCCTCTCCTGTACATTCCGTTTGGTTTACGTATGACTGTTTAATCGTGCTCCCCACTGAATGGCTGGCACAAGGATGGTAGATTGCGTCTCAATTATTTAACCTTCATATCCGAGCTTGATGTTGAGACAGGGTTGAAAAGACCGGAGGCTGGGTCGGGCACAGTAGCTTATCAAGCTCAACATTTCAGCTGCAGGTTCAAAGTGCGATCTGGTCCACGCGCGCCAAACCAGTTTTTTTTCACAGAAACAATTAGGGGAATGAGCGTGTCCCAACTGATTGTGATTGCCATATAGACCATATTCAACAGGAATCATTCAAGTCTGGTTCTTCATCCTGAGAGGACCAAGTTATCCCGCCTGTTGGAAGGCTTCGAAACCATGGTTGTTTGCGCACTGTGATAGACTTAGACGGTGGCTAATATGCCAATGCATGTTTTTGTGACCGCCTTTGTTGTTTTATTGGGCACGCAGTTATCCGGGAATAGTGGGTAGTGGATCCTGTTCTGATATAAGCCTCAGCATATTGAAGGGTGCTGAAAAGTTGTCCGTCTGGTTAATATTTACACAGCAAAATGTTCTTGTTTCAACATTAGCAAATAATTGCGAAACAAGGGATTAACTTGTCAGTTATGCGCTCAAAGCGACTTATCCTTTGCAATACTTTCAAAAAGCTATGGTCATCTAAGTGTTATCGCATGAAACGTCACCAACGCGTAATTCATACACCGTTGACTGTGCACTTATTGAGTTCTTCTGGTCGGCTTTGAAGGTTGGAGTCCAGAGTATCGCTGATTATATGTAGTTCTGGTCCATGTTGATACGTGAGGTGCGTGAAAGTAGAAATAACATAGTAAGAATATCATGGCCATTTCTGGTTCATTAGCCGTCATGAGCCACCTATACATAACCCTAGGTATTGCATCACCCGAGGTTCTAATTCACATACGGAAAACATGACTGTCATTTGTAGTCACAATATAAAGTGTGAACACGTTTGTATTCTAGCGTTTGGTAACGGTAAAGTTTTTTTGGGAAGATTGAGTAAATGTTTATTTTTAAAAGTAAAATTTGTGTTTCTATAGGTCGCCATGAAACTATGGCTGTCCCCTAGATATATAATACTTACTGCTGTGCTGTTACGACTGGCGATCCTGAAAGGCATTGAGTAAATTTTGATAATTGGCAGGCCTAGTGGGCAGACTTAAAAGAGCCGTTGACTGCAGGAACAGTTGAGTAGCGTTTAATATTTTGATGTAGAGGAAAGCGAAGAAGAGGTAGTGAGCTCATGGATCGAAGTGTTTTTGGACTGACATTTTGGAAACTCCCTCGTTTCCCTCATCAGCCAAATCTGGCCTTGGCACCTAACTGGGTGTATATCTGAGCTGAATGCATAAATTTTGATCTGCGTGCTCGTTGCATATTTTTTTGATCCATCCGAGATTGATCACTTCAGAAGCAACCAGCCCGTTGTTCACAAATGTTGTTGTGGTGTTCAAACACACCGCAGTGACGAAAATATGGGGAAAAGGCGATTAAGTATTTGCATGGCTTTTTGCGAAGATTGACTGGACAAATTCCACGCAGAAATCTCTGCAAAATGACAGAGGCAGAAATGAGCGGGACCGGTTTATTTCACTGTAGGCCTTTTGGAGGCCTCGGAGGTTGCTTGTGGACAGGGCGCGGTCCTGACCATTGCTACACACAGCACACCTTTTATCCTAACACATGCCATGTTTACTTGGCAGGAAAAAGTCATGACGACCAGAGGCGGGTTTGGACTCCGTAATTATGCAGTTTATCCTCGTCCCCCACACACGACATCTGAAGTAGCTCCACACGAATCTGACTTCAAAGAGTCAAGGACTATTGCAGCTTACAAAATTAACAGTGCACTAAAGGCGACAGAACCAGAGAGTTATTGAAGTCCCTTGGCAACCGAGTAGGGTCCAGTTATCACGTGATTTTGCAATACCGCAAGCCATTAATTGTAGCCCATTGTGACAACCTTCGACTGCCAGTAGTAAGAAAAGGAGACAAAATGCCTTCATTTGGCTTAGCCATTTGTAGCTTGTTAGCCGTCGTCAGCCGGTCAAACCCAGCCCCAAGTGATGCATCACTCGAGGCTTTAACTCGCAACTTTTCGATTAAGATCTAATGCCTTTATCGTTGGGACGCAACCTCGTTGTCTTGCCGGTGTAGGTCGGTAGACATTGACACCAGTTGTCATTACAGTCTCATTTGTCATTGCCGGCAATACTATCTGCCTATAATATTAGCTGTTACGGCTGCTGCCAGAGCTCGAGACATAAGGTCAAAGGCAGAGCTGGACAAGTGAGTTCAGAAGAAGATGAATTGATCGCTGGAACAATAATTTTATTCGCCTGACGTTTCGATATCCGTCGCGGATTCGTCATCAGAGACACAGTCAGATAGCAATTGCAGATAGGGTTCTTTTAGCGGTCGGTGAACGCTCATCAACTAGTGACAACTAACAGTATAATAGAGGCCACAGTACCGAGGAGTCATTAAAGCTCTGGACAACCGAGTAGGATCCAGTTATTACGTGAGTTTGCGACTCCCCAGGCCCTTACTTACAGCCCACTGTGACAGCCCTCGACTGCTCGTAGTAAAAAAACAAGACACCTGCCTTCAGTTGGCTTGGTTTTTTTACAGAGATCATACTGGATTGCTTGAATAAATTAAGTTACAGGACGCAAATCGGTCGTCTAGTCCGCTTCTCATGCACACATCAACTCAACTCCACCCCCTCCCTTGAGTCCAAGGCAAACGTGGAGCGGGGAAAGGGCGTTCCGTGAGGGGTCGGTGAAAATTCATTAACTAGTATGCGTGAAGATTCGAGGTCCAGATATTATATCGTTTTCACAATCCCCAAAAGAAGAGGAACTAGTATAAATATATAAATCTAAAATCTAAAATAAAATATATACATATAAAAATATATATAAAATATAAAAATATAAATATAAAAATATAAAATAAGAATATATAAATATAGTATAAATATATAGTATATAGTCGTCACAGCTACCGTTGAAAAATGCAACTGTGCGCGTTGGAAGGGGAGAGGGGCATGCGAAATGAATGCTGTTTCTGTGCACCAGCATGTGACTGTCGAAGGGCTGAGAGAGCCTGGGAGCAGTATAAACATAAACGTGGAGGAGGTATCTAGTGCTGGTTGTCGTGTTTACGCGTAGAACATAATAGGGGTGATTACGGCACAAGTACAGTGTGGTCAGCTGAAGCGAGTGTGGTACATACTGACTGAGACTGCATTTTCTGTGGCTCTTAATCAATGAAATCGCGGATTCGCAGGTGTCCTATTAGGTGAAAAATTAATTGAATGTCTACTCACAGTGATGACAAGAATGTACATGCGCCCCGTATTTAACCAGTCTCGATGTAATGTACTAGAACAGTTAGTGCGCCACGCCTATGCCTCCCGCACCCGAAGTAGAACTGTTCCGCTAATCTGAGAGTATTTTTTGCGGACCTGTGAGATTGTTTATGCCTCAGATAACCATACGCGCGTTTCGATTTCCGTCGCCTAAAGAGAGGTTAGTTAACCAGCAGCTGGGTGTCACGAAAACGATAGCTGCCGTTTAACTAAGGGCATGTGGTAGGCGTCTCTTCGGTGACAGCGCCTTCATCGGCGTTGTCTAGAGGTGGGTTGATAGTGCTGCGAGTGTGTTGACTTCAAACGTCATCCGACTGGTCAGGTCCTTGACACTGGAACGATATTGAAGGATGGCGTTGACTCGCTACACTATAGTCCTCTAATGATGTTATTTCGTCCTGTCCTCCGATACTCATTTTATTGGTTGGTTTTACTTTTTATGCTTATCGAGCCTAAACGAGCTTTCTTTACGTTTGTTGTTTGATTTGAAGACTAATAACAAAAGTATTGGGAATGGTATTTTTGTAGTATTTCTCGTTGGTTAGCATCCATAGCTGCCTCTATGCAGAAAGGCCGCCGTAGGTGGCGCTAAACGGGGATCGTCGTAATGCTGACATCACATCGAATTCGGATTTAATTTCAGTAAGGCACAAACATCCAGTACGCTGGATGAAGCTAGATTCCTCGCTGATATTCAAGGCAGCTTAATTTGAAATAGTTCAGTTTTCATGTCTCATTTTTCCAGATTTTCCGGGTGGTCAGGTCGACCGAAAGCGTCATCAAGATGGCAATCCCACACATCCTTGTGTTTGGTGGTAAGAATAATGTTATATAGATTGTAGTCTGAGCATTGTAACTTTTAAAAGGCATGAATGGCTTTCGAATTTCAGACCTTAACTCTGCTATCAGACACGATTTTCCGGAAGATGTTGCGTCTAAGTCATCAAATTGGGCTTTTTGGTGGAGCAGTTATTGTTCACAGTTTTTCATCTGTTGGGGCAGTTTTCGGCCTGATTATAATTAACCCGAAAGTGGTGTGTTTACAGAGAAAACAAAACAAAGTATGCCTTATTTTCACTCCATTTGTAGGGTTCAATACACACGCATTTTTAGAGAAGCGACCTTTCAGTCAAACATATGATGGAGGTTGGGCTATTTCCCGTCGGTAAAATATGTTGGATCGGTCCTCGCTTAGAATGTAAGGCTGGATAATGTTAGGGAGATAAAGCAATCCTGTTTCGCATCGTTCGCATCGTTCGCATCGGCCTATAGCATGCGACGGGGGTTCTGAACTGCAGGCTGACTTGTAGTCTCCCGCGCTGCGGCCATGGGGGACTTTTCTAGAATATCTGCACTGCATGTGTGAGCGAGCGTCACTTGCTCGAGGAGATGGCGCGTGCAGCCGGTCGGTCTGCAGGCATGACTCAACTGGTGTGCGCTTCCGGTCGTAGGCTCTGAGTGCATCTCCGCTTGCGTTCCCGTAACAGTTGTATGAGTCGGTGCATATTCAAAAATAGGAGAAAACCTCCCGGTATGGCTGACAAAAGGCAAAGTTAAAAACCTAAACTATGCTATTCGCGCACACACCATTGACTCCGAACTTTGTGTGTGAATTCTTCTTTGTAATGTATGGCGTCATATCAAACTACTCCAACATTTAGGGTCAAAGTCTGTTGAAGCGGCCGCTATTAGTTTAAAAAGATCGGTTTTGTGCGCAAAAGAGAACTTGCAAGCTCCGCGCCTAGCATCATCAACGGTATCTTAACTGCATGCACTCCTCCGCGCCTTTTTCCTCTTTTTCCCTGGAATGGCACCACGAAACCCTTACTGCCACTTAGCCTGATATCGATATCGGGTTAAGCGGCAGTGAGGGTTTCTAATCATATTTTTATAACGCACATGCATGAAGAGACGAACGTAATTGACCGCATGTACTGCTTTTGTATCCGTCCTCATTTAACTCTACTGGTCCAGTGAGAATTTATTGAAAGCAGACTTACTATCATCAACTGGTTTTCTGATGCCCTTGATGAGAATTTTCGCAAATCTCAATGATTAAATTGGATCCGTTGATGCAAGCAAAGCTATCTTCCTCCGTCACTCGCTACTTAATGTTTCAGATACGTCTTGATACAGCGCTTACCGCCAATAGGGTTACTCGCAGAGAGGGATTACAGAAGCGCAGGGCTCCTAGTGGTCTCGTAACCGCATGCGCAAAATAGGGATAGGTTATGTAGGTCCCTTGGGTTTAAAATAGAAATGACTTGGCCTGCTTTGGTTTGGTATACTCTGTGTGAGCAACAACTCTCTTTGTGTCGACTACCGCCTTCGTATAATGACACAAAAAAGTAGCTACACTGTAGATTTTTATTCAATTGCTTTTTATTTCTCGAAATTTGCCTTTGTTCATTTTTTATTATAACTCTAATTTCCCTTGCTATTAAAAGGTCTAGAAGAATATATTTGGCGAATGTTTACTGATTTTTATGTTTTCTAAAACACATTTCGTCGCTTGTCCGCGTAGAAGTTCCACCGTTAAAACTCCAATTACCAGCATGCTTTATTTATACACTGATTTGGTTAGCGTTAGGCAGGGGGTTATAACCTACCATTGTAACATCTCTTTCTACTACTAGGCAACCGGTGCCTTCCTGAATGCTCCCCGTTACAAACAATCCAAGGAATTTGAATATTGCTTGTCTCTGTCTATTGAACCGCAAAGTGTGCCGTATAACTGAAAATAAGTAGAATGGTGGTCAAAACAGTTCAGAGTTTCAACTCACTCACTCAACAGAGAAATATAAACAGAGGTTCATCGTCCCCACTATCGTGGTGGTGTCCCACAACGCTGGCAACCAAAGTGACCACTTAACATCCTCCAAAGGCCCGATGCAACGAGCGGAAAATCGAAAAGCCCAAGGTTGACGAGTTGCCCACGGCACGCCGCTTCCATTTCTGTTTGATTAAGTCTATTTTAAGTTTCGACAATGGTGGGGCAAGGAAACCCTCCGAAACCGGAACACTTTACTTAACCTGTTCCAGCGAGCCCGTCGTATTTATCAGATTACCAACGTGGATCTTTCAACTTTGCCAATCTGAGAATGTTCAAACTGTCACATATTAATTGCGGCTTTTGCACATTTTCAGTAGTTTTACGTACACCTAAAGTAACCACGGATATTCTATATCGCCTTATGAGAGTGACCTTTGAAGCTCATTGTTAATGTGTATCAGGCTACCTAACTCAGTTAAGTAGACACCACTGGAACATATTCTAGGGAGTAAACTTGCTTCCGTGCCCAAGCAACCTGTGCCCTAAGGCAGTCTTTCTTGCTGAATAAGCAAGTGATTTGAACTCCGTTGATTACACTAGCGCTGCTACACTATAAAGCGAAGGATGTACGAAACCACCCTCACTAACCTTATCTACCAAGTTAACCAGAGTGCACGCTTAAGGTTAGCCTGGAATGCGAACATTCGCCTCAAATAAGAAATTCTCCCTTATACCATGAAAGTGGTCCACTATTTGCAGAATTCAGCAGTTTACGACGGTAACTTGTAAACACTCGTGCTAGCAGAGTTCAGAAAGCCAATTGCTTTTCTTCATCTTGTGACATTACGGTGAAAATGACTGCTACTACAAAGGTAAGAGGCCATTCTGATCCTTCTTGGCGATGTCGCTTTGCATCAAAACTTCAAGTATATGCAGCTCTTGATAGACGTGGGAATCCTGCATGATCTATCAGCCACGCGTTAATATTGCTTGAAAAATTGCTTGAAGGGTATTTAATGAAATGTTTGATTGCAGCTACTGACTAACAAGATGGCAGTTGACAAGACACCTTTTCGCCGCACTACTTGAAAGTCGAAAGCAACAAACTTCAAATCGACCATCCAACGTTGCTCGTGTTACACGTGCCTTAGTCTCTGCGGAAATTTGATGCGGCCTGAAACTGCCACAAATCGCGCAGTGGCCTATAACTACCCCTTTTTGATCTAAACCGAGCCACTGAAATTGCGAGTCGCGATGGATTCTGGAGAAGCATGCTGAACTTAATCATCTAAGACAGCTTACGATGGAAGTGCCTTAGGATAGTGAGGGTGTGAAGAAAGCTGTGCTGGAATTTGATACGACACGAAACTAGCAAGCACGCTAGGCCTCACAATAGCGGGAAGTGCTTAAGTAGGTTTGGTACAGAGTTCACAAACCTGATAGCATCTTCATTCATAAATGGCGTTGAAGGTCACATAAGACAAATCTGTAGCAGAGACTGCTTTCGGAAAAAGAGCGCGGTTTCTGGAACACTGCACAACCACGGATATTATTTTTGCGGCCTACCAAATGCAAGAAAATTACAAAAAAATGCACTTTGGCTTATGCGGACCTTATGGATCTAACTAAAACCATTGCCATCGGTGGTCGTGATGAATTCCGGGAAATCCTGTTAAAATTGGTGTTTATAAAGTGATTCACACATATCATAGGACGTATACAAGACGGCGTGAAGGTTGACGTTTTTTACAACAGAGAAGTCGCTGATGCATTTGGAACGATGAATGGAGATAACACAAGGCAGTATAATTTCTCCAAATCCCTCTAGCTTCGGTTCACAGCTATGATGTAAAAATTGGCGGCTGACCTTCACTAACTACTGAACCAACCCCACATCCGTAGTATTTAAGTATTGTATTGCCAACCTTTGTTTACATGACCTTTTGTTCGCAAATGACTGCGTGTAAAAAAACATGAAGAGAGGTCTGAAGTTCTATTTCAAAGCATGCAACACGGTTTACGTAGATACGAAAAACTATGCTCTTACGCTAATATTTCTCGGCTGTTTTTGCATATTTCCGGCCGTCTTGCTCTGTTCTCAAGATACGGGAAATGCCAAAATTCATTTTTGTTGGCTCTGAGACCCTGCCTTGTGTGGTTGTCCAAGAATATGTCAATACCAACTGTAACATAACATAACACCTACGATTATTGATCGTGTGTAGGCTCTCGGAAGTAATAAACTGTGCAACAAGTATGTGAGTAAACCGAAACAACAGAATGACTGTCTTTACATGTCCCATGTGCCTTTGCCTTATTATCGTGACCTACTTTTACATTTTCAGTAGACCGACTTTGCATGTTTGCGTTAAACTCCGCAACTATAAGGTTGAATTCTCCTTTTTCGGTAAAGTCCGCCAATATTAGGTTGCATTTCTATCAAAAGGCTTATATTTTCCCCAAAGCCGCTTCGGAATTGGCGAAATCATTGATCTTCCTTGAGCTTGATGTTGCTATCATATTGCACTTGCAGCAATTGATTAAGACTAAAGTCACCCAGTTCTATCCGGGGTATCCTCCTGTAAGTCCTTAAATTCTCTGATTGACTTTACAATCATTGGTACTATTGTAGGATTTTGGCCATCACACAGTTAGAGCAAGTAAGCTAAAGATATTTCAACGCTTTACTCTACCAAAAGAGAACCCTTTACCACTGTATTATGACCTGTCCAGTCCCACATGTACTAAAAGGCAGCTGATGACGGACATGTAGGGGTCTACACCGTGGGTGTGCTGAGAACGCTTAAATTATTAGGTCCAGTCCCATACAGAAAGAGACGAGGTAAGACATGTAGGAGTTTTTTTATTATATACAGAAATTCACTGGTTGTCTAAAGCCCCGACAGGCGGCAGGCCCGTGCCCCGCGAGCGTGCCTGACTGCTAGCGTGCTATGGGCGTGAATACATAAACATCATGCAGGAGTGTGGAACTGGCCGCTTGATCAACTGCTTGACCATTATTAATCTACGACAACTGTGTTTGGCTGCCCCAGAAGCAGATCGAGTAGCGTAGTAGAGTGACCGTTTGCGGGTTTAGCGCCGACGCTATAACTCCCCTCAAACCCCCGTCGTGACTAGCTCGCGTCGAAGCGAACTTTTCCAAAGCCCAAAGCCGTTGTTTTCGATTTCGGAAAATAGCCAATCCCGCTTGCTGCAAAGTTGAGTCCTGCTCTGCCAACAAATCATGCCTGCACGCGTAGGCAGGTTCAGTCAATGACCGCTAGCCGATGGCATGTCTGCTGCCAAACCGTCACATAGGACCTGGCTGGTCGTGCGCTCCGAAGTCAAACTTCTTCCTGCTTTTTCTCCGTTCTTCTGTATGCGAATAAACTCTTCCTACACTTGGGGAACGAACAGGCCACTGCGTTATCCTACGCCAACACCGGAGGGCCTGATGGCAGAGCAATCATCACGCCCAAACCCACCGCGCGTGATGAAAGTTCAACAGATCAGTGCCTGCATGTCGTCCAAAAAGCTATTCACACGCAAAAAGGCAATTAATGTTAATTGTCGTTGTACAAATAAATAAATACAGGGTGTCCCAGAAGAAACTGACCCTTTTGATTTGCGAATAAAATGAAAACTATTAAAGTTAGGATATTGAAACTTGTTTTATTTGAAACACATAATTCTAGAATTTGGTGCGATGAAAATCCAAGTTAAATTCAAGAAAGGCCGCTGCATTCTCTTTGTGTGACGGTGTGGTGCGGATTAACTGCTTCCAATGTGACTGACCCATACTTTTTCGAAAAAAATGGTGGCACAACAGTAATAGTTAATGGTGAAAGATACCGAACTATGATTAGCGAATTTCGTATGCCTGAAATTGAGAGACATAGCCTACGCAATACTTGGTTTCAACAGGATGAAGCCACGGCCCATACAGCACGAGAAACGAAGACATCGTTCAATGAGTGCTTTCAAATCATTTGATTTTACGATTTGGTAACAATTCTTGGCCCCCTTGATCTCCAGATTTGACTTCATGCGATTTCTTATTATAGGGCTACCTGGAGTCATGGGTTATTGTTACAAATCCAATAAATCTGCAAGAGCTTAAAAACAAAATTTGTTCTGAAATAAGACAACTATTGCCTGATAAACTAAGGAGCGTTATAAAAATGGCAAAGAAACGAACCCTATGTTGTCAAAACGACCATGGCCATCATTTAAAAGACATTATATTCAATACCTAGTTCTAATAAAGCATAAAAAATTTTTCTTTCGAATAAAACAATTTTAAACATCCTAGCATTCATAGTTTTCGTTTTATTGGCCAATAAAAGGGTCAGTTACTGCTGGGACACCTTATAAATTGTATATTTAAGGCCCAAGGGGCCCTTACCTTACAAACTTAGTGATTTTGTGAAAATAAAATTAAAAAATAGGTAATCATAGCTGCGCGTAAGCAGCTTATGATAACATGAATAAGAAGTATGCTACGCGTGGTAAGATGGTTAGTTATATCCGATAAACAACGAACTCTCTTATAAAATAATTTTCTGGGCAGTAAAAAACTCCTACATCGGTATGTTTGCAGTTATAACTGTGTCCTATAAATACTGCAGACTCCTGCGCATTTATTTCCTCTTTCTGCTACCTTTTGCTGCTATCGATTAAATGCTTGAGTAAGTCCAGTCGCATGCAGATTTGAGAGCCTCTGGATGACGACAGACATTGCTCGAAGCCGGGGCAAACTGAGGCTGTGACCTGTGCAGAGGTGCAATTTGAGACACTAGTCAGAGGGTGTATAGGAGTGATCCTCTCAATGTATGCCCGTGATCTGGCACGTTGGTTTGAGAGAAAATGGTGTGTGCGACAAAATTACCCCTACCCATTGAACGTAAAAACAGGTGTTTCACCGCAAAGCGTACGCCAACTGCCCTTGTGTTTACGTAAGTCATATAAGCCGATGTCTCAGAACTCACATCAACGAACATAAGTTAGCCGTTCGTCAATGCTACACTTGTATTTGCGCAGTTCTTGGAGTGTGACCAAAGCTTCAGTCGGTATTCAGTGGCCTTGTAGCGCCTATTCATGCCATGCGATGGCAGCCTCGGTCGCCCGTAGAACAGCCAATCACAGGCGCTGCAAACTGCACCAATTCCAAATCCCTCACTGTGGCTTATGTGCGCAACGTGCCTCCCCGGTCTGATCAGTCATTCTCAAGGCTGATATAGACGAAGACTGCTCTGCCTGCAGTGAAGAATTCCAGGCTAAGACACCTTGCGCGAACCTTTGACCCGCGGTGACGGGCTCTTCGACAATCAACTTCCTCATGCCTACTATCCAATTCTTCGGTACTGGGTTAAATCTTTCTACTACTTGACGTCTCACTTTTCACTTGCTGCAAGGAAGCGGGGCTGAAGATCGCAGCTGCAAGGTTTTTCTCCATTATCCTCACCCCGGTGATAGGGACGGCACCGAGGTAATCGCTATGTTCACACGACATAAGCACGAGAGTAGCGTGAAGCGTGACACTCCTGACCCAGCAGTACTAACAGACACGCTGACCTCGATATACAAAGGCCTGCGTGCATGGCTTGTTGGCTCGCACCCATCTAAAGACGACAGTCGTTTATAAATACTCGGCTGAGGAGGAACACACTAATGCGGCATCCCATCCGAAACGTCTGACTTTAGACCTCCTTCTCTCATCTTCAACGCTAAACTTGACATTTTTGCTCTCCCCTGACATGAAATTCTTCCTGCCAACCTCCCCACCAAACTCTCGTGTGACAATCTCATTCCACTTTGTTTTAATTTCGTCTGACAATGGGCTAGTGTTACCTATTTGAAAATTCACGAGCACAACCCGATATTCCGAAGATCTTATTTCGTCTCATTTTATCATCAACGAATGCAAACTTCTTCATTTATCCAGCAGTTAATTGTGGTCAAATCATTTCCATTTATGTGATTGTTATCTTTTAGAATCTACCCATAAAATTCCACAAACTCATTTTATTTTTTTATAGAAATGACCATGCACTTTCTGCATTCAGAAAAACTGAAATAACCTTCGGTTGTCAAATCTACAGACTTAATTTCTGTAATGAATGAACCCGTGGCCTTTATGTTCTGCCTAATCTACTCTCGAGGAGAACGGTGTTGTCTCTGCCGCCAGCCACACGCTTGGCAAATTCACCAGCCGGAGACGAGCACTTGCTAACCTGTGCATCCATGTCTGGTGCAGTTCCCAAAATTAAATAAACGGGACCGAAACCTTTAGAACCACTGCACCCGTTCCTGGCTGCCATCACTTTCGGGGCTGTAGTTTTGCTCCAAAATAACCCCAGTTACACAAGACCCAAGTTACAGTTCAGGCTATTCAGAAGTCCTTTTCACTTTTTTGATCGACCCTGTAAAAAATTTATTTTTCCATCGTCCGTAAACTGCCATACAATATAATTGTCATTATTTAAACAAACAGTTGAGAGGAAACTTCAGTTAGCTCGGCTTGTTCACTAACTTGAAGCCAGTTTACTAGTTTCAATAAACAACATCGGAGCAATTTCAACCCCATTGTCTCTGGAAGATGCTGAAGATATGACAGACACTGAGATCCTAGAGAGCATGTTCATCATCAGTATCCACGCCATCACAAGGCATAAACACGTTGACAACGGCCCACTCAGGCGATGATTATATTGCAACATCAATAGGGTGCTCAAAGAAAAGTCAAGCAAAGCCACTAAGACACATCGAAAGCAAAAATCGAGCACTTGAATTTCAGCCCGCATGTCTCATATCCATATAAACAAGCTACAATGTTTTGTGCCAACCAAATACCCTCCGCCAAGGCAAAAGGAGCTGTTTACAGAACACGACCTCTACGGACTATCACAGTGACTACATAAAACTCATCATTAGGTTCACGATGTTAACTGATCTTGACAGAATTGTTTGACCCCACTGGACGCATGCGAACACAATGCGGATCCAATATGGCTGTTCAACATCCCATCTAACACTAGATTGTGACTGCTGGTATCGAAGATGCCATTTCGGGACGGTAAATTTCACAGGAATGAAGTTATAGTGACAGAAAACTTGTCCTGCAGCAACCGCACTTTTTCACCTCCCATTATGCACGCGGTGTAATGACCAAGGCAAGAAGACCAGGAACGGCACAGGAAGCTGACACGTCTGTAATCACTCCCAGTCGTGTCGTCACACTTTGTTCAAACCCCATACAACACAAACGTCCTAAAGGCCACCGTAAGAAGGAACCATCGCAGTCTGCCTCTAACTTAGTCGGTCAACCACCCCAAACAAACACAAGCAACGGCGATAAGTGCACCATGTTAACTTGAAGAGCATCCATTGCTTATAATGAGGATATAGCAATGGTCCGCCACCTCAATTTCTATTCGCATTCGGATGCCCTATTTTCCATCCCAGCCGGTAAGCGATCTTGTTAATGGAACAACTGCTTCTGCTGAGATATCTAATGAATTCATCTGTGCGTACTATTTATATGACCTGATCTCCAAATATAAACATCGGAATGTCACACAATAGGCGTTGAGCGGCTCATATCTCGCAGGTGTGACACACACAATAGCTCCACTGTCAGTTATGACAACGTTCACTGCGCGCATCACATCGTTCTAGAAAAAATTTTAAGGACTTGCATGTGCATGATATTATAGTGAATGTGTCGTTCTTCATCCTTTTTATATCAAAAAATAAAAACATTGTTACCACTGCCATCTTCAGAACTAGATTATCACTGTGGGCATTTCTAGCAGCCTATAAAATCTCACACCCATAAGTACTGCCAATGGCAATGTGAAATAAATTCAGACTTGCCCTGTTGCGGTCGTACTTAGGAATGCTCTATCAGCCGTGCCGGCTTCCTGAAAATCCGATGGAATAAAATCCCCTAACCAACGTCAGGAGCCGCAAGGTAGCCGGTAAAATATATCGCTTGAGAAAATGGATGCCTTTTCACATCATGCCCTCATCAGTGGCTCATTAAGTAGTTTTTTCCTAGCTTAAATATGAGTCTGACAAATTATTAGCCCTTTAGTTTGAATAAAACATAGAAAAAGTAAGTTAGGGGCTATTTGCTGCGAGCAAGTGATTACTAGTCCTCTGTAACACTGAGAAGTGCTTTCCTGTGACATCTAGGTAAACGTGATCACACTACGATATGGTATGCATGTGTCGATCTCGATATGCTCCTACGTTAATGCGCAGAGGGCTTGGTCGATTATACAAACCCAAAGTCCAATTACCCGGGTTCTCCATCCATGACATGGACGTCTTTGTTTTATCTTCGACCTTGAGCGAAACGAGAGAGTTCATTTGATTCGGTCTGTAATAATACCGACAGCAGATTTTCAATTTGGTTTGCTTGACATTTTTATTTCTCTTGTCTATTGGGATTTATCTGCGCCTGATCGAAACAAATAGATTTATTGATGGACGGACTAAGTTTGGAGGAGTCCATCTCCGATTCTGACCGAATTTTAATAAAAGAATTTCGGAGGAGGGTATCCGACATCCACTACAAACCCCTTGGATACGATGTTTATGTTTTTCGGTGGCTTAAAGCCCGAAACCTTGACATTGATCGTGCCGAAAAAATGTTTCGCAATCACTATGAATGGAAGGTTTCGATGAAGGTGAGTGAATATATTAAGAAGCTTTTATTTTTTTCCTAACTCAAAATGGTGCAGCCTTCTATAGAAGGCACCTCGTGCGACGTTGCATGTAGCTAGTAGCATTTGTCACACTCGGTAAAGAAAGGTTAGTAAATGAAGCATTTATGTATTTATATACTACCAGTCTAACTTTTCACCCATCAATTTGGACGGGCTTTGGGCCAAAGGCGGCCGTTCTATTTTGTCTTTTCTCTAACTTGATCGCGTTTCTAGCAGTTCATTCCTTATTTTTTCTAGAGAAAATCGTCACTTCGCTCATTTCTTTGCCGCTTATCATGTTTTGTGCATAGATAAATATGCTAGTTAACGCTTCTCCCGTCTTTCTCATTTTGTTTAATAATGTGCGGCCAAGGGTTAATACTTTATCGAACAAATTAGCTTTTATGTACCAGTGACCATCTGTCTTTATATTTGTGTTAGTATCTGTGTGGGTCCGCTTCGTGTGTTGCAAGTTTATACGCGCTGTTTAGCTCTGTCTGCCATGTGTACTCACTCCTCCCATGATCTGCTTTACCGACTCAGACTGCGGATTGGGGATTGAGAGAAGGGAGTGATTTGGATTCCAGGGACTTGATCTGCATTGGTGTAGTCCATTCTATAGAAAAGCTGGCGCTTCGGAGTCAGTTATGGTCATACAAACATCCTGGACTGGTCGGTTGTCAACTACCGACACAACGTCGGCCTCGCAGGCACCCCACTGTGTTTTCACTTGGATTGACTGACCTGTGGACTGAGAGGTAGATTTATTGTCACCCTTTAAGTTTGTGTCTGTGGCACTTCTATGCAAAAGGGACTCTAGTCCTTTGTGCACATACCAGGCCTGTAGGGCACGCGTAGCCGGGCTGATTAGTTTCGGTAGTCCATTTTTTTCTCCCTCCTCCGATCGTTTTGATTCCGTCTTGCAATCAGCTTCAGGAGGGTGAGAGAAGAAAGCGAGATATCATGTCCGAGTCTACTACCATTGCAAACTAATCCACGCTAAAATCGCCGGACCTGCTTCCATTTTGCTGTGGGGCACACAGTGGAAATTGTCCTTTGCGACAGTGAACTACCATCTGTCTATCAGTCAGGCCAAGCGTTTGATTCAGTGGTCCTCTGTCAAGCATGTTCGCTCTCTAGCGCCCGACCTCACGAGACGCACTGAAGGGTGACCAACCTTTGGCCTGCGGCGTATTTTTCAATCGGTGCTCTTAGCCTGCCTTCGTGAACACAAAACGAGGGAAAGCGCGTCCTTCATTAACTTTTTTTTTGATTTACAGTGTAAAATACTTCGGATGATTAAATTTCACTGGCGCAAGAGAGATGAAGAAAAGGACAAGAGTTGTTTGTAGCTGATGAATGGACGTCTTTTGGAAATAACTACGGCTTTTTGAAAATGTTCGAGCAATATCACTGCCTGTAATTACTAATCCGTGCACCAGCCACTTGTCTGAACCTGCCTGGCTGCTAATGGAATTTTATGTACTGACGCACTGAAGCAGGTCGTCTGCAGAAACCACACACGAACGAGTCTCCCATTCATATACTGGGCTACACTTAAGGACACATCTCTTATAAAAGTGAGCTGTGCCCCTTAGTAGTTTTGCTTACTGTTTTGTTGCTGGTAGTGGGCATTGACCGCTTGCTGCAAGAGGGGTAATGTGTTGGCATGCTTTGGCATAGATGCATGTGCGACATAGAAATGTGTATGTGCAGGTTGGGCGACACTTTGACTCCCCGAAACTGGCCCACACTGACTCTTTGTATGCATTAATGAGGCAACGCAGCGTACGCGAGCCCATAACTGCTGATACGTTCGAAGTCTTAGCTGAGAAGGTTGACAGCTGAAAGAATAACTCGGTCATTCTCAGCAGTGCGAGGCCGACTGTACTGACTGTTTTTATGACCCTCACCGCATTTGTTTTCGTTTGAGTACAGATAGTTCCTTTGGGAAATCTAAGAGACAATTTCGCAAATTTCCAACGCTGGTTCCCCAGCTCGTTGTATGATGTGCAGTAAATGCGTAATACAACTAAAATTTTAAAAATACCTTAAAATAAATACTGCTTTGTCGTTACTGCCGCTAAGCCATCGTTATCTACCGCGGTCCCGATTAGCCGTCGCCCATTTCACATTTCCTTGCTTTTATTGTCTGCAACATCTTATTCGACATATCGACTTGTGTACGAGTCAATGCAGTGTATGGCCTCCACAAATTTGTTGGTCGTTCTCGGACGCTGACAGTGCGAGTTTTGTCCGCCCACTTTCCAGCGTCTACATGGTGACTTAGGGCAAATATTGTCGTCTGTTTTCTTCCAACTGATGTTCATATATGCTTTAGGAGCTGATTTCTCAGCTTTGCCACATTGCGTGGAATTTCATTTTTTACATGGAATCTTGCAGTAATCAATCACAAGATGCACGAGCGGCTTGCATAGTGTCGTCGTTGGTCCGTGCGCCACTAGTATTTGCTGTTTCCTTGCGTGTACTTTGACAAGTGCGGACACATTCTTAATGTGGGTCAAAATTCTCCAGTTTTTTTTTGTTTCGGCGCCTGATTGCGCCAACCTGCATCTTGTCTTTTTTGACAACAAGAGCGAAAGTATTATATGTGCTGCCAGTGGCCAATCCCATGAAATGTTAATCAAATGCGTTTTCGATTAGGCCGGATAACTGAGGTAGGGAGGGTTGTGATATTCATCAGCTTGCGGCATAATCCGAAAAATATTTCTAGCAGGTTGAAGGCTTCCAAGTGGATATCTTTTCAGACGCTCGCAAAAGCTAAAAAACTAAAAATGACTTCCTAAATGGTATGTTTTTTCCTATGGACCTTCACTGCCTTTATAAATTCTAAAATCTTTTGTAGAAAAAATGGCCAAAGCATTTTCGTCTTCTCATCTAGCAGCAAATCACATCTTCAAATTGTTTACCCAGAACAAAGGTTTATTTGACGACATATAGTCCTTCTTCGATATTTATTTGCTAACACAGTCTTCTTATGGAGTTTACCACGATAAGAACAGTTTTTGAGAAAGTAATTCGCTTCCTGTTGCATCATTGTGCATCGCTACTTTCGATAGGAATGTAATGGTCCATGCAATATTTCCGCCATTCTTTTTTTGAATGGGTATCGGGAGTTTTGGATAGCTCACAAGGCCATTTTGGCAACAGTATTTTAAGAAGTGCACCTCATGTACCCCGAGTTCCAGCATTTTATCTTACAGAAACGGTGGTTATAGAGGTTTTAGGTGTGGGAATTATGATAGGCAGTGGAATATACTTTAATAAGTGCTATATGCATCTTTATTGTATTTATAAATGTTGTTGATATATATCTGTAGATTTTGTTGATCTGTATTATCGTTTAATGTATTGCGGAAAAAACGCGCTTATCAAAATGCAGGTTTCTTGAAAGTCCTGAAAAATAGAAATGGTGGTTAGTGGGTCGTCTACTTCAACTTACCTGAGGTCCAACTTACCTTTCTGAAGTTGGATTAGTATAGTCCGCGGCTCGAAGCAGCGCGCACACCTTCAACTTGCATACGGAACAACTTTCTCTCAGCGGCAGTGGGAAACAATTTCAACTACATTTTTCCACTTACCTCTACAAATTTCCTTCACTGCCTATCCTATTTCCCCATCCCCAAAACCCTTCAAACTTCCGTTTCCATAGGACAAAGGGCTGCGAAAATGTAAATGAGGTGCACTGCTTAAACTACCTTTACCGACTTTTCTCTAGTATCATTAGTTGCATAATGTTCACCCATTTAATCTTTACGCAACCTGTCAGGGTCCCTGGGTTGATAACTTGGTAAAATACCGTTTTTGGGACAAACCTCCTGACAGGTAAGGTCTAGAGAATCCTTATGGCTGCTTAGCTTCCTCACTAACCCAAGAAAGGTGAATGATCTCTGGTTTTCCCTAATGTACCTGACAAGTTTCACAATGCTTGCGCCATGTTAAAAATTCAGCGTATCTGGGTGTAAGAACGTCTTTCTTGCAATTGCACCCAAATACTCTGAATTTTTAACAGGACGGAGCTGCTTTCAGGACTTGGATTGTTCGGATTGCTGCCCCTCGCATAGTTACGATTGCTAAATATTCTTCCACCCCTTCAATAGAAAACTGATTTTTTGGACGCGGGTCGGGTTTTTGACTTCCCAAACAACTTTAACCCTACGGGAACTGCGTAGTCATGTCAAAGTTGTCAGCCACTTGTTGGAAGCGAGGACGTTGGCTCGCCCACGTTAATTAGTATTAGTCTGGCTCTGAAATGCCTGTTATTTATGCTTGCGTAAAATTACATTTCGTACAAATTGGACTTATAGCCCGTCCAACGGAATGCTGGTTAATCCTGGGGCAGAGATGGACTGTTCGCAATCTTGTTAACCTCATTTGTCCGTCTAGTTTCTCTAGCACAGTTGTCTTAAACCATAAAAACCCCATACTGACACTGGTTTTTGTAATCACCAGATTGTGAACTGTGTTTTTAGTGCATTTGGTAGTAGGTTCATGCTGTATCAGCACTGTATCTAAGCAAGACAATTAACAGTGTCCACTTACGTTACAGCACTACATTATCGAGATTGTCTGTTATCATGCAATATTTTTATTGTTTATCGTATACCACTTAAGGTAAAAAATAGCTGCGACGACTTATGTGTAGCTCATCTTCTGAATAGATTTTAAACGTATCTCGTCCGGAAGCATACAGGCTGTAAAACCTGTGTCATGTGAGAACTGTTTTATGAATCGGAAGACGGGACAACTGACAATCGACGTCAAATGGATTTGATACCATGTGGATGAGTAACGATATCTCCCGTCGTTAGCTAATTATCTAATAATCAGAAGTATTTGATTGGAACATGTGGCCGTTGTATATCTTCCCTCCTTGTCTCAGTTCCATGTCTTTTGGTTTTTGAGAATTTTAACCACAAGAACCTCCGACCCACTTACTGCCTATTGTGATATTTTAGAAGACAAATTGGCGAAAATACGTGTATTTTTGATAAACTATCGTCAGGCCTTTGCATTTATATGGTAATTTACTAAATAAAATATGCAGGTTAATATAAAAAATTGTGTGGTTGTCAGGGGAGGGGGTGGGGGATCGGGGTCAACAATTTGATCAGCGTTAGGGGGGGCTGGTAGCTGAAAGACGTGATAATCTGCGGGCCGTTGCATTAGCGGCTTCCGGTAATGGTAACTGCGGAGTTTTTTTGGGCGCACAGGACCGGTCGGCGTAGCCTAATGGTGGCCGCTTCTGCCGCAGTCAACAGACGCTGTCCAAGGAATTTCGAATAGCTTGGGGGTACATTGTAAATCACTCGAAGGGCCTCTCTGACATCCACGCGATGGTGTGAGTCTACCAGGTGCGCTAAAATGGAACTGCTTATACCTTTTAGTTGATCCTTCCATAATCATGCTAGAATGTGTTCTCGCACGCTCTTGGATAAATGCCGGTTCGTGCGATCAATATCCTGTCCCACAAGAGCACGTGAATGAATATATGCACATAGCGGTGGTCTGGGCTGGAAGTTTGCCCTTGATCTCTCTGTATAGGATAAAAGTAGTTAATTACCACGTACATCTAAAGGCCTCAAGAGAAGTCTTCGAAAACTAGCGTACTTTGGGATATTGTTAATTTTAAAACAGGTATGCTTCCCAGTTAGTTCAGTTGCCTATGATCTTTTAAGCTATTAGTCTCTCTATTTTATTTTCGTTATTTATGTAGCTCTCTGCCGCTTTCATGCCTTTATCCCCCGTTCCTGTTTCCCTTAACTCGAATGAAGATCGATGATCTGCTGGATACTTTTGTACCTCCAGAGGTAGTGCAAAAGTACTTTCCCTGCGGCCTCTGTGGGCACGATAAACACGGTCGTCCCGTCCTCTACTGCCCAGCCGGCACGGCAGATGTCTTTGGTCTCATGAAGTCGGCTCCACGTGCACAGTTGGTCAACTCTCAGTTCTACCTGATGGAGAGCGTCCTCCGCAGGCATTTTCCCGCAGCGGCAGCCGCCGCCGGTCGTCCCGTGGATCAGCTGGTGGTGATCTTTGACCTGCAGCACATGAACCGGCACCAGTTGTGGAGACCCTGGCTGAGCTTTGTTCAGGAGTTGACCTCGACCTTTGAACTGAACTATCCTGAGGTCATGGCTGTGAGCTTTGTTATCAATGCGCCGGCTTTCTTCTCGCTCGTATTCTCCCTCCTCAAACCGCTACTGAGCAAGGAAACTCAGGCGAAGGTTCATGTGAGTTACAGGAGATTTTGTTTTATTTTACCCAGTCAGAGTTCTATTTTTGTCCCGCGCGTTTTCAGCAGATACCCGAAGTTATTTTCGCGTGCATAGTAGAGCCTGTCGAAGGATGAGCATGAGGAGGAGGGAGGTAAAAGGTAGAGGGGTACTCAGAAAACATAGTAGACACGCAGGCAAACCAACTATTTTTCCCTTGATGTTCATGCCCAAAGCCTATTGGGCACTTGCATCATTTGCGCTGTGTCCGTCTGTCTTTTTGTTTGTGAACCGGAATATTTACTAGAAAACGACCTATTTTAGTCTTTTTGTGGCCCGAAAAGCCCACTTTTTGATTGAACTTTGTCTGCTATTTTCTGGATTCACCTGTGCCTCGATCTACACTGGACAAATAATTTTGGACTTCGCTATTGGAAGTACTTTTTCATCCGCTGGTTGTAGCAGGCAATGTTTTTGAGGTGTGTGAAGGTGGGGGAGGGGACGCAAGATGGAATGTAGCTGCGAAAGGTCCCTTTGTCTAATGGAGCACGAGTTTTGGTAAACTAAATTTAACAAATCTGTCAAACCCCCTAAATAGTTTGCAATCATATGTTTCCGATCGGAAAAAAATACTTAATCATGGCACTACATTTATGTTGCAACGGGCTCAATCAAGACATGCAAGTAAAAGAAAATCCTGCGATTTTCATATTTTCGCACAGATGGGAAGTAGGGATGTGTGGAGGGTGTAGGATAGTAAAAGACAGTGCGCAGCAGTCTAGTCACGTGATTGTTTTTAATATGGGTCGGCCAAATGCCATGCATAGCTAGCGCCTGCTAGAAACAACAGCAGAAGCAACTGCAGTCCGATTGCGCAAACCAGTGCTGTGCGCCCAGAAAAACCTCGTACAAACTCTGCATTTACGTGGGCCAAAGCTCGTTTACGTGCATGTAGTCCTCTCAGCCCCCCTCTCCTCCTCCCCGTTCCCTAACTCACGGCTCTTTCTCCCCATCCGACAGTTCGACTGTATGCCCCAGTAGGCACAGAAACGATGCCATGCGCATTTTATAGTTATGGCAGATTTGCACAGCATCTTCTACACTCTCCCTGCGCCCACCTGTGCCCGGTGTCAGGATTGAGTCGGGAATACCGGAAGTGGGATGGAGTAGCCTAGATATGCCTCCAGGCCTTTGTGTGAAGTTTCCTATGTATGTGCCGCCCCAGATGGGGCATGTCGTGGTCTAATTTGCCTATTAAGTTGGCTGCGTGCATCTGCCACGGGACTCGTTTTAGGGACACCCATGCGGTAGGCACATACGCACACTAACTTCTTAACTGCCGCCTTCGATCCGGCAGTTTAACCGTCGATTTCGACGATATCCACCACATGCTTCAGTAGGCTGGGAACCACAGCATACGCGTCTTCGTTGTTGTTGTTGTACTAGCTTACTCCCTTAACCTAGTTTGCCAGCAATAAATGTTATAAAAATTTTAAGAACAATGAAGGGATGGAGATGAAGGAATAAAGAATAAAGAGAAAGGTATAAATTGTTTAAGAAAGATGAAGTAATTCGGCGACTTTGTCTGGGCGAAGCCATAGGTCCTCAGGCGTGAGGTCCGTAGGGTTGGCTGGGCAGTCGAAGAGGTGGCATGTTGTGTGGAAAGGCAAGAGGCAGTCGGGACAGTTGTCTGTGACGTTGTCAAAGCATGAGTTGAGACGGCTTTTGAATGAATTCAGCAGCGTGGAGAAGCCGGAACGCAGCTGGGATAGCCTGGTTCTAGCGTTTCTGGACAGGTTGGCCCTACGTTCTCTGGCCATAACGTCGGAGACCGGCGGAGGAGCGTTGAGGACTCTGTTGGGTCTATAGCTGCTGATGGCTAGCTCGACAGTTTCGGTGTGGATACGCTTAACGAGGTCCGTTATCGGTAGATTAGTGGGGTACTCCGAAGCGTGTGGGCCGTACGCGTCTATGGTAGACTGCTTCATGCGTCTAGCAGGTGGGGGGCGCGTTAAAAGACGATTGCCCGGATGTTCTGGGTTATGAGACTGCGCAATGTAGCTTTTTGCCTGCATGATGGAGTGAACCTTCAGAGGCAGGACTTCGTCGTGTTCCCACCCGTCCTTAGGGCGGGCAAGACCTGCTACACCAAACCTCCCTATGGTGGATCTATCTCCCCTCCTTTCCATCTGTGTTTTTTGTATGACAGAGCTGCCCTTCCCGACCATGTTTCCCCGATTCCTCCTCCTCGCCGCCAGGATTGAGGCCCACCCGGCGGGGCTCCTGATCCAACAAGGGCTACTAGCAAGCCAACAGGCTGAAGCAACGCGGTGACTTCCGCGGGATTATAGTGAAAGTAGACTCGCGGGTAATCTGCCCCACTCTCTCAGCACTCCCAAAAGTCAAGAAGATGGGGAGAGGCGCAAGCGGCTGACGCGAACAATACTCGGCACGCGTACGTCTCGTCACGCACGTCTCGATAGGCCTGCTCTCGACTGGGAGCGCCATAAAGACCACATTAAGATGGAGCTATTGCAACCTGACTCGGTCCGCAGTTAGCCACTCCACACAACAAGATGCACACTGGGCCGACTGCGGTGGTCGAATTATCCCGTCAGTTTGCAGCCCTGCAAGCCACGGCTTTAAGCGCAACGCGATAGTTGCAAGCGTATCAGATTAATTATAGTGAGGAAAGAAATGCGCTGAGGGTCGACCTCAATCTCTCCCCCACCGCCTAGCTGATCGGTACTCTGAAGTTGGATGGACGTCTTCAACGCATACACACATTTTGGGCACTCCATCGGCTAGTGTTGCAGTTAAGTGTATAAAAAAACCATCTGACTTTCTTACATTTACTGCTCAATGAAATTTAGCTCCGCTTTTGATAGTCAAGGTACATCCATTATTTTAATTGCTATAAACAGAAGCACTGCACCATACACAAGCTTCCGATAGACTAGTCACAATCCCTGCCTCCAACATCATTCTGCGACTGCTAGGTGGTGGCATTTTACTTCGCATTGTGATTCTTTTGTCCATGGTCGTGGCCGTGTGTCCTGTCGTTGGAGCGTTAAATGCCACAGTTACAGTAAGGGAAATTATTAATACCCGCAGAATATTCGATCAAAACCCCTGGATGTCTCTGCTGCCTCAGTCCCCATTGATGAGTCTGTTTTGTTGGCTGGATTGAAACACGACACTAAGGGAAGGCTACTAATAACTCTCACCTAACTAGATTAGTTCTCACTAATCCGCGTCCTTATTATTTCCCACATCGAATTCGCATGCAGAGATGAACATTGCTTGATTTTTTCTTATGACCCACTTGTTTTAATTGAGCCTGTTGCCATACAAGTATAGTGGCCTGATGAGGACTTATGGAAGGTTTGCCAACTATCCGTTCCCCCCCCTCCGCGTCCCCTGACTCCCGGTTATGGGAAGTTTTGCACTTTCCATGCCTCCCTAATATGGCCTTTGTGACAGCTTTCTTCGATCAGCATCTTTTGAAGTTTAGTTTGCGTGCGTGCGTGCGTACAGGCATGTTGGCCGCAACACACACTTGGCATTCAGGGACATGAGTTTTGCCACAGCGCACACACTGATTTCCTGTGTGTGTTTCTGACAGTCTTGCGGCTGGAGCACGTTGGGTGTTGGAAAGGAGGGGGTGTGGGTTATATTCTGCAGCAATTAATTCTAGCGGAGACCACCACTGCGCTTTCGGATCGGTTTTGGACATCGGACATTTCGGACACAACTCTCCCCCGCCGCCATCCGAGAAAACAGGAGATGGGGATAACGAACTCCAGCATGTAGCGAACACATGCCTATCAAAATTAACAACATCCGCCCTTTTCGTAGACAGTAGTAATTGTTGCGACTACTCCATGATGTTACTTGCACTTGATACGGCTATGATCATGCCTGATCTAGCCGGCCTCAATGATGTCACGAAGGGTATCTCTCCACTCATGATGATTGGTGGTAGCGGATCTGGAAAGCTCCACCCATTCTCTTCTCCCGCGACGGAGGCCAAAAATCGAAGGTCAAATAACCGAGAAGAAGATGACTCGATCACTGTGACAATATTTTTATTCGCCCGACGTTTCGATATCCGTCGCGGACTCGTCATCAGAGACATAGTCAGAGAGCAATAGCAGATAGATAATCTATGGATAACCATTTTCATGTCCTCAGGAGTGGTGTTGAGCCAAGTGACTGTATTCAGCAGTCACGCGTACGCCAAAACCAGTGATAACAACTATCAAGGTGGTACAGTACTATTAAGAGAAATAGTTGCATATAAATACACAAACCTCAACGATGGATACAACACGTCAAGAACGAAGGGAGTCGGCCAAATCGCCTGACTCTATACAAGGGGAACAACGCAAGTTCAACAATAACGCCACGCAGGGCGAAACTACTGTTGGGAAAGCTTGTGTGACAGCTGAAAACTAACCAGAGTAGCTGTTGAAACAGTTGTTTCTTGCTGCAGTGGGGGCTGGAAGCATTGTACTTACTTACTTGTACTTGTAACGGCATTCACCTCGGGCGGGTTGAGCCGGCATCAGTTTTGACGTTGACTGCATCATGAATCACAGCTGTCCAGGCGCGTCGATCTTGCGCCTGTTCACACGAGAGCACCATCCATTCACAGTTCCACTGGCGTAGGCCGTAGACGCATGGGCCGGAAACTGATGACAGATCCTGCTTGACCGTTGCTGTCCAAGTTTTCAGCTGCCCGCCGCGACGTTTGCGCCAGGTGGGGGGAGGCGTCGCCACAAGCAGGTCACGAATCAGCTCACCATCATCACGCCGGGACGCATGCCCGAACCACCGAAGTCGTCTCTGAAGCAGGAGTGGAGAAAGAGCGTCCAAGTGACAGCGTCGGCGGAGATCGGAGCAGCGAATTCGGTCGACGCGTCGGTGACGAAGGATGCGGCGTAGGCAGTCATTGTCAAACACCTCAAGGCGCCTCATGTCCTCAACACGCATAGGCCATGTCTCTCCGCCATAGAGCAGGATAGATCGAACCACTGCTTGGTAAACACGGGACTTTGTGCGTAGTGATATTTCCCTTCTATTCCATAGAGGAGCGCACAGTCGGTAGAAGGCAGATCGGGCACGGTTGACGCGTGATACAACCTCGTCGACACCTTGACCCGTTTCCGTGACCAAAGAGCCTAAGTATCTAAACGAGTCGACCTTTTCGAGAGGAGCGCCGTCGAGAACAATAAAAGTGACAGATGTAGGGGGCACACAGGAGAGCATGACTTGGGTCTTAGTCGCGTTTAGGCGTAATCCGATAGATCGGGCACGCTCATTAACCTTGTCCAACGCCTGCTGAACTGCATTGCAGTTGTCGCCAAAGAGGACGACGTCATCAGCATACGCCAAGTCAGTCACCCATTTCGAGCGATCAAACTGCACTCCCGGGAAGTCATCCAGTGCTTTGGTCATGATCCAGTCTACCGCATAGTTGAACAGGGTTGGTGAAAGGGCACAACCTTGGCGGACGCCCGTCCTGACGCTAAAGGCTTCCGTGTCACCGTTTTGCGTCCTCACCCGTGTGGAAGTGCCACGATAGTATGCCTGCATGAGATTGAAAAGCTTAGGTGGTAGGCCGTCCGTCCTCATTATGTTCCACAGCGAACTGCGATCAACAGAGTCAAATGCGGCAGCAAAGTCGATGAAGCATAGAACAGTGGGTTGTTGGTGACCCCATCTCAGTTCCAGTACACGGCGGAGATTGAAGATCTGGTCGGTGCAGCCACGACCTGGTCGAAATCCACTCTGGTTTGGGCGGGTGCGCTGGTCTCTCGCAGTTTGGAAACGTTTGAGAAGAAGAGACGTGAATGTTTTCGCCGCTACATCGATAAGGCTAATGCCTCTGTAATTTCTGCACGCTCGTCTGTCGCCTTTTTTAAACAAGGGGAGGATCACTGCTTTTCTCCAGTCAGAGGGCACAACTTCGCTGTGTGTGTGTGTCGTAGCCCATAGTTGGATCAGGAATCCCCGCCGGAATCCAAACTGGGAGTAGTTGGGAGACGGAGAAAAGCCGCGACCTCGACCGGCTTGAGCCACAGGTCCGTGGGAGTGAGGAGGGTGCCTGGCCGAGAACTGCAGGCGAACAGATGACGGCAGTCATGCGGCGAGACGCCGCAGTCGGGACAGCAGTCGGGTATGGATGGGTCGAGCCGGTGCTGGTACTGCCGAAGGAGCATACAGTAACCACTGCGTAGCTGCGCCAGAGTACAGCGAGTAACCCTCGGGAGATGTCGTTCCGAGGCCGCGATCGGAGGCGGATAGCCACCCAAAAGGACCGGGGGACGGTAACCTCGTTTCTCCTCGACAACGACTCTCTGGTGGAGACGCTGGAAGCCTGTCTTGGTGGCAGAGCTATCAACAGGTAGATCCGCGAGAGACGAGGCAACAGCTTCCTTGTGGAGTGCTCGAATAGACGGCCGGACGTTGCGGCAGGGCTCGGGAGCGGTGCAACGGTGATGATTGGGATGGCCGGGTTGCGAACAACTCCACCAGAACTGCTGGCTAAGGAGAGTGTTGTGATTGGCGACCGGTAGAACAGAAGCCTCCGCATGAAGATGATCTATAGGCGACATTTTATAGCAACCCGTGATCGTGCGGAGGGCAGCGTTTTGGGCTGACTGGAGGCGGCGGAGGCTGGAAGAGCTAATCGTAGGAGACCAGATTGATGCCGCATAAGTGAGGTGAGGCTTGGCCAGCGCCTTGAAAGCAGTCGACAGAGTCTCTTTTGCACAGCCCCAGGATGTGCCTGCTAGAGCCTTGAGGACCTTGGTGCAGCGGCTTACTTTGCTTGCGGTCTCCCTGGCATGGTCTGCGAACGTGAAGAGCGGATCAAAACGCACACCAAGGAGTTTGGGCTTGCGGACGAGCGGTAAGGACGCCCCATTGACGGTGATGACCGGGTGACGATTGAACTCCTTCGGATCAAGCGTAAAGACAGTTACGGACGACTTGGCTGCCGAGATCGTCATTCCGCGCTGGGTGAGGAAGTTTTCGACAACAGGCATGAACTCCGTGAGGAGCTGTGCAGCCTGATCGATGTCATGGTGCCGGCAGAAGAACGTAATATCGTCCGCATAGGATACCACTTGCACAGGTGCCCGGGGGAGTGGGAGCTCTCGCATTTAGATGTTAAAGAGTGTCGGGCTGAGCACAGAGCCTTGAGGGACGCTACAGGACTGCTTACGGGGCTTGGAGAGAGCGCCCCGGAAGAGGACACGATCGTGACGGCCACGGATGTAAGCCGCCAACCATCGGACCAGGCCAGTCGGGACGTTCAACGAGACCAAGTCCTGCAGGAGCTGATCGTGGCGGACGCAGTCAAAGGCTCGTGACAGGTCAATTGAGACTGCCACGGTCCGCGAAGCGGGCTTCTGTTGATTGAAGCCCTCGAGGATAGCGTCGCTGAGCTCGAAAAGTGCCGTTGTAGTTCCACGACCCGATCGGAAACCATGTTGGTGGCAAGATAGTTCCGCCACAGACGTCAGAATTGGGTGGATGAGCCGTTCCAGGATCTTCGCCAATGGACTGAGGAGGGCAATTGGACGATAAGAGGTCGCTAGGCAGGGGTCCTTACCCGCTTTGACCAGAGGGATGATGATCGACTGGCGCCAGCAATCAGGGATGATTGAAGTTCCCAGTGAAAGGTTGAAGAGGGCGGCAAGGTAGGCAGCCACCTTCGGGCCGATGTGGCGCACATGGATAGGCGCCAGACCATCTGGTCCTAAGGCTTTCGAAGCTCTCATTTTCTTGACGGCGGTGAGGATGGCATCAGCCGAAAAGGAAATATCTGGGGGCGGGGCTTTATGGAGGAGGCGAAGAAGGGGGCGTTGGCTTTTGGGACTGGGCGCCGAGCGGGGTGAGAACAGCTTGTTCAGCTTCGCGGCGATCTTACCGTTGTTGGAAATGAACTTACCGTCCCCAAAGCTAATAGACTGGTTTGATGTATCAGCCCGGGGTTTGGTCAGGTTGCGTAAAAGCTTCCAAGTGGCAGCTGAGTTGCCGCTGAAATTACAATCTGAAACTAGTTCATGCCAGCGTTGGCGTTTGCCATCGTTGATAGTCTTAGTGATTAAGCCATTCAGTTCGCCAACGCGCGGGTCATTGGCATCACGCGCTCGTATTTCGTCTCTCTCTCGTTCCAGGCGGGAGGCTTCGGGCGGATAGTTAGGACGAAGAAAGGGAATGCGGCCGTTAGGGATGTGGTGACTTGCTGCTGCCAGGAGTAGTCGACGAAGGGCTCGCTCCGCCATGTGGACACAGGCCGGAGGCGGTAAGCCATCGATCTCGGCTTCGCATTCGGTCGTGAACGCTGCCCAATTGGCTTTCTTGAAATTAATGAAGTGCCGGTTGGGGGCCTTGATACGCTCGGCGGCGGTGGCCAATTCGAGCACAATGGGGAGGTGGTCGCTACCCAGGCTGATTTCCGTCTTCCACATGGTGGAGGCTACCAGACTGAGACTGGCGAGGGAAACATCGGGCGAGCTGGAGGCGCCGTTGGTCGGGAGCCGCGTTTGGCTGTTCTCGTTGAGAACGGCAAAGGGGGCGTGTTCTATTTCATCAGCCAGAGCTTCTCCACGGGAGTCGGCTGCCAAGTTAGAGCACCATAGGTCATGGTGAGCGTTGAAGTCACCTAGCACCAGACTGTCTCCAGAAGGTAAGTAGGGAGCGATAGAGGCGGTGAAACCGGGAGAACAACTGGAAGTTGGAGGAATGTACACGTTCACGACGGTTAGCGGCGCCGGGCCAATGTCAAGGGAAATCGCCAGTACTTCCGTGGGATCGGCTCCAAGCAGGGGAAGCTGGTGATGGGCAATGGATTTGTCCACCAGGAAGGCCAAACCTCCGCCTTTGTTGCGGCCGCGGTCGCGACGGACAATCGTGTAATCGGCACAGGAAGGGACCTTAGTGGAGTTAGACCACTTTGTCTCTTGGATAGCCGCCACAGCTATGCTGTGCGAGCGCATGAAGGCCAGGAGCTGGTCAAGCTTCCCAAGGAGGCCGTTGGCGTTGAATTGTAAGATCTTAAGACCAGGTGGTGAGGCAAGGTCGGAGACCAGAAAATTTGGGTTCAGGACTGGACAGGCTGGAGGCATGGAGATCGGTGGGGGCACGGGACAGCTGGGACACGCGAAGGCGGGCGACCAATCGGCAGTCGTGGCGAGGCCACTGCAGCGGAGATGGCACCAGCCATTGCAGGAGCCGCAACGTACAGACCAGTCGCGGCGGCCCAGACGGACTCGGCAGGACGAGCAGTACCAGAGAGGTCCAGGGTTGGCCTCGATTCCGGCGGCGAGGAGGAGGAGTCGGAGCAGCGTGGCCGGGAGGGGCTGTTCCGTCATCAAAAACACGGATTGGGCGGAGGGGAGAGTTGATCCAACGTAGGGAGATGGGTGTAGCAGACCTTGGCCGCCGGGAGGGCGGGTGGGAACGCGGTTCGTAGACGCGTCTGCTGTGGTTCCCACAACTTCGCTGTCCCATATCTTGGCAAATATTTGTTGTAGCCAGGGCCCAATAACCTCGGGTGCACATTTAAAGAGCTCCGGCGGGAGGTCATCCTCACCAGGTGCCTTGTTGTTGCGTAGCCTCAAGAGAATGGTGAAAACTTCCTCTACACTGGGTGGCTCTGTGTTGCACTCATACAGATGGTGGGGATCGTCCGCATTGGGCGACAGGTCAGACATCACAGGGGGATCATGGTTAAGGTGGTCACAGAAATGTTCGCGCCATCTCTCTAACCGGTCATCGATCTTAGTGATTACAGCACCGTTGCGATCCAGTAAAGTCTCGGTGGTGTTCCCCGAACCTCTGCTGGCCTGCTTTAAGAGTCGGTAGAGCTTGTGGGTGTCACCTCTGGTAGCTGCTCGCTCCGTTTCCGTGGCAAAGTCGCTCCAGTAGGCGTTCCTATCGGCTCGGATGGCCCTTGTCGTTTGGCGCCGCAGCTCTCTGTAAGTGGGGGAGCCAGTGAGTCTGGCTCGGCCGGCCTCCTCAGCTAACTCAAGCGTGGGTCTAGTGATCCAGTCGCGATGTCGCCGTCGGGTTTTGCCCAGATGGGTGTATGCCAGCTCTGACATCGCGGCCTTCAGGGACTGCCACGCGGGCTCTGGGTCCGCTCGGGCGTCAGGGTACAGGCCGTCGAAACGGTTCCGGAGTGCTAAGTGGAAGGCGTCGCCAGCAGAGGACTTCAGCTTTGCAACATCGATGCGCTGTGGTCGGGAGGGTCTGTGAATGGCTCTCAAACGCAAGCGAAGGGTTGCCCGCTGTAGGACATGGTCCGATGCATGAGCGTTTCCTGTATCAGCACCGCGGTAGGCTCGACAATCCAAGACCGAGCTGGCCCAGCGTGCTCGGACAAGGGTGTGATCTATTTGGGCCTGGGTATGCCCGTCATTTGAGTACCAAGTGACAAGGTGGTGGCGCGGATGATCAAAACGGGTGCTTGACACAACGAGGCGGTTAGACGATGCGAAGTTGACAAGGCGCTCACCGTTGGCACACTGCGCTCCGACAGCAAATTTGCCTAGCACATGACGGGTTCCAGTGTCACACACACCTGGTCGGGCGTTCCAGTCACCAGCAATGACGAGTAGATCGCTTCTTGCGATGCGGTCAACTGTTCGCTGGAGGTCACCGTAGAAGTCATCTTTTATGCTGTCATCAGCAGCCAGAGTAGGCGCATATACCGAGATGATGGAAACGTTGACTGGGGCACTTTTCAAACGGACCCAAGCGATCCGCGGTGAGACAGCCTCCCACTCTAGCAGACTCGAGTGAAATTCATCGGCCAAAGCTATAGCGACACCATACAGTCCAGAGTTGTCGGACACACCACTGTGGTAGAGATGGTACGCATAGTCAGTTCTTGGTACTTGCAGCAGTTTGTGGCCAGTGCCAGGTAGGCGGACCTCAGAGAGACACGCCACACCAACACGGTATTCAGAAAGGGATTTGGCTGTTAACAGTTGGGCGCCGTCATCCCTCAAAGTTTGAACATTCCAGCCTGCAATTCGCAATCCGGCATCAGCTCGCAGATTTAGCACCCGTCCCGCGATGCCAAGAGGATGGGGCGCGTCGGTTCCCGCGGACGCCGTAGCAGAGATCGTATGTTGCGTATAGTTGTGATTCATGAAAGTGTAGAAAGTCAAGAAAGTCAATTCCGTGTTTCGTGGAGAAAAGGGGATTGGCGCTAGGTCCCCGGTCTTGCTCCCCTACCAGAGCCCCGTTAGCCAAGCAAAAGCAAGTTTCCAGCGCGCACCAGCTTGGAGGTGGGGTTGGATTTTACGCACCATTGTGGGCAAAGGTGGTTAAAAGGCAAGGGAGTCGAACGGGGAGTAGGGCCAATATTCAAGCACCAAGTAAGTGGTACTTTGTCGGGGGACTAGGGTTAACACTAGTGTGCATTCGACTGGAAACAAAAGGGTAAACAGGAACAGAATTCTTGGAGGAAGGGGACTTGGGCACGCAGTTCAGAGGGAGGGTGGAACAGCCTTTTGTAAGAGGGAGAATCATTTGGAATCGGTCTAGCAGGAAGTCACTGGAAATTGACGTGGAGAATTTCCAACTCGTTCAAATGGAAAAAGCAGCCAAGTTTTGAGTTGCCCACCTCTTCGACGTCTCCAGGTGGCCTGCGGCGCCGGATCGAGAGCAACTTAGTAAAGTTCGTGAGGTCGACGACAGAGCGCGTGTCCAAACCACCTTAGCCGTCTTTCTTGCTGGGTCATCCGCATCCCCGTCGTAAATAATCGTGATTTTCGTTCTGTGATTATTCCCGCGGTTTTATCGCTGGTCAGTGCTCGTCGGGGTAGTTATTTGGTGGTTTGGATTAACATTGCGGTTACTGAATGCAATTTTCGCATATACGCGACTACTCTTCCCAGGCACTGAAATTTTTGGCCGGGAATCATCGAATGAGTCGGTACTTGGACATTTCGGGTGCGAGTTCCCCTATCCGTGTCCCCAGTGATCACATATTTCCTCCACGCAGCTGCCTTGTAAGAAAATACCAGATCAAGCAGATGACACCAGGCAGCGGTAGTGGGCTGAAGGACCAATAAGCTTGCCTTCGCAAAGGCACCCCCTTGGGCCTAGCAGAGTACTCAAGGGCATTCCAACTCGCATAGCCGTGAAGTGGTTGTGCTACCTTTAAAACTTTTGACTGCTAATGCAAACACCAGATTCAGTTCCTCGGCGCAATTTATGGTGAATTAAGAAGAGCAGGCTGCGCTGTCAAACGATGTCATATCATCTCCTATTATCGCACCGCCCTTTCTGCTGTTCAAGAGGACTTCACGGCTGAGATCATCAAATCACTCCTAGATGGCAAAACAGATGATCTAGTCGGCCACGCCCCTAACTCGGTGTCAAAGCGAAGCGGTTTGTGCGTGGGCCGAAAAGTACAATAATTGACTTGCTTATTTATGTACTCGTAGTCTAGACCTTCTCTCCCAATGGATGACGTCATTTCTCGTTGCCGAATGTTGCGGCGTTCGCTAGGTAGGCTTGTTCAGCCACAAAAGACAATGTTTCAGGCATTTTTGCTGCCTTTGCACAGTCTGCCTACTAGCAGAGACGAGCGTGCGCATGCATACAGCGCAGACGGTGCACAGCTCATTTAAACATAACCTGCCTTTATCATTACCTCTTCATCTAGCGTCTTCTGTCGCTGCCAGGTAGGGCAGATATTGACACAGTAATCGAAAAAAATCAAAAAATCTGTACTTCACAAAGCGAACTAACCACGCTGTGTTATACCTTGGCCAAATTTGGATTTGTAGGTTGTTGTCTATTGGTAAACTCTTACAATTTTTTTGGGTTAGTTCGTTTCATGAAGCTACTAAATTGGTGTGCGCCTGCCCGTTTGGGTAGTCAGAAATTGTGCGCGGCTTTTTTTCGACACTGCCCATGCCCAAACACTACCCATCGTTTTTATTGGAAGATCTGTACTGTCCGCCAACTTCCAGAAAGCCTTTGCAGTGGCTGAGGTAAGTGACACCTAGTTAAAATCAGTATCAGTATATTAAGGGATATGTAGGAAAAATTCCTTTGAGTGCCCTATTTGTACATATGTGCAGTGGTAGCAGAAAATTTGTTTCTCAGACTGTTGGCGAGGCCAGTTGTCCTTTGTCATAGGATGAAAATAGGAGCAGACAGTGAAAATACTCCTCAGAGATTTTTAGGAGAAAAAACTGTCGCTGTTGTGGGGGTAATGCGTAAGATTTAGCAGAAAAAGGGGAGTTCCAACGGGTGGTCATTGCAAAGTTTCCCAGGATCATCATTGTGTGGAAGCCGCGTCCTGATTCTTCCTTGCTGATTGCAGAGTCCGCCAACGGAACTGGGAAAACAGAGCCATCCGTCCAGATCGTCGACAGTCCGCTTTGGGTCGAACCAAGGGTGAATGTTTAGGCCGTCAGGTCTGGCTGATAGGATTGCTAGCGGGGTACTCACGGTACGTAGATAGCCAAGTAGGGTAGACCGCGGAGACCTTCGCATGAGGCCAATCTGTAACTGGTCATTCGGGCTGGGAAAGAGAAACCAGAACCTTAGTCAATGTCTTTCTGAGTCTGTTCCAGTGACCGAAACGCGGCGCATTGTCAAACAATTTTGTTTGATTAAAGCGGCCTTTCAAAATCATGTTCCTATCTCGCTATCCTTTTTCTCCCTGGGAGTCGCTTCTGTTTACTCGTATTGGCTACAATATTTTATTCTCTGATTTTGTGCAGGTCCTTAGTTCTAACTACACCGAGGAGTTGCTTAAGCTGATCGATGCGGACAATCTACCCATGTTCTATGGGGGAACCATGACTGACCTCAATGGTGATCCCAAGTGCTCCTCCCGCATTTGTTGGGGTGGAACCGTTCCTGAATCCTGCTACTTGCCGCAACCAGCTCGACAGGCTGACGGTTCCCCACTTGAAGCTGACCTTGACGACTCCTACGTGCTTGTTCCTATTGGCCGTGGTGGCAAGGAGTACCTCTTCGTGGGTGAGGCTCGACCTGGTGACTTGCTCTGCTGGGAATTCTTTACAGAGTCCAATGACATTGCCTTCAGCCTCTGGGTAAACCCCGCGCAAAACGGTACCACCTGTCTGCCCGGAGCAGAAGTTGTGCCAGACACCGAGGAGTCTGCGGCGGCATCACCTGACTGTCGTAGTACTGCTGCTCCACGCCGACTCAAGAATGCCGAAGCAGAGACTTTCACGTCGCCCGCCCAGGATCTGCGCGGTTGGCTGAAGAATGGGGCCCTTCGGTTGAATAGTCAAAAATCCATTGACTGCGCTGACAAATCCAACCTCCTGACTTCTTCTCTGCAAGCCAGCTTTGGAGGCTCTGGAAACCTGCCAAAGTCCTGGCTGCAGGTAACCCAGCCTGTGCGTGTGGACTCGGACCTGGTGCCAGAGCAGGGCGAATGGAAGGTGGACAAGGTGGGCAGCTACTACCTCCTTTTTGACAACACCTACAGTTGGACTCGTAACAAACGTGTCTGGTGTCGCGTGGAGACGCGACGTGCTGAACAATCCGCCCTGGTTAATGGACACCAGGAGAGGAAGGAAGGCCGCAGACCGAGCTGTGCGCTCTCAATCCTAGAGCAGTGTGCTGCCGCGGAGCTGCCAAGAGGAACCCCTAAACCAGAAAATGCCATTTTAGCCAGTGAGCAGATAGAGTCGCTGACCGAAGAGGAGGTGATGATTGCCGATGCGGAGGTTGACGAGACTATCCGCGAGGCTCTGCGCGAGCTTACCCAGCCCTCCCCAATGGATGGCTATCGTTGCTGCTACACTGACAGCCTAGATGTAGACCTGTCAGCTCTGATGCTGGTCTTGGTTCAAGCCCTACCCCTTATCCGGCGCTTGCGACCGCGACAAAAGCAGTGGACCAGGTAGCCTCGCTTTTTTGTTGCGGTACACACCATCGCCTGTTTCATCTCGTACTTCCGACAGTCTTTCTTGGCGGTTTCGCGTCATCCGCGAACATGGGGCCGCAGGCTGCCATCTTCGTTGCTGCTTCTGTCATGCCGGTGATTCCAGGATTTCTTACCTTTCCTCCGCTTCAACTGTGGATGGATGAGTTTGAGCGTCCAGAAACTGGCTTCATCAATCACCTTGCATGAGTATACACCTGTCTGTTGATCTGAAGCCAGGAATTTGCGATCTTGCAAGCATTTTTGTGTCAAGATTTATTTTTGTTACAAAAAAAATTATCGATGGATTTATTTGTCTACCGTGTCTTCTCCTCTGCTCTGCATCTCTTTTTCTATCGCGCGTTTGTGATTCCGGTGCCGTCTTCATTACGGATCGGTAGGGCTTTCTTGTGAGCCCGCAAAGTGGTACAAGAAGTTGCTCTAAAAGTTTTCTTGGTCTATAGGCTTCCCTTATTAACCAATAGGTCGCCTAATGGTTAAAAGAGTTGTTCTTATCATTTTCTTGGTCTATTGGCTTCCTTCCTTAACCAATAAGGTTGCCCCATTCGCTTTCTTGTTCTGCAGGCTTCCCTTTTACCAACGTTTCTTCAGTTAAGTAAAACATTTAAAGGCGTCTTTAATTTCTTTCTATTTGTTCATCTTCCTTCATGCAAAAGGCCTCTGGTTTACCTCACCTATAAATCCCTCTTACCACGAACGCATTAGGAAACTAGAACGGATGTTTTGAATGCGTTCCGGTTCACCATCTGCTTGTTAGTCGTCTCGTCGTTTAGTCCTCTGCCTGTCGCTCAGTTGTCTGCTTGCGGCAGAATACCAATGTACCAAAGTCATTGCACATTCGTTCAAGTTTCATAACTTCACTGCTTCCTCATCAATTTTGTTAGAAAACCGCTTTTCTGCGGGAAAAACAGCGCTTAGCTATCTAAGTCCAACTCAAGTAAGATAACAGAAATCTGTAAACCTCGCGTGTAGTGAAGCATAACATATGGTTTTGGGTAATGCTCTCCCCCCTCCCCAGAAAACCCCAGTCTCCTCTAAACAATCTGGAAGAGAAAAAATAATGGACTCTATTTTCGCGAAGAAAATTCCCTGCTAGCTTCATTTTTTGAAAATCTAAGATCCTTGTTTGTTTTACCGGGCCAGGTTAGGGCGATAACTTAATCGCAGTGTCAGGTGTCTGGGGTGAAACGTTGAGTTTCTTTATGAAGTAAACATTAATTCCCATCTTCCTTTAGAAAGATAAGTTACTAGCGGTCTTCCTTCCCACCGCATCTATAATTTGGGACTATTTGAATGAAGAAGAAGACACAGGCTACTGAGCTAGGCAGGGAGAAGATATTGTGTGCATAAAAAGGCGACGTTCCGATTAAGGCGCCGTACCTTGCGCTGAACTCGGTAAAAAGAAACTGTAAATATAGCGCGTAAACAAGACGAAATAGACGCCACGGCGACTGAGTTGAACAGCTGTTTAGAACTAGTGACTGCTCCGTCACTGTCGTTCAAAGTTTCCTGGCGAAGACTTGATTCGTTGAGAGTTACTCGGTACTAACTGCAGCCTGTTTATCTATCAAACCAGTGACATGGAAGTTCGGAAAAATACGGCGAGCTTTGTGTGGGCAGAACACACTGTCTCTTGCGATTGCATAGTGGCTTTGCGTCATCGCTTGAGATGGGCGCGGGGATATATGCATGTCAGGCCTTGCTGGTGCAGTAAGTTGCCGTTGGTGTTCTTTGTTCGCTTACGTGGAGGTGAAGTCAAGAAAATCGTATTAGGTGATCGAGGCTTTATCGCGGGGGTGCGATCTTCAGACCGTGGTTACTTAGTAGAGGAGAAGCCTTGGAACTGCCGGAGTAGTAGGAACAGTATATTGTGTACACAAAGGAACGAAGAATATATGGAAAGAGATTTGACTTGGAGTGTATACAACCAGTTAGGAGTGCCAGTCGAATCCAAGTAGGGTTTTAGCAGCAGGCATGCAACCGGCAGTAAGGACGGGCATTGTCTGGTTGCCTTGAAGGTTATTGGCCGGACAGACTGCATCGACCTAGGCGGGCCTGCGTCTTATTCGTCGCCGGGAGAGACCAGCTTTTGCGTCATCTGTGATTGGCTGTTGCAGAAGCTGCCTTCAGTGCAGACGCACGCGTTAGGGGCGGTGGGCCTTCGAGCATGCTTGCTTAAGTGGAGTGAGTCACCACAGTTTCGCTGACAAGGAGGGATGGGACGGCCGTCCCTGGCGTAGTTAACATAGTCAGCCTGCCATATCCCAGCATTTACGATTTTAACAGGGGCCTAGTTGGCTATTCATTTGAATGCTCCGCCAGCATAGACACCGATTTTCTTCATTCGAAGATGTCGAATGCCAGGTGGGAGTGGAGTTTACGATCTAGCCTGGTTTCCGCATTTTACCGATTGTCCTTCGTGGTTATGCAAGCGTCCTTGACTGACATTCTTGACGCAGGACATCACCCAGATATGTCGCCTTGTAATCAGTCCAAATTGGCCGCTCCGGCGTGACTTTAACTATTACCTGTCGCAGCCGATGGGACGTGAGTCAGAGCGCTCAACTCCAAAACATCGGTTAGTTTCCGCATAAATAACAGTCCAAAATGACGCGTGAGTATTTGATAAATCAGCAGCGGTTACAAGTATTCAGTTGACCCAATTGTGAAAAAAACTCGCGGCCTCGGTGGGAGTCGAACCAACACAACGAGGAAGGCTTTTGGGCAGCCAGCACTCTACTATTGAGCTACGAGGCTCACCGCGAGCCGTGAATTCAATCACGCCCATAATAATTAAGTGAGCCTATTAGTCATTCTGGTGGGTTTCAGGTGATTGCTTAGTAAATCCTGCCTGGGCAGTCAGCTTGCTGTTCCGTGATGGTGGATTCCATACGTGCAGTAAAGACAGGCGGGTAAAATGGATCCACGGTTCAGGATGAGCCTCCTAGCTCAATGGTAGAGCGTTGGCTGCGCAAAAGCTTTCTCTGTTGTGTGGTTTAGACTTGCACCAACGCCGCGAATTTCCATAATTGGGTCAACTGACTTAAGCGAATCTGTCAAACCCCCCAACAAGGTTAAAAGTATGCCAAGTGATAGTGCCTTAACGAGCACGGCATTGATTGTCCAACATTCAGTTTCAGATTAACGCGAATCCTGCACAAACTGCAGACTGAACTAGGAGCTCCGAATCGGCGAATGTTAAGTTTGTCGCCCACCTGAGATTCTCCTAACCCCAGAATTCTGTCTTATGGGACTAGTGGTTTTAGTTAAGTGTGTTTTATTAGTTTAGTTTGGTTCAGTTGGTTTTTTAAGTTTAGTTTAGCATAAAGTAATACTTTAAGTATATTTGTCTAACTTTGATGGTATCTAACTAAACTAAAACTAAATTTTAACTAAAAACTAAGCTGAAGTAAACCTAACCACAGGACTGGGGACCAGGGGTATCTAAGCTGGGCGACCAACTTAATTCTTACCCCCTAATCTTTCTTGTTTGGCTGTCGTGCAGTAATGCAGAGCTGGCTGAAGTTGGATGTAACCACTGTACTCGGAACGGACCCCTAGAAGATCTCTATTCCTTGGTCATTCAACTCGTGAAGTACAGTCCAGCGTACATCCCGTGAATTGGAGTCCCTTTTGAAGATTATGCTAACCTGACAGAGGACTGAAAAGGATGCATGCAATGTTGCTCTTTTTCAGCCCAGTTGGGCAGCCTTTTGCGCCTGACGTTTGACGTTTGAAAAATTTATTATGAGACGGTTCCGGGGAACGCGTTTTACTCTCCTGACCTTTCAAACGCAAATGGGCTTTCATCACCGGAGATTGCGCCTCCGTTTGACTGCCTGGTCTTCTCTTCTTTCCTTGGGAAAGGATTTCGGATGTAACTGTTTCCGGACGCAGCAAAGCCGTGGTCATCAAATGCGACGTGCCCGTTTTCTCTGCTGCCATAGAGCATGAAAGTAAATCTACTGCCAGTCGCATACCAGCATCTCGGAGATAGTTGCCACTACAAGGACTGCACTAGACCTGATCTAACACATAGGACTTTTGGTTGCGTGGCGAGAAGCCTTTGGGTTTCATGGTTTCTCTCCCGGATGTTGAAACGGTTGCCTTTGGCAGGTTTCCAATATAACGCCGTTTGTAAGGCATCGTTTCTCTTTATTGACATTTCCGTTGTTGTGGAGATTTTTTCTCCGGCAAGATAATGTGGTCATAAGATTGGCAAAAATGGGGACTCCAGGTGTTAGCATTCGTCTTTCTCATTTGGGCGGATTGCTGCTGTACTGTTGAGAATTAGGAGACGTTTGTGTTGAGGAGGATAAGGTAAATCATTTGCACGTTCTTTGCCCTAATCGTTAAGAAGATGTAACTTGGCGTTTCGGGGGCAATAAAAACGGTCTGGGTTTTGCACTTTCCAGCGATAAACTTTGACGACGAGTCCAGTAGGTGGCAGTCCTATTCGATGGATTTTATGCGTTTGTGGCCCTACGACATTTAAGATATGTTTTAAGGCAGTGTTTACACAACCGGGTGAAATGCCTTAACTTCAATCGTTTGTCCATTTCTTCATATGTACAGATGGTTGGTTTCGTCTGCCATGATCCACGTAAATACTGAGATAGCTCCGCATGACCCCAGCACAGTCCCGTCTCTGTCCTTTACAATTGGCTGATAATCATTCGATCGAGCTACTAGGTGCCATAATAAATTTTAAGGGTCCTAAACAGCTATTTAGCCTGGTTGATCGTACGTTTATCGCGAAATGAGGTATTTTGTCAGAAGGGGATATCGACGTCAGGTATTTTGAGCGGCCTGTGGAATCTTGCTGTAGACATGTTTTAGTCTATCTATCTAGCCTTGCTGCTGGCATCTGGCCGTCTTCTAAATCTGCCGGATTCAAAGGATTTGAGCCGTTTTTCTTAGCTAGGCGCTTCCATGGACAGGATGTTATACAAACATAGATATAAATAAATCCTTTAGCGAGAAAAACACAAAGGCGAGGCCCCGCCGTTAAAAGTTTCTTTGCCCCAGCATGTCTTGTATAGTAACTTAACTACCGAGTAACTGTCTTTGAACAACCATTAGCAGCTTGTATCGCCGGGGAACTGACTGTACCGAAACCTCAAGAGAGAGGGTTCACACAAATGTCCGAAAATACCATTTAAGTAAATGCTACGGTGTCCCTTGTAGCCGGCGCTTTCGAAAGCTCTGATTCACCAGTTTGAGTGAGAAGTGGGCAAACTTACTTACTCACTCAAAACGGGCGTTCACTCTGAAGGTTGGATGAGAATGGACTCCCTTTTGAAAGATTTCCTAACAAAAAGAGAGATAGCTATAGCAGACTATAATACACACGCTCCGAAAAAAAAACCTGGTTTTAAAACAGTGTCATGCAAACAAGGCTGTGCGTAGGAGTCAAACTGCATTGCACTAAACCACACCTTCAATCCGAGGAGGCCAGTTAACTAGACGCTAAGTTCGCAAATAACGGCTACACGAGAGATTACAACAAACGCTCTCTGTGAACAGGCGTAGAAACCACGAGCATGCCAGCAACTTAATGGTACTGCCTGCCTTACTTAGAGAACGTGTTATGACAACTGGAGCTTATCATGTCAAATCTAGTCGACGATTACGACCTGATGCCAAAATTAACGAAACCCCACCGACGCGAACTACTCAAACGATAAACACTCGACCATGCAGGCGAACCATTCGCACTGCTCAACTTCATCACCACCACCACTCTTTCTCCTATTCGTCAGCCGGGCTTAGCCACCTTATTATAAACGCTTGAATGACAATCAAGTTGGCATTTCCCACTCTTTGCGGGAAGAAGAGAAAGTTACAAGAGGGTGGACAGTGAGTGCTGTGAGAAGCACTGTAAAGCAATTTAAAAATGAGAACTGGATTGGACAGATTAGCAATGAAAAGATACTGTCGTTTAGTTAGTGTTTAGGAGGCGACGACTGGGGGGGGGATAAAAGTAGTTTTCATTCTTCTCCTCGCCAGCCTCGGAGTTGTAGATGTGTTGCTGATAAAAAGCGACTTGCCTGACGGCTTTTTAAAATCTCTATCAACTTCTAAAATTTAAAGAACTTAAGGCTGAATAATGGCCCAAAGCCAGTTGGATTACCTTTTGACTGAGGCTGAAAAATCACTGAAAGGCTTTGGGGTAATCCTTCTACCGCGATTGGATGTGTAACATATCGTTATTCTTAATAATGAAATGAGGCAGAACTAAACCCCTTGAATACGGTCGACCACAGGTCAAACAGTGTCGGTGCCCATTATTTGGGACGGAGAACTGAGGCTTGATACAGTAGATCTTTAAGACGAAACAGACGCCAACAACACAGTCTTGATCTACAGGCGGCGTGACTGTAGTCAATTTAAACAAACTCTTATGCCCAGTTTTGTGCTAGCTGCATTCGCATCCCTTTAGATGAGGCCCTATCCGCAAAGATGCAAGCTGCTATGTATGCCCGCCCGTAGTGTCGGGACATCAGGACGCGATGCGCGCGTCAAGCGCTGTTCAAGGTCACCAACATGTGTTCATCCCTTTCCTTGCTCTGACTGCCCAGTCTTCACTCCTGGCTAGCTGGCTCACCCCTGTCCTCATTCTTATTGGCCGGCATTCTGCCTATAGCATTCACCCCACACCAGATATACCGCGGTGTTAGCATGACTCGTCACTTGAACTGCTCCCTGTCCTCAGTACACGTCCTGCCTATAGACAGTTCTCTGTTTTGTCTTCATGACATTCTGCCTACAGGCAGCCATCTGTTTTACATATATTACATTCGTCCTGGCTACAAACTGCCTTCCTTTTTCAAGCCATAACAGAAGCCTGGATCATTTATGTCTCTCGGATAATAAAGGTGAAAGGATGAATGATATCATTTATGACAAAGCATCCTCTCAAGACATGTATGACAATGCGAAACTCTTTTAGTACACAGAGTAAACGGGCGCCACGATTGTTGAAGATGATGACCCACCTCAAAGGCTTTCAGTAGGCTTTATGCTCGGGCCTGCCTAAGTTTACGTGCGTCTTTTGTACAGGTTCCATAAGAAACTTGTTCTGCTCTTTATAGTTTATATAAGGGCAGACTTGTTTAGCATGACTGTATTCTCTCCTCCTCCTTCATCCACCGGCCTACGATGGTAAGACACTGCCAACACGACCGGAGCTGGGCTCGTGTACGTTGTTTCCGTAGGAATAGGGGTTCGCACCTTACGTCGCTCGTCCTTCTTTACTTTCTCTCTCTTTCCCTTTTCCTTTCTTCTTCTTCTTCTTCTTCCATTGTACAACGTACTCTGCAATGCTCATCTCTGGCTTGTTTTCCTCTGCAGCACTGCGCCCATCCCACCTCAGGTGATCGAGCAGGTAGGGGGGTGGCAGTGGGGGAAGGAGTGAGGTTGACTCTTAACGCATTTGTTTCCTCACTAAAGCAAGATGATGCGCTTGAAGCTATCACGATGCGCTAGAAGCCGTGCCTTGGAGGATTGCCAACTGCCTGGGATAACTTGGACACCGCAGTCGGCCCAGTGTGTATCTTGTTCTGCGCAGTGGCTTATTGCGGTCTGAAAGTCAGGCTCAATGGCAGTTTCGTAACGTGGCCTTTATGGCGCCCCCAGACGGGAGCCTACCTAGCAAGGGGGTGTTGTTGTGGCGCGTGTTGAAGTGTGTTTCGCGGACGCCGCCTGCGCCCTACCCCATTTCCGATTTTGTCGACTTTTGTCTTGACATCGGGTTCAGGTGTGGGAGGGCTCACAGAGTGGGGTAGATCCGGCAACGCTCGTGGTGGCCATCGTCCAGAGCAATGGCCGAACGGTCGGAAGGTCACAGACATCACTTACCAGATTGATTTTGAAATTGTTTTCCGTAAATTGAATGAAGAAAGACATGGGCTCTAATTATTACTATGAACAGACGTGATGTGTTTGTTGTCTCATCGCTAAAGAAGAAGAGCCAGTTTTCGTTATACACAGGAGCCCGTAGGATTTGAGCAAACCCTAAGGGAGCAGAGTTAATCGTCAGACGATCGGTAAGTGATCGTAAGCTACGACGGGATCGAAGTTTGTACCGCGTGACATTGTAGTGACTAGCTCCACACGAAGTGCCATTGTGAACGCTTGTCGTGACTAGCTCAAGTCAAAGCGCACTTGTGAGCGCTTGCTGCTGCCAGTTTTTGGAACAACCAATCACAGGCCGACTCACACAGGATCTAATCGGAAGACTGCCGAGCAGTCATCACTTCAGACGCCGTCCGCTAGCTTGCGCTTTTGCGGTCGTTTGACAGTCAATTTCCTCTTGCCTACTCTCCTCTTCCTTCTGTAAAGAAGAAACTTTTCCTTCCATAACTTCTCATCCCCTTAGGAACCGGGCCCAAAGATCGCAGTTGCCAGGGGTTAACTTACTTAACCCCCTGCGATAGAATAATCTAATCGTGAGTTGTTGATTCACTGGTGTTGTTAGGGCAATTTTGAATGCCATCAGCTGTATTCCGCAAACCTAAACATTGATGTTTTTTAATGCCCAACCCGCATTGGCAAATGTACGTCAGTTCACCTCCGCGATTGGCATCGCCGCCACTGAGTCATGTTGCCTTCGCCGGTTAAGCGCGTGTGAAATTCCGTCAAAGCCTGACGCCAGTCATTATTCATGTATGCACCGGTTGGCCGCAGCCGAACAAAACATGGAGGCTATGCACTTAGATTGACACTTTTCTGAAGAGGTAACTGTTTGCAGAGCTTCCTGTGCGTTTCTGCGTCTCTCAGTAAAAGATCGTCCGGTCTAATATATAATACAGGGATTCTGATTGGTGTACATTTGTGCTTTCGGCCACTCGGAACTCGCATATTTACTTTCCATTGCAACAAGCAATGTCATATTGCTATAATAGGTAGCTGGCCGATAAATCGCTCATTTTGTAGCTAATGGAGAGCTAATTGAAAACTAGTTGCTCTATCGACAACAGAAGGATCCTCAAATTACAAGTCAGGGAAGACAGAATGAACTGGAACAACTTTACTGTGCTAGAGTAGCCTTACAAGAACCGCTGCAAGTGCCGCGTACAGAAGCCAGTCGAGTTTGTAAAGAAGTTACCGCTGCTGCGAAGCCCTGCATGTGGAGTGTGTCCTTAGCCAATTAGGTGGCACGGCGCGCATCGATTGGTTCAAATTAACGTGCACTTCAAGACACAAGTCGCTGGGGCGATCGTAGGACAGGCAGGACATAATAGGTCTCTCGTAGTGATTGACAAAGGCGTTGCGGGGGCGCTAGTCACGTGCGAGTACACAAAGACTTGGCTAGGGCAGAGAGGTTAAGTCAGCGCCGTAAAACTGCATGCAGGCCGCCACAAGCTTCCTGACTTATACCGATAATAGAGCAACCACCTAATTCCGCAGAGGCAAAACCTCTCGCAATGAGTAAAATCTTGTGAGCCGTGAATTGCTTTACCGATGGTTTATGGACCTCCTGCCTAATAACAGGTGCAAGGACCTGCCTAACCCATATTTGGTGATGAGTAGTCGTTCAACCAAAGCAATCAGCCACTCGAAGACATGTGGGCGTATATCTATATATTTTTCCAACACTCGTGTCTGTGAATCAGGCGGCCGAGTGATGATCGCTCTAATATCCCACATCGTTGATGAAGTTTCAACAACTCGAATGCCGACCAACAATCAATTATCGCACCAAAGGACAACAATCGCCGATGAGGCTAGGAGCCGTTAATAGGCATGGGCATACGGAAGCTTTGCGACTGCATCTTATGAGAAAGTGGCGACCCCAATCTGCGTGTCACGCTTGACTCTCACGGCTGTTAGTACGTGCGCAAATTTGCGCCTACCCCAATCCAGTCTGGCCGATCACCTTTAAGGCTGACTGACACAGGACCTCACTGCGACGACTGCCGCGCTCTCAAGCTCCAGACGCAGCCCCATCGGGAATGTTCGTGCACTCTTCCGCCTGTCAACTTCCTCTAACCAATTCTCCACTATCCCTGTACAGAATACCCTATTCCGATCACGTATCATTTCTTCATTTCCCCTACGGAACCGGGCCTGGTGATCACAGCGGCAAGGGTTTTGCTTATTATCTGAAGCCACTGAGATAAGTACTCCAACTCCTTGTGTATAAAGTGCACGCGTGCAAACAAAGTCTTGCTTACAAAAATATCTGAATCGGAACTGGCCTCTAGGGCCCGTCTGAATACCTTAGCGGCTCCAATGCCGATGTAGCCAGGACTAGGGGATGCACATCGTGAGAGCTGACATTGAAAACATCACTGACCTGCGGACTTTGATCTGCTGGGTTGTTGTGTTTGCTGGATCAACTCAGCTCACGTGTCAACCACTAACCTAATCCCATGGAAAATAGCTGTTCGTGATTTGATAAATTCGCAACAACGAGTCGGCTGAATTATTTGTTACAAAACCCATTATGCGTATATTGAAGACAATCTGAATTCGCCGATAGGGTTAACGCACAAAGATCAATTTCGACCGGCTTGCTAGCTATAATTCACTCAATACCTCTGGTATTTGTCGCTTCCTTAACATCTCCAGTGTAGACTCCGTCTCGAGGACGTCAAACGCAACCAGCCGAATGCTATCTTCCTCTCTTATTCTTATTTGCATGTTCAACAAAATGGGGTTGAAATATGCCTTGAATACCAATTTGCCGTTCCATTCGGGACCAGAAAGGCATTATCTACGTAGTCTGCCCATAACCTGCATCTATGGGATTGCAATACTAGTGATTGCTGTCATTTCAACACCAAGTCAGTTATGAAATTAGGAATTGGGGCACCTGCTGACATGCCTTTTACCTTTTCGAAGATCTTTGCTCAAGCGTTCAATACGTGTTGGAACAAAACTTCAGGATTTGAAGAAATTCGGCAACCAGTGAAGAAGATATACACGCTATCGCTAGAAAAAGAACTGTCAAACGTCAAGATGTCTCGGAGGCCGTCAGCTGTATTTATGCCTCGCTGGGCGTTGGAGTCGCACACAGACCCCCTTATATGGTCATAAACGTCTGGAGGAGTTTCTCGAATCTGGCACAGTTTTACGCTAAGCAACTACGTTCGAGAACATGGAAAATAGCTGTAAATGCAAACAACCGGGAAATGACGTCAACTCAGAAGCAAGTGCTTATTCGACGACAGCCGGACACACATTCACGTTAAACGTGGCCCCAACTCTCGCGAGACTTGATGAGCACATGAGCCGCGAGCTGCTTGAGTCACGGTTCAGAGGCCTCTGGTCTATTGAATGACCTCGCAACCCATCTTCGTTACTGATACTTATTTTGGCCAGTTCACTTAGCTAATTGGGGAGTGCGTGGGCGGACGCGGTTTCCAGCGTCAATGCCAGTTAGCCAGGTGGCCCAGCAATAACGCATATCTCTAAAATGGATGATGCAATTTCAGCGATCCACTACTCGAATGTCAGACAACAAACAATTATTGCACCGATGTTGACGAAGGGGACAGCCATTAATTGTCATAGGTGTGAAGCAACTTAGGGGCTTAATCCTATGAGCACTACAACTCCGTCTGCATGAACTATACATATCTAATGCTAGCTTTGATGCTGGTTTTAAGGCAGTATCTACAAACCCTGTCAAAAACATGGGTATACAGTGTTGCAGTAATAACGATTTCTGTCGTTGCAACGCCAAGTCAGCTATGAAATTGGAAATGGAAGCTCCTGTTGACATGCCTTTCAATATTTTAAAGTTATATGATAAAACCTGAAACAGGTGTTGGAACAGACCTTAATGTGGTGAAAAAGTTGTTGGACCCAAGTTGCTTCGCAGGTGAGGAGATGTAGACGCTATTGCTAGAACAAGAATTGTCAAAACGTCTCGGAGGCCGTCAGCCGCTTAAGTGCATCGTTGGGCATTGGAGGCGCACGCAGTCAGAAAGCAAACAGTAAGCGTCGGGTAATGAAGCTTAAAGACCCCCTGCTACGGCACTATACGTCCGCAGCAGTTTATCGAATCTGGCACGGTTGTGGGGAAGGCGACTTATTTGGAGAACCCAGAAAATTGCTCTGAACGCGAATAACCAAACACGCGCTGCAGTGCGGTGAAATAGCGCCAACTCGGGACTCTCCGCTCAAAGACGAGTGCTTGTAGTGACTAGCTCGCGTGGAAGCGAACTCCTCTAGAATCTCATGACTGCGGTTCTCGAAGTCAGCGAACAGCCAATCACAGATGCCACAAAGCTGGTCCTTAGCATGGCGACGAATAGCAAACCTACACTCGTGAATGCCCTCTCTGTCCACTGGCCTGGCTGCAGTAAAACTTTAAGTTTTGCCCTGACCAGCATCCTGGCTGATCGTGTTCTCCCAAGTCAAACTTCTTCCCCATTATTCTTTGTTCGTCCGTGTACATAATATACTATTTTGGCCTCCCTCGCTTCTTCTCTACTGAGGAACCATGGTCTGAAGCTCGCAGTTGCTAGGGTTTAACTTACTTAACCCCCTGCGATAGACTGGCCAGGCATTCGAGTTAAACGAGGACTCTGTTCTCGCGAGAATGTACAAGCATATGAGCCGCGAGCTGCTTGAGTCACGGTTTAAGGGCCTCTGGTCTATTGAATTACCTCGCCAACCCATTTTCGGTTTGGCCAATTCACTTAGCTAATTGGGGAGTGCGTGGGCGGACGCGGTTTTCAGCGTCAATGCCGGTGAGCCAGGTTTCCCAGCAATAACGCCAATCTTTAACATGGTTGATGCAAGTTCAGTGATTAACTACTCGAATGTCGGTCGACAAACAATTATCGCGCTAAAGGTTGACAGTTCCTGACGAATGGGGCAGTCGTTACTTGTCATAGGTATGCATCAACTTCGCGACTGCATCTAATGAGCACTGCAATACTGCACTGTGTATAAACTACGCATATCCGATGCCATCTCTTATGATGTCTTCGAGTAAGCATCAGAACTGTCAACCGAATTAAATTCTTGTTCCAGCTATCGTGTATAATTCTTCTCCTCTGCTTTGTAGATTCCCTTGTGTCCCACTGTCTTATAACCGTTCTAAATGTTACTGTCTGTCGACTATACGTGCCTTACTTGTGTTGCGGTCCTGATATAACTTTACTGATAAGTTAGATTTAGCCCCAAATACCGGCCTCACCGAATTAGGAACGAACCTCACCTTCATAAAATCCATTTGCTCTGCTGCCTAGTATGAAAAAGAGAACATAGAGTTGCGTGTCCTTCAGCACGGGGCATAGTGCGGCAGCAAAACGAGTCCTGCGTTTGTGAAATCTAACCTAGCATTCCCTTGTTGAATTACACTTTTGCTCGTTCTCTGTCAGGCAAAATGAAGAGAGCACTATTTGACTGAAATGGAGGACGAAGCGTTGCTAGTGGAAACTACATCAATAAAACCAGCCAACTTCCACATGTCCCTTAGGTATGGGAGCCAAGACCGACTGTGTAGGCTTCTTCTGGTGGTACATGAATGTCAGCAGCAATCAATTCATGTTCATTAAAGATCGTATTACGGTGGAAGCACCTGCATTTATGTAGGCTCATTTTAGGGCCAGCCTTGCGAGCTGCAGATCAATTTTTTCGTTCTGCTATATTGTGGCATTTCCAAATGCAATGACGTAACGCCGATACCTGAAAAATGCACATTTATGCATATGAGAAGAAGAGGTGATCACGGGACCATAGTTTTACTTTCCTGACGTTTCAAAAGCGTACAGGCTTCCATCATCAGAGGTGGGGGGTGTACCGCGCCTCAGTCATAGTCAATAGGGTTTAAGCCAATGGAAAGGAAGGGGGGGGTGCGGGGCATGGGAGGGATGTTCAATCATCGACGCCTTGAGGTGGATTAATCTCAGTCAAGGGGTCTCCCATGGGATTCTTCTGTCAGCTTTCACTGATCTAAGCTGCCGTCCTAGGCCGGTGATCCTGTTTGTGTTCATACGTCCATCTGGTTTCGCACCTGCAGAATGAGCGGATGAATCAGCTAAGCTGATGATTGCTCTTTCCAGTTGTGGTGCTTCTACGTCCACCTTCTGATGACGGAAGCCTGAACGCTTTTTAAACGTCAGGAAAGTAAAATTGTGGTTCACGTGATCGCCTCTTCTCATTTATGCCCGGGGACTCGGATTTTCGCTTCAATTAGCAATATATATATATATATATATATAGTGGCATATCTGCGTACACCGATCTGTTAGAGGATCCACTCGTCTGTCCATATTGCCATTAGAGCTCCAAATCCCCATATATACATATATATGCCAGATAGTAATGCATAACCTGCTGAATTGTAGCAGCGACGTTAGAAAAACCGAACTACTTTGCCTTACATTCAAAGAGACCTCTGGGAGAACGAACGACGTTTTAGGGCGATTCCACTAAGCCCCACAGGCGTTTTCGGTGTTAGCCAGGACCTGCAAAAATGAACAATATAGCACTATGCGGGAGATATTTCGACGCTATAAAAGCGAAAATAACTAACGATGAGCACGTCGAGGACTTAAGTTTGATACGAAGTGGTTGTATCCAGTCTTAAATGCTGAATGCAATGTCCTGTTTTAGATGGCCGTGTACACACAGAAAGTCAATTCAATCGGATTATCAGCATTATAGAAGCAGATATTTCATTATTAACATGCCAATAGAACAAAGAGAGATGCTGTGACTACACTCTATGGGAAAAAGCAAGTGGTCTATTTCAAAGCAACACTGATGAAATGTGTCGTTTGCAACCTATCTCCTTAAGAATTATGGCAATCTTCTGCGGCTAAAATTAACAAAACATTGAGTTTTGAATAATTCCGTTAGGATACCATTGCCGTTTAGGGCCGACAATGTGTTCAATCAATTGACAGTTAAAGAGGTTAACAGTACAATCTAGCTCACATCTACGAGTGCTTCGAAGTCGATTTGGATTAAAGATCCGGAAAATGCTCTGCCAATGCAAACCGTCTAAAATTATGTTTATGGATTTAAGTGAACTCGCAGAGAAAGTACATCGGGCGAACTTAGACATAGTAGGTAGTCAGATGCATTTACCACTTGCTTATATGACTTCTCCGGCCACGAAAATAAGCGCTCTCCTGAAATTTCGCAAAGGTTACGCCCAGTATTTATTTATTCATTTATTTCTGCGTCCGAAAAACCGATCTTTTATCTTTAAAGAGCTTTAGATAGTGGGCATTCTGCTGACCCAAAAAAGCACTTTTAGTTCTTTCTCGTGCTCAAACAGCTCGGGCAGAACACTGGTTGAAATCAGCACACACTAGAAGGGCGAAACCTAATCCATTAAAACAATAAGAATATGAGGGTAATTCTGGCCTTGTCCCAATAAGACCTATTCATTTTTGATTTGCACACGTCGTGCATTAAAGTGCTTTTCAATAGCGTTTCTGTGCGACCCTTTTACAAGTTAGATTATGCGTGCTCTTAACAACGGAATTAGTTTGCTCATCCTGGTTTTCTGAATAAATTCAACCTGCTACGTCCCAGTTTCTCCTTATCCATGTTTTGGATCGAAAGGGGGTAGTTGATATACAACTGGAAAGTATCTTCATCCCTAACATCCTGCGGTTTTTATCTCATTTGCTCGAGCTGGTGGCTAAGGTTGTCGGTTGTTGATTTAGCCTGGTAATCAGATTGGTTAATCCGGACGTTGGAGCAAATATATTCATCCGCCAAACTGATTTTGTGTTTTTCGCCCGTAGAATTTTTCGTGCATGTTATTCATTCACGTTAATTGCTTCTTACAGTTTCATCCTGCGAGCAACGAGCAGGTTTGCCCACAAATCAATTCGTGCATCACTTCGGTTGCCCTCGCTTACTGCAGAACGAATTTACTGTGAGCGTCCTAGCACGTCCGAATTGCCGAAATTAATCACTCGCAAACACGTAAAAATGTATGTAACTAGGCTTTAAGTCGAATTTAATACATTTTTAAAATATAAATTAATATGAATTTGTTTAAAAATATCAAATTATATAGGAAAGCGTCAACTTCGGAAAACCTTAAAAATTCTAAATGTGATTAAAAATGTAGATGTAATTGTCAGGCGAAGTCTTTGGTGTACCATTTTGTGCCTGTATATATATTAAGAGAGTAGGAGTTCTTCATTTGTAGTTCTCTTACTGGATTACAATTAGTTTCAGATTGCCCTTGAAATGCCATTAAATACTTCACGATCTTTATTATGTTCAATCGAGTGACCATAAATGTGGCTTCTATTCTATATTTTTATCTAAAACTTCGTAATAAGACATTGCTTGAAAGCATTTACCAAGGTATTGTGTTTTCGGACATCCCCTTTACTTACATGCGTGAAGATTTGAGGTCCAGATATCTTATCGTTATTACCATCACTCAAGGAAGAGGAGGAAGAAGGTACGGGAACATGGACCTAATTATATTGAAACTGACGTTTCGGACACTCGCTGGGTTCCACCATCAGAATAACTAGGTGATTTTTCCTGTTTTCCGGGACTGTGTTGTCCTTGCTGTATGCCTAGTGTAATATCCGTGCTCGACGCACGAACTTTGATCTGTCCGTTGACTCACCGTGGGTTTGACCACTGCTGGGCTCGCGTGCCCTTTGTCCCCTTTGCAGCTGGTGTAATTCGGTGTAATGACTGGCCTGTTCCTCGTCGGCCGATGGACTAATCAGTACTTGCTACCCACGTGAGTTGATGACAATCTCGAGGGCGCGGTGGTGACGTAGTGTTCCACGCCGGTCACGTGGTTCCTGGCCGGCTCCTTCATTATTTTCCTTTAAAGGTAGTTGTATTCCACGCTCGAGTTTGTTTTACCTTCCTGTTGGCCTTATTCGAACTGACTCGGGCCGTGTGCGCAATGCCCGGTAGGCCGGATGAAGGTCTATGAATCTAACAAGCGTACAAATCGAAAAACACGTTTTCAGTAGTAATCTAGCCATCTTGTCATTGGCTCGGACTATTGTCCTTGCTTTGTCGAAGCCGAAAACGTGGTTCTTCTGCTGTGCGGGGTTATAGACCATAGACAGCTTATCCTTGCGGTTGATTACTTGTTGATGCTCATGCAACCTTGTGCCAAGGCGTTGGCCCATTTCACCAGCATACCTTTCATCTCAGGTTTGGCATGTTAGGCTGTCGACCACGGCTGATTATTCTATCAATGGTAGTGGGTCTTTGAGCCGATCCCGAATGATTTCAGCATTCTTGCAGTCGCTTCCGATACATTCTTCAACTAAGAGATTGTGAGCCAGAACTTGGGATCCTCTCCCTTCAACCGCTCAGTGTGGGGCTTCCTAAGAGACTTGCGTATGAACGACTTTGTATAATTGTTGGCTTTAAACAGGGCAGGCAAGTATTTAATATCCTTCTTCTTCCCACTGTAGTCGCTGCAGTGTTTCTGAACGCGTTGGAAGAGGGTTCTAACACAACTGCGTTTGTGCCCAACAGGGTGGTTGTTTTTGAAGTGGAAGATACACATGGTGTTAGTTGACCTACGATAAACCGTCGTCCTTATCTTCTCGTCTTTCAGCTTCTTCACCAGTGGTCGTTTCGGTCATAAATTTAGCCTCACCCATACGTATTGGGTGCAGGGTCTGTCGCGTCGAAGGCACATAAGCACCTGAGGACTGCAAGCCATCTGCAGGTGTGAGGTTAAAGGGATAAGTTATTTTGCGAAAATTCCCATTGAAAAATTCAGAAGATGAATTGGCGAACATACGTTTGTTTTCGATAATTCTCATCAGGCCTTTACATTTATAGGGTAATTAAGTAAATTGACTATGCGGGTTAGTAGAAAAAAGGAAGGACGGTTGTCAGGGGAGGGGGAATGGGGGGTCAAAACGGGGTCAACAGTTGGTCCGCGTTAGGGGGAGCTGGTAGTCGGTTGAGGTGTTAAGCCGCTGGCTGTTGGATTAGCAGCTTTTGACCATGGTAACTGTGGTGCCGCGACGGAATTCTTTTGGGCGCAAAGGATGGGTCGGCGTAGCCTGATTGCGGCCGCTTCTGCCGTAGCCAAGAGACGCTGTCCAAGAAATTTTGAGTAGCTTGAGGGTACCTTGTAGATAACTTGGAAGGCCTCTTTGGCATCCACGCGATGGTCAGAGTCTACCAGATGCGCTAGAATGGAACTGTTAACACCCTTTATTTGACCCTTTCCTAACCATGCTGGGATGTGTTCTCGGACTCTTTGGACTCTTATTTCTACTAACCCGCATAGTCAATTTACTTAATTACCCTATAAATGTAAAGGCCTGATGAGAATTATCGAAAACAAACGTATGTTCGCCAATTCATCTTCTGGATAAGTTATTCACAAGAACGGCATGCGTGTTGCCTTACTGGAGTAGTATTATGGTTGGAGAGTTATTTTACCTTTCCGTTTCTTTCTTGCATGTACTCCTCGGAGGGAGTGTCTGACAGTGATGCCGAAACCCTTAGTTTTTTTTATCAACAAGTGTCAGCAATAAAGATTGAAGTCTTATATTTGGACGTTGTGTAGTTGTTATAATGGCACTCGTAAATTAGCACTGGAGTTACAGGCCTGTCTAGGCACTACAGAACCTCCGTTGTTAGAGCAACATAAACAAACTGTTTGAAAGTTCCAAATTGTATTGTCAATTGGTTGTCATGACAGCGGCAAATGAAGTGTGGAAACCTGCGCAAGGCAAACCCTTTTTTCTGACAGCACGCTCTGTAAAGCAAGGAGGGCTCATAATAGGTTTTAGTTGTCAGAACTGTGCGGAATGCCACAAAAACCACCTTCAGAAACTATTGTAGTCTGAAGCTCAGCTTGGAGGACGGAACAGTATCTCCAGTTACCAAGGCTCTAAAAAGCGACTTGAAGATGTTATCATGATGTAAAAGCTAGTCAGTTCATTATAGTGGAGAATAATTGTCACACGCCCTATCCCCCTCCCCTCCATTAGAGGCTCATAGCAAGTCCGAGTCGGACGGGCTGAAGCTGATGAGATCGTGTATGTTACCTAGAGTCTCGATTCGGTGCAGGCTGTCTGCCTGTTTGGCCTCATTTTGGTTCGGGGCCTTTGTGCATGTGACGCGCAAGTCAATACGACATTCTTAGAGCAGTGATCGTCGTCTTTTGTGACAAAAGTCTCAACTAAGATTGAAAAATACTATCATACCTTACAACTTGGGGATCGGGTTGGGGAGAGGGGATAGTGTACCATTGATGATCATGATCACAGCCCCCTCACCCCATCTTGTTGCATGTTCACACACTCCTCGACACGCCAAAAACGTCGAAGGTAGGATTTTCACTGGACTCTGCGCAGTACCGAAAAACATTATGAGTTTCCCCACCGAAAACCAATTTGGGCCTTCGTAGCCTGACCTGCAGTATCTGCTGCCTTTGATGCGTGCAATTTTAGGGGAGAAACTCGATGCAGGTCACGTCCACCTACTCAACAGAATGCTATCCTTCCTCCGCGTAAATCGTCTGACCGCGCGTTTTGGCCATCAGCCGAAATGTGGTGCTGAGCATTAAAATGCGGACGATGGTCATTGCTTAGACTTACCTCTGGTGAGGTCAAATAAATTTTGTGACAAAGGCTCGAGGTATCCGTTCCTGCTAACAGGTAGCAGACCTCGGTCAGCTTTACTTTCCGCTCGTCACACCGTGTGCGTGCGTGCGTTAGTTTTTTGTGGACGACAGCACACATCTGTGCACTTACACAGGTATGTTTGCATTACCCCAGTTTGGTACGACACGCAGGCTCTAAATGGCAAAAACAACACCAACCAGCTTGTGAAAACATCCGGCTCTTTTTTGACAGCAAAGTCATGTGAACTCCCTGCTGGGCTTGTAAATGTAGCAGGCCCAGAGAGAATGCAATGAATTGGTTCGAGTTTTATCCGGACACATCTCAGACTGGCCAATTAGTCCAAAACTGTAGGACTTGTAAGCAGGGTTTCGAAAATTCGAAATCCTGGAAACAGGTGAGAAGAAGTAGATGTGATAGCTGGGACAAGAATTTTATTCGTCTGACATTATGTAATCCATCACCGATCCATCAGTAACGATAATAACAGAAAAAGGTAGCTTATACACAGAGAGATGCAGTAGTTATGGGATAAATCGCTATGCTACTGCATACTAATGACATTTAATGGCGTCTCCACCCTATCGAGGATAGTGGCTGGTGTGCGGGTTGTGACCTGCTGAACCTTCATCACCCCAGGTGGACTTGGGTGTGATAATTGCTCGGTCATCTGGCCCCCTGGTGCTGGCGTTGAACAACGTTCAGAAAAAGGAGAAGCGATCACTAGAGCAAGAGTTTTATAGTCTGACGTTTCAGATTCCGTCGGGAATTCTTAATCATAGGTAATCGTAGAAAAGTCTGAGACATGCGCAGATAAAGGTGATATATGCACAGATTGCACGGTATTTATAGTTTGTAGCGGTCACCCGCATGCGTTCTGTAATTGTCAGTTCCTGCAGCCTCCGCTTGAGGTCTTAATTGGTGTGGTGAAGGGTCATTAATTGCCACAGTGTCCTTGTCCGCTTCGGATGCGGATTTGATAATTGCGCGACAATTATGCCCGCCGTCGTCAGAGTTGTTTCTGCGCCCGGCCCTTCCCACGTGAATTATTAGGGAATTTCTCAGTACAGCGAATGGGAACGCCAAATCGTTGCGCTTGTTCATGGACTGGGGGCCTGAGAACTATGACTCGAGCAGCTGGCGGCTCACGCAGTTGTCACCTCTCGCGAGAATTTCGGCCTTTTCAAACTTGAAAATATGGCCGGGTCCCGTCGAGTGAGCTACAGCCTGGGAGTTGCCGTCTTTCTTCCTCACCGTCGCTGCATGCGCATGTCTCAGACTTTTCTACGATTACCTATGAGTAAGGATTCTCGACGGAATCCGAAACGTCAGGACAATAAAATTCTCCTGACATTACTTATGCATACCAGCATCAGAGGTAGGATTCGATGCGTGTAGTTTATACAGAAGGAATTGTAGTACTTATAGGATTCAGTACCTAAGTTGCTGCACACCTATGACAATTAATGGCTGTCCCCTTCGTTACCATCGGTGCGATAATTGCTTGTGGGTCAACATTGGAGTAGTTGATCGCTGAAATTGCATTGCATTCCATTTTAGAGATTGGCGTTATTGCTGGGCCACCGCCTCGCCCACGCGGTCCTCAATAAGCTAATTGAATTAGCCAAAATAAGTATCAGCTTCGCAAATGGGTTGGCAAGGTCATTCACTAGACCAGAGGCCCGTGAACTGTGATTCAAACAGCTTGTCAATTATCAGTAGAAATGAGGCTTCGTTTAACGTTGGATGAGCCGGTGCTTCTGAGTTGGCGTCATTTCCCGCACTGCTGTCGCGTGTTTGGTTAGTTGCATTCAGAATTATTTTCCATGTGTTCCAACGTGGTTTCTTTGACGCCGACAACTGTGTCAGCTTCGATAAACTGCTCCAGACGTTTATGGTCGTAGCAACTGGGTCTTTAGGTTTCATTACCTGACGCCTACTGATTGCTTCCGGTCTGTTTGCGACTCCAACGCCCAGCAATGCAATAAGGCAGTTGACGGCATCCGAGACCTTTTGACGTATTACAGTTCTTTGTCCAGCGACAGTATCTACATCTTTTTCACTGGTTGCTATTATGTATTGAAAACGGAAGGCAGTTTGTAGGCCGGACGAATGTAATATAGGTAAAACAGAAGGCTGCCTGTAGGCAGGACGTGTACTGAGGCCGAGAGCACAGTTCAAGTGACAGGTCATGTTGACACCGCGGTGTATAGGGTATGGGGTAAATGTAATAGGCCGAATGCTGGCCAATCAGAATAAGGACCGGGGTGAGCCCGCTAGCCAGGAGTGAAGGCAGGGCAGTCAGAACAAAGAAAGGGGGTGAACAGGTGTCCATGCATGACCTTGACAAGCGTTTGACGCGTGCATCGCGTCATGATGTCCCGACACTACGTTCAACCGCGGAAATTCTGTTCCAACACGTGTTTCACGCTTTACCGAAGATCTTCAAAAGGTAAAATACATGTCAGCAGGTGCCCTCAGCTCCAGTTGCATAACTGACTTGGTGTTGAAATGACAGAACTCGCTAGTATTGCAATCCTGTAGACGCATTTCATGGGCCGGCTACGTAGATAATGCCTTTGTGGTTCCGAATTGAACGGCAAATTAATTTTAATAGGATATTTCAACTCCATTTTGTTGAGCATGCAAATAAAAATTAAAGAGGAAGATAACATTCGGCTGGTTACTTTTGACATTCTCCTGAATGCGTCTGCACTCGTGATGTTACAGAAACGACAAATACCAGAGATATTGAGTCAATGATAGCTAGCAAGCCGGTCGAAATGGATCTATATGAGTGAACACTATCGGCGCACTCAGATTTGCTTCATCACACGCATAACGGATAAGAAATATCTAATCCAACCGGCTTTGTGTTGCGAGTTTACCACATCACAAACAGTTATTCTCCACGGTATAAGGTTCATGGCTGACACGTGATATGAGTTGATCCAGCAAACACATCAGTCCGGCAGATCAAAGTCCGCAGGTTCAGTGATGTTTTCAATGTCAGTTCTCGTGATGTACACCCTGGCTCCATCGGCATTCTGACCGCAGAGGCGAGTTCCGACTCAGTTTTTTTGTTAATAACGCTGTGATTGCTTTACCTGCCACTTTGCATGCACGAGAATCCACGTAATTGTTCTCGTGTGTAAATTCTGCCGCCGGAAACCAACTGCTTAGCAGACGATGGAGGTGCGATAGCTTCTCTAAGGAAAAGAGTGACGACGTAACTGGAGTAAAATTAAAATTCAAGTAGCTTATATTTTTCCCCATAGCCACTTCAGAATTAGTGCAATAAAAAGCAGTGTTTTTGGGAAGTCCTTGGCCTTCCTTTGTTAGTATACTGCACTCACAGCACGTGGTTGAGACCAAAGTCACCACCCAGTTACAGCCGGGTTTTTCTATTGTAAGTACAGTAGATTGCAAATCTGATAAAATGGGGATGTTTTTATTTTGTGCATTCGGTTGACATGAGGCGCAAAATTCTGTTTACTAGAAATGAGTACCGTTCATATAAGTATACTTGGGGGACAATAGAGGCGGAAAAGGCCGAAATCCCGCGTTTATTGATATCCAAGGAATTTCCTACGCTAGTAAACGCTGCGGAAAAAAACTTCTTGTTTGTGCATGTTGTACAATGAAAGAGCATTCATGAAGAGCGGGAACTTTTTATTATGTGTTTACAAAACAGAAAATTTTGTTTTGCGTCCATGAAATTGAGGTAGGTGTACGTATGAGATTAAGCATTATTGTAGGGGAAAGAAGAACAAAGTCAGTATATAAAATGTTTTCCTACATTTCGTGCCTTAGAGTTAAGTTATAAGTTTACGAGACCGAAAGTTACTTTACTACGCCAAAATTACTGATCGTATTTGACTGTAAATGATATGTCGTGAAATATCATAAGTTTTCTCTGTAACGCCGTAAATGAACCCCGTCCAAACGCTTCCAAATAATGAAGAAAATCAATTAATATAAAAACTTGAAATGGAACATTCAAAATAAAATCATATTCAAAAATATCTAAGGACATATCCTGTCACCCTGTTGTGCATTTGCAATCAAATACCGGTGCCCTGATGTGAAAAAGTATACTAAAACTGCTCCAGTTTTCATAGAAAAGTAAGTTCTAATATTTTGAGCAGAGTATTTATCCCTAATCCATTAGGGCAGTCAAAAAAACTGGTCAAAATCTTCCATTTTTATCTTGACTTCATATTCAAAAAACGTAGAGCACACAGAGATTCGACACCGAGCTATATAACTAAAACACTTTTGAAGAGATCAATTCTTATAGCAAGTATTTAATTAATCATAGACTTATTCATGGTAGACTTTTGTTGTGGACATTGATTTTTCTTGGCCATGAGTTGATATGTTTAGGTGATTCAAGAATCTTGACCCACACAGACAGCTGCATAAGGAAAATTGTTTAAAAACTCATTAGTTGGGTAAATGTTCATACGATATTTCTGATTTCGAAGTTTTTGGTAACTAGGTTGAACAAAATCGAAATGTAGGGACGAACGAAGAAAAAACCCTGAAATTCTTAAAGTGTTAAGCAGACGTTCGAAACCATCTGCAACTCATCGCATTCAAACTCTCGAAATAATTGCGAAGGAATGTGACAAAAGAATATTTCTTTTGATATAGACATGATGGTTTGAATTTGATTACAAGTACAATCATAATGTAACTTTTTAGACTACAGCCAGCCTCTCCGCGTGTGGCCTTCAGTGTATTTTTTTTCCTGCAAACAGCCCTGACCTAAATCCAGTCGAAACCCTTTCGCAATTGTCGAAAAACATTGGCATAAAGCCAAAGGGGTCTTTCCATGGATTAGAAAGCGGATTATATTCTCAATACCCACATTGCACAGATAACCGTCGATAATTTGGCAATTTTCATGTTCGATAACCGTACTGCCAGTTTAAATGTTAATGGACGTTAAAAGAAATATTAAATGTTGTATTTGTACATATTCTGTATTACTTTGACGCTTTGTTGAGATCCCCTGCCTAAAAAACATTTACATTTCACATTGGATCATTGACCTGTCATATAGCCATTACCTGAGTTTGCAGATTTTTTTCAAAATTAAATATTTTTTGCTAGTGAATAGTAATTTGTCAACCAACCTATGTCTTCCTTTTTTTTACGGTTCTTACTTTACTGCTATAACAGTTTGGGGCAGGCCGCGCGCGCTGACTTCGCGCAACATGACATTTACTGCCTATACCACGACATTTCATGAGCCAGGCAATCTCTTGTACTTACATTTTCTGGTTCAATGTACTATTGGTACTATTGTAGGATGTTGTCCGTCAGTCTACGGAAGAAAGCTATATGAGATTGCAAAGCTTGCCTACCTACTACGAAAACTCTATACCACGGCATGATGATTTGTCCAGGCGCGCATGCAGTAGCAAGCCAGCCAGCCAATAGCGGATCAGTAGGGATCTAAGCCGTGGGTCTGCTCAGGCAGGCTCGGGGCTGCGTACGCGTCAGTCTGATAGCGTAATGTGGGCACGAAAGCGTAAACATCATGCGGGAGTGAGTCACTGGCCGCTTGCGCCCTTACTTGGCCAATAGCAGTCCACGGTACCTGTGATTGGCTGTTCCGGAGGCGAGTTGAGACTGGCGATCACGTGACTGCTGACAGGCGTGGCGCAGGTGGTGGTGGACGGCGCTGCAGACCTCCCACTCGACGGCCGTAACTGTCATCCGGATTAGATTCGCGACACACAGTTTGCCCGACATTGATTCAATTAAGCCCCTATGCAACTACTTTCCGAGGCAAACCAATGAAAGGCATTGTTATTATATCTTTTGGAAAACCATGCATGGCCAGTAGTCAGGCGTCGACGATGGTCGCTAATTTTGCATTGCCGCTTTCCTGGGATTTCTAATCCAGCAAACTCGTTAACACTGCCTTTGTACTTATTTGATGGATTTTTCAGGATAAAGGAGGTAAGGAAGATTTGTAAGGCTGCCCAATCAGGACACGGTAAGAGGAATCGTTCACAATACATGTGGCTTGGTGCCAAATTCTGGGAAAGTAGGTTTATGTTTAAAATTAAGGGTTAAAATTGAGTATACTGCTAGGGTTAGGGCTAGGATTATGTGAACGGTTAACAGTTTTGTTCATGTTAACTGTAGGGTTAAGGTTCGAGATTAAGGTTACACTTTAGTTGTATGTTCAGGGTTGTGTCAGGGTCAAGATTCAATGGCCCCTTCTTAATTTGGCCTTTATGGCGCTCCCTGTCGGGCGCCTGCCTAGCGAGACGTGCTGTTTGGTAATCGTGTTGCGTGTTTGTCGCCCCAGCCATCCCGCATTATTTTTTCCGGCCTTCTTGACTCTGTCTTGAAAACCGGAATTAGATGTGGGAGTAGTGGTCAGAGAGTTGGGTAGACCCGGCCAGTTTGCCTTCACTATAATCGGCCACAGTCACCGCGTGTTTCAGCTCATTGGAGCTCGTAGTGGATATCGTCGAACTATCTTTAGATTCAACACAAGAGAACGTTTCCTATCCCTGAAATTTATCGCAAGGTCACAGATTTAAAATTGTCTGAGCGTTCTTATTCCCATGTCCTGTTTAGACGGCCATGCAAATTTTCCTTACCGACTTCTTTGGTGTCTGTTTCAGTTATGTTCAGACTGTAGGTTGCATGACCTCGCTCAGCAAATACGATGTCACGATGTTTCGGTCCGGCGTGGGGATCTACTCTGTGAGTCCAACGAGCAACGACTCCTGTAATACGGGACTAATAGTAGGGTGTTTACTGATTGGGCAAAAGGTGACAGTAGACAGAGGATTCAGCAAAATAGTTGATAAAATGGCATAGCACAATGTCCATCCGAAATGTTGAAATGCAGCTAACAGAGGACGCTTCTGACAGTTGTTAGAGCACCAAAAGGTAGCGGACATACAGTTTATGCTGTAACCGAGTATATTCCTGTATCAGCACCGGTTATGTTCCCCCAGTACGTGTTAGGAAGATAAGACAGGATAGGATAACTGATGTACTGTCACTTGTACAAGTACATCAACTCTGGTCCGTGTGTCCAGCAGTAGCCTTCTGTGGCCGGTCTCGTCTAGGCAGCGTGTCCAGAACAGAGTCCCCGTTCTGCTAGCGCCTCGCTATTTAAGGGGCAGTCATCGTTACTCTCCATTGGCTCTCCATTGTCATCGTGCGCACGCTCGCTTACGCATATCTGGCATCTGTCCTCAGCCTGACCTCACTGATAACGGCACTCGGCTCCAGGGCCGTCTGACTTCGCGTGCCTTCTTTGTCCTAGCCTGTATGCACCGGACGTCCTCACGTGGCCTCGTACGGTCTGACGTCTGGGTGACGTGTTCGGCCACCCCAACACCTCCCTCTGTTACAAGGGTTGAATTGTCCGGCGTGACCTTGGACTGTCTGTGTCTCTGTCTGGGTGACGTGTTCGATCCTCCCAACAGTTTACTGAGTCGCAAACGAGATAAATCGAAGTCCTGTGGGAGGCCGTGGTCAGCACCACTGTGCTGACTCATCTACCCTTCCCTTGTCATGTATTGGGTACTCGCGCGTGACAACCTCCCCCGCACGCTCTTTATCGATCGTTGCTAGAGCCGCCCGTGTTGTCCTGTCCGCCTCACGCTCTCGGTCGAGTCGCTGCTTGAGCCGCGCGTAACCTCGAAGCCAATCAATGCGCGCTGCTGCATGCGACAGAGGACAACACTAGTAGCAAGTGCAGATCCGATATAAATCCGACATATGTATCCGAATTTTTCCAGTAGGATTCTTCTATGTATGCCCGTCTGTAGTGTCGGGACATCATGATGCAAGGCCCGCGTCAAGCGCTGGTCAAGGTCACTGACATGTGTTCACCCCTTTCTTTGTTCTGGCTGCCCAGTCTTCACTGCTGGCTAGCGGGCTCACCCCTGTCCTTATTCTGACCGGTCAGCATTCAGCCTATTACATTTACCCCACACCATATACACCGCGATGTCCACATGACTCGTCACTTGAGCTGTGCTATCCTCCTCAGTACACGTCCTGCCTACAGACAGTCCTCTGTTTTGCCAACATGACATTCTGCCTACAGGCAACCTTCTGTTTTGCATACATTACATTCATTCTATCTACAAACTGCCTTTCGCTTTCAATACATAATAGATTCCAGGATGGAAGCCACTTGGATTTGCTAAAGGCCTCTAACACAGGAGACTGTCATTTTTCTCCCTTCTTCGCTAACGAACTTAACATGACTCACCCTCTCTTAAGTCAGTGGTTCGTCTGTCTTGTCGCGCCAACCGGTCTAGTGTGACAATCAAAATTTCTCACTGGTTTTATTTATTATTTCTGACGACGGTAAGGACCATTGGTGAATTCAAAAGCAACGATGAAATTATGATTGTCTCAGCAGACGAAGGATGGACAACCGTAATCATGGGCAAGTCCAGCCGCTCGGAGTCTACTTGATCCACCCTTGGAGCAAATCCACGCGGATCACATCCTGGGATCCTAATGGAGAAATCTGGATACATATGCCGGATTCATACCGGATTTTGTCCACTTTGTTACGAGACGTAAGGCCCGGAGTCAAGCGGTCCCAACAGTTGAAATTGACAAACATGTAGCCAATAAAAAAATGCAGGAAGAACGACCAACAGACCAGCAGGCGTTTCAAAGTTTTTATGTATTGTATTTATTTTAATATTATTCTAGATACTTTTTTGAAAAAATATTTAATAAATAGAAATGGTGGTCGTCTACTTCAAATTACCTGTGGTCCAACTTACCGTTCTGGAGCAAGTCAAGTATAGTCCGCAGCGCACACCTTCAATTTACATTCGAAATAACTTACAAGAAGCCTCGGATATGTTTTCTTCGCGTTTTTGGAAATTCTTAACGACAAATAAAAACGGTAAAACGCCCGCCAATATATTGGATTCTCCGCCACGTGTGTCCAAATAGGCTCTTTCAACTAACAAAAAACATCTAAAGATAGCTAGCAACAAGCGCTTGGCACAGCCTTTTTTAAGATCCTTTCTCGCAGTAAAAAGCGCATTTCACCTACTTTGCATTCTTTCCCTTCTGATTTGGGAAGCATCGTTTTTTCAACAGAACGACTTCGACAGCTGTCTAATCTTAACCTCCCTCCTGAACTCTGATGCTGATTCTAACCACCAACCCTAAACCGGCATTCGAACCCCAAAAGTAACCGCGACCGTAACTCTTAGTGCTAATCCCCAAACTTAAGTCCTCGTAGTGGTCACGTCTGTCCGATGCCCTCCCAACTCTTGACGCCACAGACGAGGTCACTCAGAGCATAGGAACTCGCGCGAAAGTAGTGTTCCCGTGAGCCTTGTGCCTATGCGCAAACGGACGCGCGCACAGGCTAGCCAGCCTTCGCCCATCTCAAGGTCGCACCGCGACCTCTAGTCTAGACATCAGCCGTGTGATTAGCCGCCGTATCAAAGCATGCGCCGGTGATTCCTGATGTTTTCATCACTCCGGAATTGACGCCCTGGAGGAATAGTTGTCAACTGAATGCAATTATCCGGTCAGCGATCCCTCTCCCGCTGACCGCATCATTGCATTCGTTCGACAACTATTCCTCCCACTCGGCCGCGTAATTAAATGCGACCAACGATTATTTGCTAACATATTTAATCGCCTGTAGAATCTTTTGTTAATCATCGTATTGAGTTAGCTGTTTTTGCATAACTCTCATGCTGTCTGAAGACGACCTGGGGAACCAGAGTTGAAAATTCACACATTAAAGCACTCCCTTCCCAAAGAACTTCTTTTACCGAATTATACTTCTTGGGATGCAGATTTTACAATATACTCCTTCATCATAGTTTACTTAGCTTCGTTTATTTAATTTGTTTATAGTAAACTTTCCATTTACTCTTTAGTGCAGTTTTTTTCAAGTTTATTATGATTTTATCTTGTATTTTGGGTTTTCGATTTCTTTTTTCGTTTAGTTTACTCAAGGTCCAGACCGGCCATGTTACCTCTCCGACAACAATCAGCGGAACACGGTGAGGAAGTCTTTCAAGTACACATGAAGCTGCAGGAAGACGTTCTAGTTATCGCTGTGTTCATTAGTTGGCGTTGGTGCGTAGACGGAGACGACACATATGATTATAAAGTTACCCTTAGGCCACAGCTAGACCATCGAGTTATTGAATAGTTCCGATGTAGGGTTTGCCCGTTCCGAGGGGGCAAAATCCGCACCATGTCTATCAGAAGAGTCGTGTAGACGGCTGAAGCGGGAATCGACTCGCGAGATCGTCATTGTCCTTGCGCCTGAGTCAGAAATTCCGATTGAGCCACGCAGCAAGCATTCAAAGTGTACCAATAGGGACTGTGTAGTGTCTGAGTTTGGATAAAGGGTGCGGGCACCTTAACACGGTCCAGTATCCAGTACCCAGACGTCGTCCAGTTCACATGTTATTTGTTAGCACCACTTAACTAGAGTTTTGCACAGTGTCGATTCCCGCAAAATGAATAATTTCATGAGGTTTCTTCGGGGACGGGCGGCTCCCCTAAAAACCATTTGGACTGTTTGTTCGATGTCATTTCGCCTAGTGCTTTGGAGCAAGACCCTTAACACGCAGCAGCAATGTCAAGCAAAATTATTTACTAGTGGTCCACAGCCGTCATATCACAGTGTCGTCCTCGGAGTTTGCGATATTTTATAAGGCTGTCCTGTGCTGGACAGCCTTTTGCACCCTGCTAACACTTTTTCTGTTTGTTCGCGAATGCTGTTTCGTCAGATCCAAACGCCCATTTAGTTCACAGCTAATTTTAGATTAAGGTCGTTCCATTATCTGCCACCTTGTGATGCGCCGGTTAGCCAGTAGACAGCTGGGCTAACAGTATTCCTGGACTACGATCTCTCTTCGGTTTCCGATCAAATCTGTGAAGAAGATCGTTGTCTGCCTAATGAAATCTGGCTGCTCAGGACGAAAGCATCCCAAGAAGTTAAATGCAACTAGATACTGTTTGCTAGCTCTAGTCCGCTATTACCTTGATTGGAGAAGTTATGGCAGCTGTCCCAATGCCTTCCACCTCTGGCGTCTCGATGCCAGCCGTTTAACGAAAGGCGCTCCGTCAAGGCACGACGGGGCCCGCAGGCCTGTGGTGAATTTAGTCATGGTCGCGCGCGGCTACTCGTGTCTATTCGGTGCCGAAGTGACCTTGGTATCAGACACCCCGGATTCGGCCTTGATGCAACCAATCACGCGCTCCACAGCCAACCAATCACTCACACACGAACAGACCAAAGCGCGTAAACATAACACCGCTGCTAGCATGCTACAGAATGATTATATTGTCCAGACACCTCTGCTCACACGCTTCCAGACGGACGCATTTATTACACGCGAGCAAACAGTCCATTCGCGACAACTTGCCTTGTGTACCAATAAATCGCTCCTAACATCTGACTGCCTTCGTCCATCAGATGGAACATTCAGAATTCAGAATTCCAGTGAGCACAATATGGTCTAGGAACATTCTTATTGTTGTCGTTATAGTAGCTCGAACATCTTTGACCGCTATAAACTAAGGGTCCTGTAAAAAGGCTGTTTGGTACATGCGCTGGATTACCGTGTACCAACAAGAATCGGTATCCTGTGTAAAGTTCCTGTCCAAATTCACTTTCGCAAAGTTGTTTACCAAATTGCTTTGTCAAAATCTCATGTGAGCGGCGTCAATTAGGTGTTAGAAGTTGTTGCGTCATTCCTGGCTCGGTGGTCAGCACAGGGTCGCCTCTACTAAACCGAATGCCTCGAAGTGGTGTGTGTTGTAAATATGGCCAAAGCTGCGATATCGCCGTCTACGCTACGCCTTGTCGGAGCCTCCAAGGAAGAACAAAACAAGCAGAGCGCAACAGTACAAGTCTTAGAGCAAACCTAGTACAGCATACTTAAGGCATGGGAACGTGTGTACAAGCCATGTCCAATCGGACCAATCAGATTGTGGGCTCAAGTCAGGGAGCGACTTCATTGGCTTTGTGACTCATGCAGCTAGCATATTAGAGTCCTGAGCTTGGGCACTGCTACGTGCGTCATCACGTGCACTTTTTGTGGGCGGACCAATCGTCTGGCGTGGGAAAAACTCGTTAAGGTGGCGTGCGCTCGCAGTTATGTTGGACCCTAAGAGTTAGCCGCGAGGATGCCCACGCAGTCTGTCGGTTTGATGAGTTCGAGTTGCGAACACGACCGAAATCGAGTGGGAGACGACAGACACCCCTGGATCGAAAAAGAGCCTACCGGTGATGTCTAACTTCTACCTCTTGATGTTCGATACTGGCAGAGGTCGGCAGTTTGTAACACAGTTTTGTTGATAACCCCGTAAACCGAGTTTTAAGGATGTTTGGTCCAGAAATTGAGCCACTGTAGGCAATGCGGTATCTATCTGCCACCTCAGCTACTAAAGAGGTGGGTTGCCAAAGGCGTCTATACGCGTCCAAACCCAACAAACAACGCGTTTTTAAAACATTGCAATAGAGGGGTTTAGCACCTCGAAGATATTGCATCCCCGGAGATAAATATGCCGAATTTCAGTTTTCTAATACCCCATCGTGAGCTGTTAAGGCTAACAGGTTCAACCCTAAGGGCTGTGATCTTTCAGGCCCTGTTCCTTAGGAGAGGAGAGAAGACGGTGGGAAGGTCAGAGTGTTAGGAACAAGTTTGACTCACGGAATAGTGCTCCCGTTCCCTAGTCCGGTCGGGTTCGGAGTGAGGCTTGGAGGCGGACACCGCATTGTCGTCTCCGTCCGACACATTGAGGCCAAAGTTATAAATGCGTTCAGTCTACTAAAGCAAGAATCTCATTAATCAGATTGAGGTAAAGCCACTGTGGGTTGAGGCCAGAACGGGGGAAACATGGTGCGTGCGTTCGGGCGCGCTTAAGTTGGCGTCTGGCATCAGTGATCACTACAACCCTTCCATAATACATGCTGATGATATCATTTGGTGCTTAGTATTGCAAGCAGATTTAACGGGTTATCTTGTAGCGACCCCTTATTCTTACTCATGCTTTCCTCGGACACCACGGGCACAGGCCATGTCTGGCGCAAACATAACGCAGAATGAAGACACGACAGACAAAGCCTACACTCAAGGTCGTGACTTGTCTGGCCTTACTAGCCAATGAAAGCTGTCTCTCGCTCTCTCTGTCTTATGGTCCGACTACCCTCAGACCTCACTTGGGACCCGGTCAACCTATAGAGCGGACGTGTCTCTCCTAAGTCAATCTACTTTCATCTACTCTCCTTTCCTTTGTGTACACAATACATTCTTCCTACTAATCTGGCCTTTCACGCCTTATCCTATTCACTAGCTTAAACATGTTGGGATACGTTCTTTCGTCTATTATCTGCTTGGACCACATCGTATCCCACAATCTGACCAATTCACTAGGAAATACTGAATTACAAAAATCGCCTGAGCAAATACGGTCTGAGCTAGTCTGCAGCTTTCAGTCTGCTTGCTCGTTACGTCTGGTCAGGAGGGATTGAGATCAGAAACTTTTTTAATCACCCTAAATAAACTGCTTTTTAACTCTACAACTGATGTTAATACAATAATTCTGATAACTGTACCCAGCCCCAACAAACGAAGCGTATCTTCCTACATAACGGATGTAACGTTTGACTATTTCACTCCTACGAAACCTAATGTTGTCTCGAGCCTTATAAACCTACACACCTGCTGTAAGCGCTGTATATCTGAAGGAAGATATCAATCGTCAAGCTCTTGAGTTCATCTTGCAATCAAATCAGCTTCACTTTATACTTGAGCCTATGGGGACATCATCACAACCCTTTATGCCTTCACTAATCTCTGTCGGAAAGCATCTACCATGTTTCCAGAAGTATGCTTTTTAATAATCTTCTCTAAAATGTGTTATGCGACAGTTGAGAAGACAGCAATCACATTCTGCTAGCTGCTTCAGTCGAATGTGTTTGGTGGCACTGTAGTGGCCTCTTTGCAGCCACTTGGAACCCAAGACCAGCCACTGACGCATGACTCATCTAGCCTGCCTGTGTGCCCACCGCCATCTGGGGCTAGGCGCTAACTGTCATTGGCCCACGCGAGTCTAGACATCACCCGCCTAATTGGCCGCCAGAACAAAGCATACGCCAGCGACGCTCGGTGTCCTCAACACTCCGGAGCACACCCGAATAGGGAACAGACGCACTACTCCGCAAGTCAACACTATTTCCATTCTATTCTCCTTCCTGTGTACACAATAAACTCTTCCTTCTACTCTGACCTTCCAAGACTTCTGCAATATCCTAAGGAACCGGGGCCTGAATGATTGTAGCTGTTAGGGTTAACCATGCTAGCCTTAACTCCTATGTTACTTCTTCTTCTGTTGGCGGAAAGCTGAATCCGATAACTTTTTAGAACTAAAAAACATAACATTACTATAACGATCGTCAAGCAGAAGTGCCTGTTCCGCAAGCAGTAAGAACTCAAGCAGTCTATAAGTGGTCAGAATAATATTTAGGCAGTGTGTTTCGGAGCCGACCAGTAATAGTTCCCTTGTGGTATACTGTAAACACCATTTGTTGACGGAACTAGTTTTACACAATTAACGAGACTATATCCCTTAAAAGCCGAACGCATTCAGTTAGTTGAAGCTTTGGGTTCATGGTTAGGCCTTTTATGCACTGGCAGCCACGGGTTTACACACACCAGTATAAGCAAACATGCGAGTCCCAGGAAGTAAGTGAGAAGAAGACGACTCGATCGCTGGGACAATACTTGTATTCGCCTGACGTTTCGACATTCGTCGCAGATTCTTCATCAAGGACATTAGCTGCCGACGACCTGAGACTTTGCTACCGAGACGAGACCGACCACAGAAGACAAGCTGCTGGACACACAGGGAACAGAGCTGATAAACTAGCACAACTGACAGTAAAGTAATATCTACTATCCTGTTCTGCCGTCCCTTCCTAACACGTAACTGGAGGACATAACCGGTGTTGACACAGGAACACACTCGGTTATTACAGCCCCAATCGATAAACAAGTGCGACGATTTTCCAATCTATATTCGGTGCTGTGACTCAATTTGGCCAACGGGCATTCCACCACGTCAGCCTACGCCAGCACCGGAGAGCCAAATGGCCGAACAATCATCAAGCCCGAGTCCACCGCGCGTAATGAAGGTTCAACAGGTCCGAGCCCGCCCGCCGACCAACAAACTGTCCACGCGCAAGAAGACAATTAACCTTACTTGTCGTTGTATGTTTGTAGTAATGACTGTATCCTATCAAAACTGCAAACTCCTGTGCATGTATTGCCCGTTTCTGCTACCATGTTCTGCTAATGTCTCTGATGATGAATCCGTGATGATGTCGAAACGTCAGGTGAATGAAAGTATTGTCCCAGCGATCGAGTCAACTTCTTTACACACCAGTATAATTGTCCCGCTTTTGTAATGCATCAAATAAAACGACTCAGGGTTTGGAGAGAAGCTTTTCTGAAGTGCTTTACGGTTTGCCACCCCACGTTGCTATATCGGTTTCAAAAGTACATATCACAAAACAACTTACTAGTCAAATGTACTTTAACAATGTTCCGTGGAGGCGCCCGGACACGAGTGGTTTCGCGGGTGGTTTAAAAGAGAAGCATGTGATTTTCATGTCAGGTTTACTGTCTAATGACGCAAATGAGCCGAAGATGGCCATTATGATAGAAAAGAGAAAGAAGAAGAAGAAGAATGCTATATTGAGGATTTTGCAAACCTGCATTTTCAGCAAAAATGGCTCCATTCACGGAGAGCAGATGGTAAGGTAAATAAAGGGTCATTTTAAAAGGACAAAGCCAAAAGGTCATGTAATACTCACAAGTCAAGTTTTTCACGGCATTCACATCAACTATGGAGACAAATCGGCTTTCAACTTCTCCATTTCCGTTTCTTCACACGCTTTTTTCTTCGTGTTGTCATCCTATGGAGAATTGCCGATGTTGGTGTTGTTGGCGAATTGCATATGCGACAGATTGGCCGCATTTGACAAATATTGTGATGGTGATATATTGTAGATAAAATAACTTTTTTCGCGAATTTGAAAAGGTAGCAGTGTACTGTAGATATGACCTAATGATCACAAATGGAGACAAACAAAGCAGAAGATTAGATAGGATGGTATAGGATAATAAATTCCCACGTGAATGGAGAGCAAAAAAATGGGTGGCTCAAATTCGGAAGCCGCGCCAAATTGATAGTCCTGCTTTTGCCAATGGAAACAATGAGACGCGTTCCATGGTGCAGTCGCAATGAAGGAGACATGGTCACTGGAAAAAGAGATTCATTATTCTGCCTTTTCGAATTTCCCTCGAATCCGTAATCTGAACCAAAGACAGATTAGGCTAACAGATTGCACAGGTGTAGCTGCCAGACCAATACACGTAGAATACCATTACCAATAGGGACAGGATCGACTGGACTGGGTCCCGCTGTAATGGCACTCCTCTACCAAGGTTTATACATGCCTACCACAACTGGTGGCTCGCGAGGACGGAACTCACTCGCCTGGTTCTGCATAGGGGCTCACTCTTAAGCTCGCATGCAGAACCGGACGAGTGAGTTTCGGTAGCGATTGCTGTACGCTCATCAATGAGTGTCCATATTTCCAATCTAAACCGGCAAGATGGTTGTGGCCCTTAACGCCACTGTTAACTCATCACGCCAACGATGCAGTTACCGTGATGGCCGACCCCTGGCCTGTCTATCAATCAAGGACCAGGGCGATCTACTGACACACACAGCTTAATCTCGCGCAATGCAACCAATCACAGGCCCAGTCTTACAAGACCTCAAGTTGGTGGCTGTGGCCTGCGACACTTGGGATTCCGCCAAGGCGCGTCGCGGTCGGCGCCGCCGCGCTGTTCCACGGGCCTCACGGTCGGATGCCCTGCAAGACCTATTGGCCATTTTATCCTAACTGTTGTGTACACAATACATTCTTCCTCCTACTCTGGCCTTCCATCTCCCATCTCCTAAGGAACCGGTTCTGGAAGATCGTAGGTGTTAAGGTTAACCGTCTTAGCCTTAACTCCTTTAAAACTTTGGCTAATTGAGAAAGGCAATCGATTATGCGATCCTACACCAAGAACACGCCAAGCCAAGCCGAGTCGAATATCCTGAATATGCGAAAAGCGATTGCGTACTTAGTCTAGTGAAGAGGACCAAGAGGAGGAAAATGTCTGCTATTGAATCAACATGTAATCGTGGATAGGGCACCAAAAGCGGAGATCCAACGAATGATCGAGGTGCCCAATACGAATCTACAAGACAACGAGCCCGCGGCTTAATTATGAGAGCGTTATACTTCTGGGCAACAGGTCGCGGATTCGAGCCTCGGCTGGTGTTCCATCTAGGGTTGGCTTTTTACTAGCTGATGACAGTTGATGAAGCAGAAATGGCCATTCCAGTGTCCTTGGTCTTTGTTAGCAATGTTCATTTGTCTAAAGTTAATTTTTTATCCATGTTTTCAAATCACTGGACCTTCTTCAATTAAAAACTCAAGTTCGATGAGCTGAGCTTCATTGCGCCTCACTGAATTGCCAGCTTTTACACGATGAACCCACTTTAACTGCATTCCCATGTGCGAAAAGACGGAGAAGTTTCTGTGCAGAGTTATAGGTGGTAAGGCTAAGACCGTAAACCTTAACAGCTATAATCTTCCAGACGCGGTTCCTTGGGAGATGAGAGATGTCTTGAAAAAGCAAGAGTAGTAGGAACAATATATTGTTTGCAGAAGAGTTAGGAAAAAGTAACCAATCGGTCCGGCATGGCCATGAGAGCCGCCTGAAAGCGCGTCGTCACCCGCTCAGAGCGGATTCCAAAGTGTCTGTCGGTGCAGGAATTGATTGAGGACTGGACAACGCTCCAGGACGCTGATTGATCGATCAGTTTGGGGCGCGTCTGTGCGCCCCGTTCGTGCGAGAGCAAAGCTCGCGCGTCGGTGCGGTCTTGCGCCATCACCCTGGGAAAGGCGCGACTGGGTGACCAAGATTAACTCTGCGAGAACAACTCAGTGGCGTCTCGAGGTTAAATGAGGTGGGCTGTAGAACCGCTACCGAGTCGTCTCAAGCGCCGGAGTGGGCATTTTGGTGCTTAGTCTGACTGTTATTGTTTTCATAAAGTTGGTATGAGAGAAAATTTCCTGCCCTATGGTAGCAATTTCGTGAATCGCAGCATTTTATGGGGATTGAAGTAAGTCACCACCTAATTGAACTCTTTTCTGAAATGAACAGGGGCAAGGTTTGCCGATAGATTACTAAAGCTGCCATACCGGACGCGCCAAGATGCGCACTTTTGCCTCGCTCGGCAATTGGTGTTCTAACAGTCTCATTGACTTTGTTATTGTACCATGCTCTTGTCTGTCTACTTTGTCATTCGGTTTAAATTAAGGGTAGGCAAATGGAGAACCAAAACAAAACATGGTTGCGACCGAGTGTGGTGCTGTGTACTTTGGAATGCTGAAATTTTTTAACCTTGTTACAGATTGGCTGCTGTTCCAACTTTTTGAAAGGAAGTATCTCGGAATCAGTACCAACCATCGCTCTGGCAAACGAATAAACTATCAGCTGAAAAGGAAGTTTTCATTCCACCAAGATTATTAAATGAGAAGATTTTAATCTTAAGGCATTAATAAACCTAACAAACTTCAATCTTGAATTTGGTCCTGAGTCCGCTTTGGCTGGGTGGAATGCACATGCTCCGAATAGGCAGATACGCCACAGACAGCTCCTTCATTTAGGAGTATCAGAAGACTACCGTCAATTAAATTTCCGTTGGTCTTTTAAATATTCCGCTTATGTTTAAATTAAAAAGTGAAATAAATTTTTTCAAATGATCTCTTCAATCACCAGGCTGAAGTTTATGTTGAAAAATATGCGTCCAGATTAAATTATCTTCTTGTTCAAAGTCGGACTTAACAGCACAATTCACTTGTGGGTTTTTATCGGGCGTCTAAGCAGCACATCTAAGCAGCATACCCAAACAGCGCTGCCGTAAAGAGCATCGCAAATTGCGCCACTAAGGCTAAATAAACAACCCTATATGTTTTTAGTCACTGGTAGACAAGCCCAAATAGATTTACATAAACACCCCTTTTCCGCCCCACTCTCGCATAGCCGCAGGCAACGAAAAGTAGCTTTCTTGGTTTAGTTCCGGTTCATGATTTTTTCTACCTTGTGTATTGGAGGGCGTACAAGGCAGTGCTGATGGCAGATCTTCGGCTTCACTGTCGCATTTCGGTGTGTAACATATGCAGGTCTTTGGACCATCACACAAGATTTTTTAAGTGTGAAAGCTACGGCTAATCCTCGCAGTTGAGCACGTACGGACTCAGACAAATGCGCCGTCTCAAAGGAGCCTGGAGCGGTAAGTCAACAATGTACTGTTGACAACCTCTGAGTAACTCTGGGCCCTTTAATCTAACGGCATGTTATGAACTTTGAAAGCTTAATTAGACAGTGAATTTGGTGAAGACCAAGTTGGTGTGCACAAATGCCACACCAGTAAGCCAGATTTACAAGAACGGCTTTAAGGAGTAGCATTACAGAGGGCGTTACCAGAGTCGGTAACCTCTACCCATCTGCCCCCCCCCACCCCTGTTCGGCCCATGCATAAAAGGTGTCAAAAGCCCCCCCCCGACAGTTGCAGTCGACAGTGTGTGTATTCTAAAAGATTATCTCACATAAATGACATTCGGTGATGCATCGATTCAGTCGTAAGGAAAGGACGAATAACACGCACACCTCACTGCTCTAGGTCAGGACAACTGAAGTCAATTGCATAGTGGTCGATTTTGCTGCTGCGTACGGGTTTAAACTGAAAAAAACTCAAAAGTAATAAACTGATTGCGTCAAAGTATTATTTACAGTACGCGCCAGAACTCGTATAACATGCTTATATATGCGAAAGATTGTTACTCTTTCGCTAATTTGCATTGATTCAGATTGTGATTCTGCTTAGTCACGATAGGGTGCCGGCTTTTTAAGAAGCTTCGTTCTGACCACAAACAAAACGTATATACTCTTAAAAGTAACTACTTAAATAGTATCAATTTTCATCATTGATTTTGAATGCATTTATACATGCAAAAAATGCAGGAAAAATTATCCTTCATGAACTGAAAAGTCGGCATTCCAAGAAGTATAATTCGGTAGAAGAAGTTCTTTGGGAAAATGTTGTTTATTGAGTGAATTTTCGACACTGGCTCACCAGGTCGTCATCAGACGGATATGAATCGTACGAAACATTTAATCCACGATGATAGCTAACAGGGGCTAATATAGTGGGTCGGGGTAAAAATACGTAATTGTCACCCGCATGTGATTATGCGGTTAGTGGGGAAGAAAATAGTTGTTACCCGCAGGTAATTATGCGGTCGGTTGGGGACTGATTGTCGACTGCATCTAATTTTGCGGTCGGTAATAGTTGGCTTTGGCTTCCTCCAGTCCGGGTTGGCTGCCGTCCCTTCCGTGCTTCTCTGAGGTTGATGTACATCGCATCCAATTCGACGTGCCTGTTGATGGACGAGTCGTCGGAGTTGATGGCTTCTAAAAATTCTCGGCCTTTCGTGTATGGACAGGAGCCAACAATGCGAGTTTCGTCCCACGCAAACTGGTGTCCAGTTTCAATTGTGTGCATATTGAATTCAGACAAGTGGTAGAGCCCCTTTACCGCTCTTTGATGTTCACGTAAACGGGTAGAGACTGATTTTCCTGTCGGTCCGCAATAAACTGCATTGCAGCCGCTACAGGGGATCTTGTAAATGACTTCCTTTCTGTCTCAATAACTAACCCTGTCCTTAGGGTGTACAAGCCGATTTCACAGAGTATTGGTCGGTTTGTGCGCCACTTGGATTTTGTGCTTCCTCAGGTGTCTTTCAACTAGTTCAGACACGTTCTTAATATAGGGAAGTGTTTGCCAAGTTCATGGGCTGGGCGCCTGAGCGGAACAACCTTGTACCTTTTCTTACTGTTTTAATTCTTGCTGTCTTATGCATCGCCGCACGAACTCTCTGGAGTAACCGTTTTTTGAAAACAGTTTGAACAAGTAATTGAGTTCGGCTTGGTAGAGTTCGCGGCTAGAACAATTAGTTCTTGCTCGATTGATAAGGGTGTTAACGGCACTCCGCTTTTTGAGCAACAGGGTGGTTGCTCTCATAGTGCAGGATGATATCCGCATGCGAACTTTTCCGGTAAATTGATGTTTGGAAAATTCCGTCAGTGTTCCCAACCGACCGCATAATAACATGCGGATAACAACTATTTTCTTCCCCACTAACCACATAATCACATGCGGGTGACAATAACCAATTTTTACCCCGACCCACTATATAAGCCCCTGTTAGCCATCATTTTTGATTAACTGTTTCGTACGATTCCCATCCGTCTGATGACGACCTGGTGAGCCAGTGTCGAAAATTCACTCAATAAAAAACATTTTCCCAACGAAATTCTTCTAGCGAATTATCCTTCAGTTGTAATTATGAGTTTTTTACGATTGTGAGGTGTTCATTCATCAAACATCGTATCTGCCAACTTATTATTTCTGCCTATAAGGTATAAAGCATGTTCCAAACCTATTGCGACAGTTTATGAGAACTCTGTGATTGCTTTTTCAAACCGTAGACAAAAACGTACTTTTCCTTAAACAAAGTGTGCACAATGCGCAGTTTATAAACCTTGAATTCGAGTGAAGCAGTCAGTAGGTTTCAAAATTATTAAGTAATTTATAAACTTTTTTTAAAACCGAAAGATATCCTTTCTTTATGTATACAATTTGAAGAAGGCGTAATCTGCTACCAAACGAGCACAAGCAATAATTGTTTCGTGCAAATTTTCCATAAAATATATTTGAATTTATAAAAGCAGTCAAAATCAATGACTAAACCGCATGCTATTTAAGTAGTTACTTTTTACAGTAGATACGTTTTGTCTGTGGTCAGAACGAAGCTCCTTAAAAAGCCGGCACCATATCGTGACTAGAATAATATCAGAATAGACTATACGATAATCATCATCACAACCTGAGTCAATGCCAATTGGCGAAGGAGTTTCAATCTTTCGCATCTGTCCGCATGTTGCATGAATTCTGGCGCGTACTATATAACGCGATATTTGGAATTTAAAATGAGTTGGAAACACAAGGGATCGATATGTTCAAGGCACAACCATTGTAAAGCATTTGGTAACGATGAATTTTATGGCCGCCTAAACAGGGCACGGAAATAGGAACGCCGGTTCACTTAAAATAGGTATTCATGCGGTAAATTGCAGGAAGGATGTACATGTTAACGTCTTAATCCAAAATAAACTCAGCCCAACATAAAAATAAACTGTAACTTGCGAAAATTCCCATTGAAAATATCAGAAGATAAATTGGCGAGCATACGTTTGTTTTCGATACACTCTCCTAAGGCCTTTACATTTATATGGTAATGAAATAAATAGACCATGTTGGTTGGTGGAAAGATGAAGTGTGGTTGTTGTCAGGGTCGGTGGGGGGGATGGGGGAAAATGAGGTCAAAATGTCAGTGTCAAGGCGGAGCGGCAGCCAAGGCGAGTGATTAAGTGTGCGCGGTTGAATTGGAGACTTGTCCGTCTTTGGGGTGATCCGTTTCCGTGGCCTTTCGAGTGATCTACAGGGTGCCGTCCAAATACTCAAAATTATTTGGAAAGCGTTTATTGACTACGGCAGAAGCGGCTGCCACATGGCTACACAAACCGGGACTGTGCGCTCAAAAGAACTCAATTAACTTGATTGAGTTAAGAACTTAATTAGCCGCTTGTTTCTACCCCAACCCCTCCCCTATCCCTTGGACTAATTTGTTTGTAACCTTAAACACAATTTAGCTTTTACACTTTACCCTCGCCTTCCCATATAAATGTAAAGGCCTGATGAGAATTTATTGAAAGTATACGTATGCTCGCCAATTGCTCTTCGGATTTCTGTGATGGGAATTTTTGCAACTTCAAAATAACTTTGTAACGGCACCAAGCTTACTATGGACGAAACTCGCTAACACGACCACACACCGCTTATTACTGGGAACCTTTTTAACTTAAAGAGCCGAGATAGCAGATATTTGGAAATATATTTCAGTGAGAGCCTTATAATCTATTTTAAGGTTTAATTAACTTAAATGTGAGTATAATAAGCCTCTGGATTTATTCATAAGAAGAAACAAAACCACAATATCTGAAGTTTCTTATTCCAATTTTATATGAGAGAGCCAGATGCAATCACCAAAAGAGCCGCACCTGGCTCGCGAGCCATACGTTACCGACCCCTGACCCGAGACTGCTATTTTATCTCAATTCTCCCCACTGACCTTGATAGCAACAACACTACATCTTTCCACCAACCAGCATAGTCTATTTATTTAATTACCATATAAGTGTAAAGAACTGATGAGAATTTATTTTAAAATATTTCGCAAATTTATCTCCTGAAATAAACTCTAACCTTACTCGTCACCCTGACCCTACCCTAAACATAAACAGTAAACTTAGCACTACCCCAAACTTTGACTCTTAAAAGAGTGGAGACTCCAATCTTAAACCTAGCCCTAAGCCTCACCTTAACTTTAATACTTAATATAAGTTACCCGCCACATGTATTGTTGGCGGTGTCTGATCCGTGTTCTTTTTGGGCCGCCATACAAGTCATCCCATACGATGCAATTTATCGGATAGTTAGAACATTCCTTCTACCCATTTTACCGAATACGGGTGATTTTCGATCAGTGTTGAAGCTTGCTCAATAAAATAAGAAATTTAAATGATTAGTTTCGGTTTGTGAACGCAGGACCGCATATGTTCTCGTTGGTGACTAGCGCTTCCAAAAATGGCAGTAAATTCCTACTTCTTTCAAAAGTAAAAGTTGTGGCTGGATCTTTACCATTCGCCTTAAACAACACATATCCCAAACCCACCCATCTCTCTGCAGGGGAAATATATGCCTTATGTATCCAAAATAAAGATGGCGATCAATGATGAATTTCCGAATTATAGTTTGCGCAAAAGCATATAATTTTGACCTGGGTAACTCCTCGACGACTTAAACATTTGTTTTCGGAAACTGTTCACTAAGAATATTAATAATAATTGTTTTTTGGATATTTCCTTGCGCCACTTAATCAATGTGTTGCTTTAGTGAGCTTGCATAAATTGTCACTGATTTCCCTTGGGTGAGCTATTTGTAAAAACAAATCATAAGCTAGAGAAAATTTTGCATACTCTGAAGTCCCAGGCCGAGTTCATGAATATAGGCCCGCAGCATATGTTGCATGGCTGACAGATATCCTTTAAGTGATCTTAAATTCGAAAATATACGGTTTGGCGCACTTTCCAAGCTTAGTGTATATTGACAGAAATACAAGTTTTGCGAATTATCAGTGTACCCTTTACTCCACTCATTGATGGACAATTATTCCAGTGAGAAGAAGACGATTCGATTGCTGGGACAATACTTTTATTCGCCTGACGTTTCGACATCCGTCGCGGATTCATCATGAGAGACATTAGCATAAAACGGTAGCAGAATCGAATAATAAATGTACAGGAATTTGCAGTATTTATAGGATACAATCATTAATGAAAAATACAACGACCATCAGCGTTAATTGCCTTCTCGCATGGTAATAGTTTGTTGGACGGCACGAGGGCTCTGACCTGTTTAATGTTCGGCGAACTCGGGCGTGATGATTGCTCGACCTTCTGGCCCTCTAGTGTTGGCGTAGGCTGACGCGGTGGCCTGTCCGTTCCCCAAATGGCGACTTGCTTTGGCAAAATTGAGTCTCAGCACCAAACATGGATTGGACAAATCGTTGAACTTGCTTATGAATTGGGGGCCCGTGAGCCATGACTCAAATAATTCTCGGCTCACCCAATTGTCACTTCTTGCGAGAATTTCGGCCTCGTCGAATTTGAATGTGTGGCCGGGTCTCGTCGAGTGAGCCGCAACTTGAGAATCGGCATCATTTCGCCGCACTGCTGCCACGTGTTCGGTAATTCGCGTCTTGAGAAGCCTGCCAGTTTCTCTGACATATTTGCTTTGCCCGCAACTGCACCAGATCCTGTAGACTACCCCAGATGTATTGACAACTTATTCTCATTATGCTTTCTCGAATTGACTTCCGGTTGTTATACTAATTTCAATTTACTGGTTCCTAGGTTACAGTGAACCAACTTCGTTATAGGGTATGGTGGGGACTTGCTGAGTTGCCATGGCGTATTGATCTTAAACCTTGCAATCAGCCGGTTACCGGCACGTATTCAAACCTGCCAGTTATTACCCGCGAAGACACGAGGGGATGGGACAAAGAATATTTTGCTCGCATACCACTTCCGACAACCACCATGAGGCCACATATATCTAGTCCGTCGGATCTAACTTTTCGGTTCGAATTGAAATTCTAGGCTTGATGCTATATAGTTATGGATTAACGACGGATAATATGTGGAAACCGAGTACTTCAATCATGCTTTTATTTGAAGGAAGAATTTCTTGACTGTAGCCTTGGGTTCTAAAGGTTTACTGGTAGGACTCTCTTTAGAGGTCTTACTTGCCTTTGACTTATAATAATAACAACTTCTTTTACATTTTGCAGTAGCCGGACTTGATTCTTTATCCTTAAATTCTGCAAATATACCTTGAAATTTCCATCAATTGGCAACAGTTGCTTGAGCACTAGGAGTTTATGCTGATAGAGTTGATTCCATTTAGCTCATTAAAACACCTATGTGTGGCTTTACTTTAATATTCTTTGGTCATTTTCGACACAAGTACACATTTATTTTCGCTCGTTAACAAATGATTAAATTTTTAAGCACCAATTTTGTAAAAAATTTGGGCGGGGAAAATATATATTAAGGCCACCCTAAAAGACAGGTTCGCCGGTTTACTTCCTTTTCTCCGTTAGTAAACTTACGGTACCTTCCGATGCCACTGTCGTAATCTCGGCATTTTTACTATTCGTTTTCATCCTTTACATTTTCCAAATAGGGACCTTCTGCTTTGTGTTCTTACTTTGATATTTCAGCACAGTTGGCGTTAGGTGTTCGTCTTCCTCATTACTTATCAATAATTTGGCGAGATATATTATTCGCTCTCTTCTTCTCCCACACCGTTTATCCCTAAGTTCTTATCCAGTCAATGGATATATAAATATTCAGTAATCTAGTAGTTTTACTCGACTGAAAAAAAAGTATTTACGCATGCAGATCATAACGGCCCTATCGTGAATTCTCAAAATGTTTTTCCCATATTCACCTTCTATAAACAGTTTTCTCAGATTCAGAAAGTCGCGTGCTTGCATTCTGAGAGTCGGCAATAAGGTTTACTGCAAAAAATTGGACTGACTATCTGCTTAAGGACTCAGGACTATGAATTCAGTTGGGCATAGCAAACCATAAAGATAGCCGCCATAGTAGTAGTAATTAAAATATCTCCGATGACAGCTTTTATTACAATAAAACTGGTAACCCTATTTTTATAATGTCTGCTCATAGATATCTGAGGGTAGCCACCTCATTTTTTAAAATGATGGTTCCGAGCGCGTCTTAACCAAAATAAGTTTGCTATTTCTGATAGATCTGCAATAAGTTGGGCAAGGTCTTTGGTTACAATGTCATCCTAAAAACACATGTTTTCACGTACATGCGGGAATAGTTGAGCCTGAACCAAAGTTGAAAAAGGCTTTTTTGCAAACGGATGAAGAAAATTCACAGCAATGACGCCAAGTTAAAAATTAGTAAATGAACTAACATTTTGTATTTTATTCATTTCCAGTTTTTACAGGGCGAAAATCTTTAAGCTTTATCTTGCAGGCTGATAGTGGCAGATTTCGACATTCTCGGGATCATCACGTGTCCTTCGTTCATTGTTCTACACTTTAAAAATACCGATCTGTGTGTGCGGAAACCGAACAAGGCACTAGATTTATGGCAGGGTGTGTTCTTCTATTTTAACGAATTTATAGCCGAAAAAGTACATTTCCGGGAGCAGAAGTCATTGTTTTCACAAAATGTCGATCTCTCGAGTAAAAAACTAATCTTAAATTATTTAATATCATCACAAAATAATTGGGTTAACTTGTTGTGAAAATAATAAGAGAGGGAGGCTCAAAGTTCGTCTGAGATTTGTTAAGTATATGTTAGCTGATTTCTAGCAACAGCTGCAGAGTAGGCACTAACATTCACAGCCTGCTGCCCAAAAATTAAACAGTAGTGCAGTGGATTCTCTATCTCAGGAAACCTCAGCCGGAATTCTGAAATGTGTCTTTCTGATTGAAACATATTGATGGTGTATTGTTCCGGCGTTTAAACGAGCTTCTTTATGGCTGCTTATAAAAAGTATTTACTGTTAAAAGTGGCTACTTAAGGAGTATGCATTTTCATTAATGATTTTGACTGCCTTTACAAATTCAAAGATAATTCATGGAAAACCTCAAAGAAAGAATTATTTTTTGTACTCCTTTGGTAGCAAACTGCATGTTCATTAAATTTTATACTTAGAGAATGGGGATCTTTCGGTTTTAAAAGAGTTTCTACTTATGAAATTTTTACGACTGTGAGGTGTTAATTTATTATACATCACATCTGTCAGTTTACTGATATTGCCATTAATTTATACAACATGTTCCACATCTGTCTCAATATTTTATGAGAATCATGTGACTTCTTCCTCAATTCGTAGGCAACAAATACCGTTTCATAAACAGGATCTACACAGCGCACATTTTTTAAACCTTGAATTCAAGTGTAGCAGTCAGTAGGTTTAAAGACTATTCAGCGATTTAGAAACTTTTTTTAACCGAAAGATACGCCTTCTTTAAGTATAAGTATTTCAAGAAAGCGCAATCTTCTAGCAAACGATTACAAGAAATATTTTTTTCGTTTATGTTTTCCATCAAATATCATTGAATTTATAAAAGCAGTCAAAATCAATGATGAAAATACATACTACTCAAGTAGCCGCTTTTTACAGTACATACTTTTATTAGCGGGCCAGAAAGAAGCTCGCTAAAAGGTCAGCAGCCTTATGTGATTAAAATTTATTGAGATTAGGCTGTACGATCGTCATTTTTACAACCGTACATAATTAATATGTTTGAATCGTAAACGCATTTCAGAATTCCGGATGAGATTTCATGAATGGGGCATCTACTGTATGTATATTGAATTAGCGTATTACCGGCACAGGCGCTCGATGGATATTTGAATACGGGTGAATGGTTTTAAGGAGCTATTATATATCACGGTGGGCCTAAAAGAACAAGCGCAACTATTTTTCAATGGTTGGTTTGAGCTCAAAAATACATACTCCGAGCGATTTAATCACAATACACTTGTTCGGTGATGGGGAAAAGGAAAAATAGAAATTATAAAAGTGGAATACCTTCGTGCCAGAAGTCAAGCGAGAATTGAGAGAAGTCCTGATGCGGAACAGGACGCGAACTTTCAATCATAAATAGGTCCTGAACCCTCAGCTATCAGCCTATCACGCTGGGCATCCTCCATGAGATCTTAAACGGACATCTGTAATGCGGAATACCTTACGAGGTTACTGGAAATTGTGATGGAAATGGTCAAGGATGCTTTTGACTTTTTTCTTGCTCTTTTGATAAACTTCGTCGTATGAATAAAATCTCAGATTAAGAATAAAATCTTCCTGAAACTTGAAAGGGTTAATTCGCTTCAGGTTTTTTGCTCTTCTTTGTATTTTAACTTTGGTTCTGCGATTCAGTTGTTGAAGCGCATGCGTAAATTTATCTTTGAATTTGTCAGTGCTGTGATTTGAATACAGTCTATCTTTCACTGTTTTTTTAAATGTCCTATATAGCTCGAAGATATATAACGCATATTATATCTTAAAGTAGAGAAGTTTATGCCTGATGATGATGAATCCGAAACGTCAGGCAAAAAGAATTCTTGTTCCAACGATTGCGTCTTCTACCTCTGAATTATTTAACAAGCCAGCAGGAATTTAAAAGCCCAATTCTGTTTTGGATTTTATTATCTTTATTTTGAATCCCCGCTAGAAAGTTTTGATAGATGGTATTTTTAACACTCTCTTATTAGAATATTGGTTGCTGAGGCATCCCTTGAGATAAATTCGGCATGAAAAAAAAAACATTTGAACCAATGCTCAACACGAATTCGTTTTAGCGGAAAGTAATCAAAGGCTGTTAAACTTGAGCTTTGAGAATGAATTATGATTTTGGTCCTTCGGCGATTAAGTCATCTAAATTCAAGTTAACGCCGCATCTTTGAGGAAGATGAACATCTCTTAACTTCATTAGCGTAATTAGCACTGCACTGCCTCTTTCAATTAATTTTTTTTTAAATTGATTTTCTTATCATTATTTATGCTCCTAGATTTTGAGAGCAATATAATTTTCAATTTTGACGCAGAGAAAGGTCTCACTTTAATGATGAATTCTCGTCCTTACTGCACATCGAGTTCAAACCCAAAAGCCCAATAATACAACTCTCAAATAAAAATGCTCGGTCTTTTTATAATGTTCAGATAACAGTACAGCAATTTTTGCAGATCGCATTTATCATTGTTCATAGTTAATTGAAGGATATGAATTCTAAAATAGCCACGCACTAAGGATATCGAGTTTAAGAAGAGACTATTATTAAAACCCAATTTCATCTCTGGGGCTTAAAAAACACAATTTTGCTATGCAATGTTTCATATTTTCGTCAATTTTTTGATGCAGGCCAGTTGTTCTCCCACTAAAGCGTCAATGCATACTCAAATAAATGACTCTGATATTTATTATTACCTTTGAACCATACCAAATCATGAGGCTTAATAAGATGAGAGGATGTTACAGGTCTTTCAGTTTTCAGACTGGAAATAGCTAATTTACCGACTGGTGGAGGAGGAAAGAGTGCAGTAAATGCTGAGGACATTTGCTCCACCATCGACATGCAAGTCACTGGCGCTGAGTCCACGCCGTGCCAAAAGGCGGTGGAGGCTATCGCTTGCTGTTGTCGAACTGTCATATGCATCAGGCCAAGTAACACATATGCAAGCCCTAGCACCTGAACAAGTATGCTTCTCTACTGAAGGCATTTAAGTCAGACGATTGACTTTTACGAGAAACGTGTCTCATATTGATCGTCGCAATGATGCATGCATTTTATGTGGTGTTATACGTGTTAAGGCTATGGTAGGTTAACCCTAACACCTACAATCTTCCAGGCCCGGCTCCTTAGGAGATGGGAGAAGTCTTGGGAAGGCAGAGTAGAAGGAAGAATGTATTGTGTACACAACAGTAAGGAAAAAGTGGTCAGTTGGTTTTGCCGGGCGTCCGACCGTAAGACCAGTGGGAGAGGCCGGCGTCACCGCGACCGCGTCGCCCAAGGCGGAATCCCAAGTCGCCGTCGGTGCATGAATTGACAAGAGGACTGGAGAGCGCTTGGCCAGAGCTAATTGGCCGCGAGCATATCGGAACGCTGCTATGTCGACCAGGTTGAGGCGCCTCTATGCGCCCCGTCTTGCGGGGGCAAAGGTCAGGCGTCAGTGTGGACATCAGCCATCGCGCTGGGAAAGGCGCGACTGGGCGACCAAGATTTAACCTGGGAGAACACGCCAGTGGCGTCTCCAGTTTGAAGGAGGTGGGCTGTTTAACCACTTCAGTGTTATATTGAGCAAAGATTTTCCTGTCATTGTTTTGTTCAGTCACATCTTGAGGTACTGAATATGATTTTAAATTTGCGAAAATTCCCATTGAAAAATTCAGCATAGTTTTTCATCTCATCACCATATAAATATAAAGGCCTGACGAGAATTTATCGAAAACAAACGCATGTTCGCCAATTTATTTTCTGAATATGATTTGAAAACATTTAAAATGTATACTTTTTGGAGGAACTGAGGCTTGTGGGAAATAAATATTTTTTCCTGAATGTTCGCCACTGACCCTCTAGATCGTTCTCACACATGAGCAAGCGGGGGAAGACAGTTAACATTTAAATTTACCTGTAAAAATTGATATGGCTTTATCATTTCTGTCTAGTGACATGCTCCGAACTAACCTCCTTTTCTGATGGGCTTTCAGCTTCGTTATGTTTCATTTAGAGTAGTCTATACAGTTTTTAATGCAAACATCATCTGTGTATGGCCTTCAGAAATTCTCGGCCTAAATTACATACGCGTGATGCACGTTTTGTCTTGAGAGAATTTTCGTTACGTCTTCAGCATATAGACATAGAACATGTGGTTTTATTTCGCTACGGCCAATTAATGTTCATGTGTGCGTGTCAAGACGGAGTTTCCAGTTTGACCGCAGTACACTGCATTACGGCTGTCGCATGAAATACTGCAGACGACTTCTTTCGGCAAAAACAATTTATGCATTGCACCTCATATACCCCAAGTCCAAGCATTTTGTCTTACGGTAACGGTGGTTACAGGGCTTCTGGGGTGAGGATATAGGATAGGGAGGCAAGGAAATTTTTAGAAGTAAGTGAAAAGTAAAAAGATTTAGTCGATTTTGTTTCCCGCGTCCGCTAGGAGTAAGTGATTTCGCATGTACGTTGAAGGTGTGCGAGGCGCTTCGCGCCGCCGACTACACTAATCTAACTCCAGAACGGTAAGGTGGACCCCAGGTAAGTTAAAGTATACGACATTCTAACCATCATTTATATTTTTTCGGGAATTTCAAGGAACCTGCATTTTGATAATCGGGCTTTTCCGAAATACGTTAAACGATAATGCAGCGTAGCAAAATCCACAGATATAAATCAAAACACCTCTTAATACAATAAAATAAAATGCATACACAAGTTATTGAAGTACATTCCACTGCCTATCTTAAGTCCCCATCCATTCAAACCATATAACCACCGTTTTGTAGGACATATTGAGACTAGTGATTAATGAATTGCACTACACAAACAACTGTTGCCCTTCTTTTTCATCCAAACAGCCACCCTTTTCCTCAGAGTATACAACCTGGATTCGCAACGTAGTCGTCGGTTTGTGTGCCCTCTGTATTCATTGGTTCCTCGTGCGTCTGTAAGCGAGTTCGGACGCAATCTTCAAATGCCTGTGTTCTAATACCGGTGGATGTGTGTGCAACATAATATTTTCCACGACGACTGTGAATGCTGTAATGGTCATGGAATTCCGATCCCTTGCCAAAAATTCTTATGCAAAACTAGCGATCCGACCGCACGTTTCTTCTGTTATAGATAGAAAAAGGACTGTTTTCGTCAGCCTGGTGCTTCCAGGACTGCATTTTATTGCAAATTTTAAAATCCACAGGAAGTTTATTCTCAGTTAAAGATTTTTCAATATTCTACCGTGTGCATTTGGGCATTCCTTTCTTAATTTTTATTTTGGCCCCTTTTCGATTAGCTTTCACCAGCTGTGATGACATACGTAAGTCCTCAAATCAACCCAGCAGCCAGCGAATTGTCGCGTTTACGTCCTCCTAGTCTAGCCGCTACCAAGTGTATCTGACGGCCAGAACAGTCGGAAAAGTGGGTAAAATACGAATGATGGCATGATTCCTTTTTCTTTCTTAGTTTTTTGCCTTCATAGACACCACCAACATCTCCAGGGTCATCAGCCGTTTGTGTCGTTTCCACAAGTATCCAGTAGATGCCAGTTAGCCCACGAAAACCGGTGGCCTACAAAGTTTCTCGCTGTCAGTTTTTTGTTTCCTAGCTTCGCATGTGTGTTTCGCCCTAGTAGTAATCACCTGCCAAAACACCCTGCGTTCTCCACCCTGCACACATTCGTTTCTGTCCTTTGTTTACATTCAACACTTAAAAACTCTAAGAAAAATAACTAAACTGGCTTTTACCTGCGCTTAGTGTACAATGCCTTACTTTTGAAAATGCAGGACCGAAAATTTCCTTCGTGCATTTTCTGAAAGCCCCGTACTGCCATTCGCAAAGCTCTACCCTTTTTTCTCCTTCTTCCTTGCCTAGTCTTATTAGGCAATGTCAAGGTTCTTTAAACACACACGCCTCACCTCTCCTTCCGAGTCTTGGTCAAACTCACAACCATTTTTTAATGTTGTCTTCTGTATTGTCATTCCTTGATTAAGATATAGAAGAGTGGCGTATTTTATAAACTGACTAATCAACCCATTTGTTATGGATCGTGTAGCTTCCCTATCGGAATTTTTAGTAATCGCCTTCCATTGCTTTCCATCCCAGATGGTTTTCATTAGTGGTAATTTGCGCAAACTCGGAACAGACTCCAAATTAATGTAGACTTTATGTAGGACTGGAAACGCGAAGCTAACTACAATGGTGGTTTTCCTCTCAAAAGTCGCAGTTTTCCGCGATTTTGTAATGAAAAACTTAAAAGAGCAAGAAGCCCATGGAGATTTGTTTTTTTCGACATCAAGGGAGTCATGCCCGTTGAATTCGGCTTCAACAAGATAGTGCATCTACCCAAATAACGGGTTTTCCATTTTACTCACCCCACCTAGCCTACGTTTGGGAACACAAAAGTCGTTTATAAAAAAACGCTGGAGAAATCTAACGGGAGTAGTTCAGAAAAATGCGGAAAAAAATGCTCCAAGTGCAGGAAAACCCGTTGGAACAAGTGCAGATGATGTAATGGACGGTAATAGGAAGGACATCAATGTTTAAAAAATATTTTCTCTTTAGTAGTAAAAATCAAATAAGTAAGTCTCGTTTTTGGGTAACCTTCCGTATTACACGCTTTTCTAGTGTTGCCCGCAATTCTGTTTGAGGGGTAGATTTTGCGCCGCTCACAGACGTATATCACAAAATCTAAATTTTAACTTAGTTTTTTGTCTTCTGTCTTGCCTCTTTTTGTAAAGCTAATCACAGCTTAGTGCGACATCGATCTCACTGACAGTGAGCTATTAATTAAATGATGATCTTCGCGGGGAAGGGAGTTGAAAATCACAGCAGGAATAACTGGTGTATGTAAGTAGAACATAAAATTCGTTACAAAAAGCAACCGAGTCAGCAACACAAACGCGAGGGCTTGAGCAAAAAACATTTCCGATAGATAATCCCGCATAAAATCTGTCCAAGTTGATGAAGCCGGAAAAAATGACTTTTGTGAGACTGCTCAAGTGCCTGCCTTTCTCGGCTTTTCAGTTTCTCGCTGACTTCCAGGGCAAGGCTATCGACCTAATAAAACTGTATGTTTCTGCTGCTAAACGTTACCCTACACATTCACCTCACTAGAGTTGGTGAACAGCATTGCATGCAGATTAGATTAAGAGGAATAAGAGGACAAAAATAGACTGTATACAACCTATAGGTTCAAGAAAATAATCGGTAAGCTTAGATCATGTAATTGCCTGGGTTTTAAAATACATAGCACGGCCTGACCTGGTTTGGTTCATAATTTCATAGCTATGGCGAAGTGACCCTCTCTGTATTAACTACAATAGCCATCTAACGAATTTAAGAAAACCCGTTTTTATGACGATTATCTTATTGCAGTTCCTTTTATTTATTGAGAGCAGCTTTCTGTTTATTTTTGAATATGACTCTTAACCTTTTTGCCATAAGTGTGGCAGAAATTTACTTAATTTGTGTATTCTTGTACATATTTTGTTGTTAGTAGATACAGAGAGGCTAACAGAATGCCAAAGACTTGTAGCGAACTTGTATTTCCTAGCCATGTTTTGCTCACATGCCCCGCGTGTCTCTCGTGCGTGCCCCAGGTTGTCAAAACCTCCGTTCAAGGTCACCTTTTGTCTGGCCTCACTGGCCGACCGCTTCTCAAGACCAGGAGCTTACTGCGGGGGAGTTGCTTACGCTCAGTCACTCCCAGAACTGACATCAACTGTTCTGTTGTAGTTGTTTGGACCCGGTGGTCTACTTGCCGGCCTGCGTCTCTGAACTCCGGCCCATTCATGGCTGGACTGCACTTGTCTGGGAGTCACTTCCATATTACTTAAATTCTACGCTTGTTACACCTCATTAAATTATGCCTAACATTCTGGGCTTCCACGCCTTATCATATCTACCAGCTTATCAATGTTGGGATACGTTCGATTGTCGATTACCTGGTCGGACCAGATCGTATCCCACAGACTCTAAAGCTTGGAGTCTTAGCCATTCCAGCGATTCCCAGTGATTCACATGAAAAACGTGTCAATTTTTGCGAAGTCGGTTAAAAAAAAGTTTTTCAAATCAGAAGTCATACAAGATTGATAAGATTTAATAGCGTCTATAGAGAGCGTTTACAAGAGAAGGTGCTGCTGACAGCCTCCTTTTGGCAGTTTTTGCTGTGTCCGTTGTTGGGATTAGTTGGCCTCGAGGCGTGTCCCTTGTCACCTGAGGCCAAGCCGTGAAGCATCAGACATTTATTGATTTCGAGCTCTCGTGAGGCCGGGGGCAAGACTCGCGCGACAGCAAACCGACCGGTAGTGTGAGGTGGACAACGTGACCGGCTTTCGCAGCGGATCAAAGAAAAAACGTGAGGGGAGGGGGGTAATATTGTCACGCTCGATTACGCAAGGCTGGCTAGGCGAAGAAGAGGTGAGTCAGCGGTCAATTCTCTCTCATAAAGGATTGAAACGCATCTCGGTAGCTTACAACAGCAGTCCCAGCTCCGAAGGTTACATGCTTAATGTCTGGAGAATAGGTACTCCCAAGCAGACAAGAAGGAAAGAACCCATCAAACTGTGACATCGTCCATCGTAAGTCAGAATCTATTCTATGCTCAGAGAAGGCGTTGTCTCGGCGTCTAGCTTTTGGTTGAAAAGGAATCGGACAGATCAGTGATAAGCTAAGTCAACCTGAATGCACAGGATAGAACTGGTTGTGCAGGGGTAAATTACTTTGTGAGTCACTGTTTGCTTACCGGTGTAGACCATTTATTCGACCCTACAAACACAAAGACTGTGGCGCCGGCCTACCGAAGTGCTGATACTTACTTAATAAATCAGAGTACTGATTTGCCTTACAATAGCACTGTCAGTAAGATCCAGGCGACTATCATACAATGTTGTACGATGAAACGGCTCAATTGTTATCAGTTGCTGAGATTTCATATTCGGATTTCTTAAAAAGGCGTGTAAACTCAAACCATTGCATTTTATCTCTCGTTTTTGTCCTAAGATCGAATACAAGCAGCCATAAGGGAGCTGGATGAGCTTACTCCCCATTACTGACTCTACCACATTCCTCGTTCTTATACTCGGATGAAACATCGCGCGGTTAAATTAAACATAATTTGACGTGAATAGGCTATAAATGTACAATAAATATTTGTAGTAAATCATAGTGAAATGGCCAAACACTTTACCCGGTGGAGCTTTTGACTGGCTTTTCTCACGTAACTGTATTTCTGACAGTTGCATCTATCGGTAGATAGATGCCGACTTCTCACGGTCAGTGATGGGGTATTTTGACTGCTTCCATGGCTGAGTGCGGCGAGCGCAATGGCGTTGGAAAAACTGACCGAAGTCCGCAAACACGAACGCATTCACACAATGTGGCTGTTAAAAGGTTCGATCCAAATTCGCAGGTGACAACCTGTCCCCCGCACATGAGAAAAATCAACTTTGACGTCATTAACATGGTGTGCCGAGGGGACTATCCCAAATCAAGGCTAGTGCAGCAACATTAGATGTTCGCTGACCGGTTCAAAGCTACCATGCGCAGCAGTCTCACAGATACTAGAGCTTGATTTAATTCCAAGGAGCAGTTTGGGGTAATGCATCGCATTCCATGCTTAAACAGTCCTTGCAAATACACAGGGCAGACCGAACACATATCCGGATCGCGGATATGTTAAAATAAGTAGACTGTGTGACTGGGTGACAAATTATCTCAGATAGCTGCCTACACCTACAAAACAGCTAATGCGTTCAACATGGTAGCCATCAAGATAATCTCCGATACAGAAATCAATAAAATTCGAGAATCGATAGAAGGCTGCGCCTCGGACGAGAACACAGTCTGGCGTCAGCCTACAGAGACATAGACAGTAGGTCCAGAGATGTTTTAATGATCGTTGATTAGTTACTAAATCGTCTAATTACCACTTTTTCTGTCGATGTTATTTCTGCGGCGCCAAGCTATAAAGAGGTGCGTGTAAATGGTTTGCATAAATAGGTATCTCAATGATCCTTCGCATCATCTGTAAATTTGCCGTAGATAATTCGAGTTGCGTGTTAAATGAAGGATTTGGTGTAATGCATAACAGACTTCGCTTCTCTCACTAACATTGACTCATTTGATAGAAGCCACATTTGAAAAATACAGTGGTCTCAGTGGGATTTGAACTCACAGAAGCAAGGACAAGACTTAATATTTGAAGTTCTATCGAGGAGGAATTGAAGATAAGAAGGTTAAACCCTATCGGCTGCGATCTTCGAGGCCCGGTTCCTTAAGAGAGGATAGAAGTCATAGGAAGGCCAGAGTAGTAGGATGAATATATTCTTTACAGAATGAATTAGACGAATTAAGGACGAAGTCTTGGCTGCGGGAGTGCACGTCTAGCTGCCAGGGGAGCTAGGTCCGGGGTGATTTCTAGGAGCAAACATTTGAGCGGCCACCGATAGATGCAGCCTTGAGAGTCATTGGTTGGACCGCGCAAGGGCGTGGGCGCGCTAGTAGGTCGCGCGTCAGTGCATCTGGTGGCAACCACGGCCTTGAGTCCAGTCCAGACAGCTTGAGGTCACGCCACTGTGGATTGAAACCAGAATGGGGAGACACGATGCGTGCGTTCGCTATCAGTGAAGGTCGTGTGTCAGTTTGCCTGGCCCGAGGCGCACCGTCAACAGCAGTGATGCACGGTGAGTCAACGATCACGGGTTTCAACAGTAACGCTAACGCCCACTACAGTTTAAGTCCCATCACGGTTAGGCGACATGTCGTTCAGGGACAATAGTGAATGCAACTCCGTCTGGTTAAGTGGCATATTTGATGACGAACCGAAATCCAACCCTCGACCTCCCCGCCAGTGGTTCGCGGGCAACGTGGGTATACTCACGGCTAACAGAAGGCAATGGTAGGTAACACCAGGAACTTCATCTGTAACAAAATTCCCAAGAAACTTCATTGACACTGCAGGTGTTTGATGCCTCTATCACAAATATTTTGGCATTCACCCAAAGTGACTGTTGTGCTCGCCACTGTCGTCACAATTGGGATCTTGGGGAGGAAATGTTTGCTCACGCAACCTACATCTTTTTTCATTGTGTCCGGAAATAATAGTACTACTTTAACTATGACCGTCGGCCAGTTTCCAACGACTTTTCACATATAACGCTATTTTCTTCGGTTATGGTAGAAATGATTCAGTACTTCAGAATACCGAAAGGCAGTGAATCATGTGGACTGAAACTGGTAAGTGCAATTCGAGGAGCTAGCTCAATGTACATCGTGAAAGACTCGATTTTACTTTAGTAATTTTTGCGTGCGGCATAGTTTAGAATAAGCGTAAAAACATGCCTTTTGTCTTCCGCTATTTGGTTATGGGGAGAAAAGTCTTTCCATTCTGGTGAAAATCAGTTCTGAATATTTGGTTGAAAAAGCAGGGTGGACTACAAGTGGAAGCCCAAGTTTCCAAGTCAATGCGGTGTCCAGTAAAAAAAACAGCGGTTGCTGACGAGGGTAGAACATGAGAAAATCTGAATCCGGGGTACGCCCAATTGGCTCAGAACAATAATATCAGAGGTTGAAAGTAGGATTATCTGCGCTTTTATTTCGCAAATCTCAGAGAAGAAGAAGAAGAAGAAGAAGAAGAAGAAGAAGAAGAAGAAAGATGAGGAGGAGTGAGGGGCAACAGAGTACTAAAAAGACGCAAATATGCCTGCCGTGGTTTCTGAATTCGGCTTCTCGAATACACGAATAATGGCACGAGCCAGTAATAGGACGGGACGCGAACTGCTGGAGGCCTGGGTGTCAGATTACAACTCCATAAACAGGCATGTGGATAAACCGCCCTGTTATTTTGCCATCCATGCCCGCGACGAGAAACCACGGCCCAGCTCCTCTACAAGCATACAAACCACCACCTCAAGATCACACGCCGCTACTCCAGGGGCGCGCATCGGGAACACGATAAGATAGCGTGAGAATGGACGTAGCATGGACAGAGACAAATCAATAATTGTCACTTGCTCCCCCCTCCCATACCAACCCCATTTATGTGTAGCTGACGTTGGCTGTTTTCTCATTTACTCTGAGGATGGCTTCTCGTGTGGAGCCGAAAGCTCAGAATACAACTATTGTTCCAGACATCGCGTCTTCCTCTTCTTTACAGATTTCAAAATGTTGCCACTGTCAGGAAGGATAACCGCTCTACCTTTATCATGCCACTGGTCATTCCTGTCCCATTTGAGATGTCCATGACCTCCAAAGCGGAGACAAAAATGGGTTGCGCGGTGACCTCACTACAGCTGCTCAAATACTTCCAAGACATCAAGCTACTACCGACAGTTAAAATCCGCTTGATACAACTACTGAAATGCATACGCTCCTGTCGTCAAAGCATCCTAGAGTCGACAGAGACAAAAACTCCATGACAGTGGGCTGGTATCAGGAAAAGTAGCATGGGCCTATCGCAGGGAACTAAGTTAGTTAAACCCTACCAACTGCGATCTTCAAACCATGGTTACTCAGTAGAGAAGTCAGTGGAGGCCAAAATAGTGGGAACAGTATATTGTGTACACAGAGGAACGAAGAAAAGATGGAGAGATTTTGACTACGGAGAGCCCGACCTTCCACGGGAGCGGCGTGATCCGAAGTACGGCTTTGTTGCAGGAATCCCCACGGCCCAGAAGGACAGCGTACATGCGTGCAGGCTTTCTATGCGTCGCCTGGCCAGAAAGGCATCTATACGCCAACAGTAATTGACTGATCTAGGCGTCGAGAACCGTAGTCGTGAGATTCTATCGAAGTTCACTTCGACTCGAGCTATTTACAACAGGTCCATCATAACATCCTAAGTTAATAGGGAAAATCCTAGCCACTGCTATTTTTTAGGCCGATTTCCGTGGGGGAAGAGAAGAAGTGGGACGCAAGACAACAATAACACTACATCTGTCCACCAACCAGCATAGTTTATTCGTTTACTTACCATATAAATGTCTGTCCGACGCCCTCCTAACTCTTGACGCCACAGACAAGGTCGCTCAGAGCTTAGGATCTCGCGTGCCTCGAGGCATGTTCGCCAGTTTATCTTCTGAAATAATCTGTTACATCCTTCTTCTCTCAAAGGGTCATTCAACAGTGGAACTCCTGGCCCTAGTCTATTGTGCATGCACCCACGGTTGACGTCTTCAAGAGACGTTTGGATAACCATATGTTAACACCTTACACCTATTTGACATAACATTTCATACAATCACACTACTCGTTTGATTTCAATAGCGTATTTATTTACACTAGAAGATCATAGAGACGGGATATTCAGTGAACATTTGTACGCTGCCATTCCGCAAACGCCTCATCTCTTCAACAATTCATTTTTCCAAATTATTTCTGTGCACTTTTGCACAATAAAGCGATCTGTAACAATTTTTGCATATTTCACAAAAACTTATGCATTCCTGTAGCATTTCAATGGAGTTTTTAAAGGCTTCGGTCATTTACTCCAAATATACTGACTGATACTGACTGATGTCGGAGGCCGTTGGCGGCCGCGAGACTGGCGTTGGAAGGTTGAGAGTGTGGAACTCATCACAGCACCCCCCATCGAGGTCATGTGTGCATCAGCCTCAAGGAGATGATTGGCCAGACCCGATTTTGGTCGACAGACACTCGCGCACACGCGATAACGTACGAGAAAGGCGACAAGTGGAGAGTTGCACGCAGGATTGGACTGTAGTGGTTCTACAGCCCACCTGTTTCAAACGCTTGACGCCGCAGAAGTGATCTGGCAGGGACAATCTTGGTCACTCGGCCGCTCAACCTGCTCGGTCCCTATCCGCCTGAGTGGCGCAACCTTTGCCCTGGGGCGGCTGGAGCGCGCAGACTCACTCGAGAAAGGTCTGGCCAATCAGCGTGGCCAATCAGCTTCTTGAAGCGCTCTCCGGTGCTCAGTCAAATTCCGCACTGACGAACACTTGGGAATCCGCTCTGAGCGGGACGCCCGCTCACGGCCGGACCGAATGGCAACTTCCTCCTAACTCTTCCGTTCACAATATATTGTTCCTTCTACTCTGTACTTCCCAAGACTTATCTGTATTGTCACCTGAAAAACCGGGCCTGAAAGATCGTTGCTGTTAGGGTTAAGCCATCTTAGCCTTAAAACCTAAAGGGTCACGAAAAGCCAGTCCAGTATCGTCTGCAGTTTGACCTAAATCGAGGCAGCTACCTTGACGCCAGACACAAGTTCTTTTCTCAAATTGGAACGAAATATGCCATGGAGCAGGAGACTAGATGATGAACTGTACTACCTAATTAGCGTAATAACAATTGGTCCCCCATTCACAATTAATCCATCATGCATAAAGTAATTCCTACCGTATGTCTAATAATTTCGAAGGATAATATTCGAAACATACGCTGGCGAAAAGAGGGGCATCCGCAAACGAATGCTCGTGGTTAGAAAAGAGCAACCCTAACTATTGAGCATAGACCGCATTTCACACGGCACTATATAAGGACGACAACGTCTTCGTACTCCAGCTGACTATACTGAATGCTGAATGCCTTGGCAAAAAGCGAAATAGAGCTTGGCAGCTCGACGCATAGTCCACCCCGCGCTATATGGCAAAAATGCGTTAAATGTATTTTGCTATTGTCGCGATATAAAGCATCCTAACACGTATGTCAAAGAAGCCAATGGTCATGTAATAGTCGGTGATCGGCGCCACTGCACTGATTGTCCTTGCCTTGCATACGCGCGCCTGACAGTCTCTCACTACACGCCGCCTTCGGTGCAGCCTGGGGTACTGTGGCAGTTTTTACTCAGCACCATTGCGGTGACTCAAATTACCTTCACCTGCCCAGCCTTGTCTAATCGCGCGTGACCCACACTGACAGCCTTAACGAAGAGTAGGAAAGACACAAGCGGTTATAACCGGGTCTCGTGCAGAAGAGCTATTTTCTTCCTAGTAGCACGCCAAGTTCTAAAGCCAATGGAGCTGTCCTTCCTTCCGAAAGGCTGCTACAAAAATGGTCTTAAAAAGAATAAACATTCCAGGCTGTCAAAGTGGACGGTTTCTAGCAGCCTTTGGAGTGGGGCGCCGAGCTGAGAACAGCGGTTGCTGTTTGTTTGATTGTTTTGACAGTGACTTTTAAATCTGCAAACCACTTTTGGTGTGCAGAGGATGCAAAACCAGTGCTTGTCCCAATAAGGGCTACTTGGACATGCCAGCTGGCTACGCAACTCTACAATGGGTTACTGCTTTAGGTTATTGAGGGGTGATTCAGTTAGCTTGGGCCACCAACGGGATTGAATGCCAAATTTTGCGTAGGACCTTTTGAACGCTGGGAAAGGGCATTGGGATTGGGAGGGAAACTGCATATTCGGATTGGGAGGGGACCCGCATATTCGGATGTGGGGACGCACTGAACACTTGATACTCTAGTGCGCTTTAGCTAGCCGGTCCAGGCGCTTAACAGGATCTAGCCGCCAGGCAGTACCTAGATTTGGCGAGCCGATGCTGAGAACTGGGTGTCAATTAAGCACCGACATGGGAGAATTCACTAACTACGCGAAGCATTTTGCTGCGACCGACTAATTTCGGCACGCCGATTCTCCTCAATAGATACCCCTGGGCTCTAGTGAAGGGAGTAATAAAGTGGAGGAGGCAAATTTTGACTTCTAGGCGTCACAGCTACGAGACTAATACAAAAAAGCACCGAAAAGAACGTCTGAAGTTAGGACCCAAAGCGAACGCTAGGGTCCTATGGATAAATCCCCGGCCTGGCAAACTCTCGTATTTTCATTGTCTATGTAACCTTATAGGTCAGATTTTAAGTCACCGAAAAATTGGGTTTACAGATTTGCACTTTTAACTACCTCGGTTTTTAAAACATACTTATTGCGGCTTTCAGTCTGAACAAGCAAACCCTGCAGAGTTCAAAAATGAGTCCCGAGGCAGGACGAGAAAGGTGAATCCTGTAACCGATCGGTGGGCACCTATCTGCCAATGCATATATTATTTGTGACGAATGAAAGAAAACGCTCACGTTTCAGGCATTTGTATCGGTAACGAGGCCAGATGCTCGAAAACCGGAATGATTTGCATTTTATTCTGAGCTTTCGGACTCTTACCTGAGTCCATCGTCAGAGATGGGAAACAGCAACAAAATATTGGCTGGTCATGGCCTGTGAACAACTAATTAACATTTGAATGTGTAAAAAGCGATAATTGTTAGGTTTGGGCGCCATATGGCAACGTCAGCACCGAAAATGGGGCGATTGTGGAGGGTGTGGGGCCAATTAATTATGACGGGCGTCTGGCTGTGATCCTGTGTAAGAGCGCAAGGCTCTGTACGCCGACGCCAATTCGATCTTCTGCCTTCTTTACCGATATATTATTTGCCTATAGATCCCGAGGAGACGATTTTAAAAGTTAAAAAATTGAGTGTTCGAGCATTTAACAGAAAGCAATGACCACATGCTTTCTGGTCATGAAGGCGAGGCCTTAGCTGTAGTGATAGATTATTCGAAATGAACGACCCGTTGCCTTAGCAGACAACGTCTGGACTCAGTTACTCTGGAGAGTGCACTTTCAAACAGAGCAGCCGCAACGGAAAATCTGAAAAAAAATACTACGGATCCTAAAGGCCGAACATACAATATGATTGAGACGGAGTGAAACCACCTCTCAAGTCACTATTCATTCGAACAGAGACCCAGCCACAATATGAAGGTCCAAATTCCCACGAGAGGCGACAACCGCGTGACCTGCAAGCTGATCAAGTCATGGTTTGTCGTCCCACAGACGAATTACCGCGCCCGGGGGAGCGTAGGTGGACTCCGCCCCACCAGTAACGGTATCAGCGCGCCAAGTTGTTGAGTAATTATCTCTTCAAGAATAAGTATTTGCGATGAAATTGCGCCAGTTAACGACTGGGATGCGGGGGCGTAAGCCGTCAGCTCTCAGGGTACGTACGTCCATCATCGTTGTATATAATGTTACTTGTATTTTATATCGATAGGCCTTCGTCCTCTTTTTCTTCTTCTCCTCCTTTCCACCTTGCCTTTTGCTATTTCTATGAATAGTCAGGCTTTACTATGAAGTCGGCGAAATAGAAAGACATCCGTGGAAACCGATTTACGGTATACTCCCAACTATTCAGGCTATCCATTGATGTTAGGTATTTTAAGACCCTTATAACAAACCACGTGTCGGAATGAGCAAATGGCGCTGAACCTCCTTTCTTCACGTAATGCAAAATAAATCGGACCTAACAGAAGATATTTCTATTCCTTCAGAAGTTAGATGGTTTTGTAGCGGGTCGTGCCTGGCTGACTAGCTTGCGTCGAAGTGCACTTTCTCAAAGGCTTGCCGATGCGGTTTCTCGAGGTCTCGATCAGCCAATCATAGTTTCCGCATCTATGAGGCGACGAATGGGGACCTTGCACGCGTGCCCGACGCAAGTTGCCTCTCTGCCCAAAATCTCCAGGCCGACCTAGCAACTGAAAGCTCTCCCTCTCTCTGTGTTCTGGCTCGACTACTTTTAGACCTGACTTGGGATCCGGTCGATCTCCTGAGCGTACATGCTCTCCCGAGTCAATCTACTCTCATCTATTCTCCTCTTTTTTGTGTACACAATAAACTCTTCCTACTACATTGGCCTTCATGAACTTCTCTTCTGCACTAAGTAACCATGGTCTGAAGATCGCAGTTGCATGGTTAGACTCACTTAACCCCCTGCGATAGTCTCAGACAGTTTGGTTATCATAGTTGTGTCAGATGTATAGGCTTAATCAGAAAGTCGCATCAGGAGATAAAGCTATCCTTCTTGGTGCATTGTTGACAGTCTATGTTTACAAAAGCATATATTGTAGCAGTAACAAGTAAGGCATAAGCAAGTTCCCAGATATATGCAGAAGGAGACTGTGGAAAAAGACATGGGAGACTTGAATGGCCAATTGTAGCTTAGTAGCCGTAGTGTGTTTTGATATTGCCCTTTCGGCGCTTGGGATATAATCCCTAACCATCACTACGTATGTCGCATTTATCATCTCCCGAAGCCGAAGAAGAGAAGGCGAGTTTGTTGACCGAATTGTATTTGTATTGACGTTTCGGAACTCCCTTCACTTCCATCATCAATGCTGTAGGTGCTGTGTCTGATGGTTTTTATCTTAATCACTGTTGCCACTTGCATCGTATAATAGACATGTTGCATACACGAACTTCGACCTGCCCGTTCGCTGCTGACTACATTTTAGCTCCCTGATGTTGGCTGCTGGCGGGCTTGCGCGACCTTTGTCCTCTTAAGAGCCGGTGTATTTGTAGGCAAATGTGCCTGTTGGTCTCCCCCAAGTCAACCGGCAGACCGCTTTTTCGTTGGTGTTCGCTGGAGTCGTGTCCCGCTTACCGGGTGCATCACTGAGGCAGAGCTGGATTTTGTTCACGTGACCTCCGACCGCCGCCTCTATTTTCTGTGAAAATCGGCTGTCAGTTGCGCATTTTCGTTTGCTCGACTGACCCTGTCCGAATGGATCCGAACCTTCTCTATGGCTCGGTAGAGTGTGCTAATTGAAAACCAACTTTTAAGTACTAGTCCGGCCATCTTTCCATTGGCTCAGCCGATTATCCTCGCTTTCTCACAGGCGAAAGCGTGGATCGGTTGTTGTACGTGATCATAGACCAAAGGCAGATAGTCTTTACTGTTGTTTGTTGGTAGGTGTATGTGCAATTTTGTACCCAGGCATTTGCCCGTTTCACCAACATAGCTGACATCGCAAGTTTCGCACCATATGCTGTAAACCACTGCTGATTGTTCGGTTATTGAAAGCAGGTCTTTGGACTTCATAGCTTGCTGTATGATTGGTGATTCTGGTCTGTGGATCACGCTGATCCCAAAAGGTTTTAGGATTCACGCCGTCGCCTCTGAAAAGTTTTTTTCAAGTAGAGGATTGTGAGCCAGAAATTTGGATTTTCTTCGCATAACCACTGCAAACAAGGCATTTGCTGATGAACGACTTCTGATAACCATTATCTTTGAAGAAGGCATGCAATTCATTCATTTCATCCTGATTTCCACTATCGTCGCTACGATGTGCCTGAACACGTTGGAAGAGGGTTCTGACATAACTGTTTTCGTGACCAACTGGGTGGTTGTTTCGGAAGTGGGGATGTGCTTCATGTTAATCGCTTTACGGTAGATCGTTATCCCTATCTTTCCATCTGCCAGTTTTGTAACTTAGACGTCCATGAACTGCAATTGATTTTGAACTTCTTCTTCCATGGTAAATTCGAGGTCGGAAAATATGAAATTTAAGAATACCTTGAAATCTTGTACGTGGCTCCTCTTGAGCATAACGAAGGTGTCATCGAAATATCTGGCCGAGAACTTTGGGGTTTCGAGCTGAGGACCAGCTACTCGAGCCTCGGCCGAATTTCTTTGGCAATAAGTCCAGAAAGAGTCGAGCCCGTCTGTGCCCCTTCTTTCCCTTATACACCTAGTCGTTGACAGTTGACATTCCTAATAAATACCATAGCAGAATCTGTTAAGACAGTTAATCTTATAGTAGATCCTCTTGATTTGATTCCGGAAATCGATAGTTCATCCCTACAACATGGGAGCCCAAGGTCTCCAAATGTAAAGTTTCAATGTTCGAAAAGCTAAACCATGAGGACCAAAAACACATCACCTACGCCGAGGTTTCAATATATATTCAATATCACCGCTTCGGTGGCCATACAATGTAGAAATTGAACTCTCTGCATACCGAGTAATTCTCAGAAAACTGATTTTTTTATTAAACAGTTCAGTTGTCTGCAGAAAGGGAAGTTCTCTTTCGGTATAAAAGTCATCTCTGTGGATAGCAAAAGGAAAGCTTATGATCGCATGTGTTATGGAAGTCATTATAAATAGGATAGGACTAGTCGTTAAAACTGCCTCTTCACACAAACTCCCAATCAGGGAATCAAATAGCACCATAATTTCTCTGAACAATCGCATCCAAATTAATGGAAGAAAAGTTTTTTGCAGAACAATCTTGCGCTGCGTCTGGAAATCATTACTCGCAAAAAAGTCGGCCAGCCGCCATATTGTGTATTGTGCATACTCATGAATAAAAAGTGAATCCCAGTTTGACTGCATTGCGCAGACTATTTTTTGTTGAAAATGCAAAAGCAAAGTCGATCGCTGGGAGTAACCATTTTTTTTGTCTATGGTTTCGGGCATATTTCTAGAACTCTCTTAAGACTTATGCAATAACCAGTCTACATTTTGTAGCAGTCAACATTTTTTTTCGATTTAGGTCAATTTTGAGCAAAAGAGCTAAACCATCAGTTTTATTACAAGATACCTTTGGATGGAGAGCAAAGCCTGTGCCCAGGTTACATCACCCCATGAGCCAAATACCCAGATCCCCCGTAGAAATTCCGGTGAAATAGGTGGTGATCCGGGGGCGACGACGGGGATTCGACGGGAGGGGGGGTGAGGACGGGGTTTTCAACCCGCATATCCCCACCCTCACTCCCGGCACTCCCCGTCGAAATTCCGGGGGGAGGGTATGCATATCATCAAATTATCCGTAAAAGTAATATCAAATGTCACCTAAAAACGCACTTAAAGTTCAAAATAGTCAAAAAATGAATTAGATTGCCCTCTAGGTCCATTTGCAGCATTTTAGAAATTTCGGGTTGCGGAATAATACATATTCCTTAAACATCAACCCCGGATACACGCACATCTCCCCGACATCACCCCCACCCAGTTTTGGGCTTGTGCTGGCACAAGAGAGTTAAACAGACTGTGACATATCATGTTTATCCGGGTGCTCATACGATCATGTGAATCCACCAGACTGTACATTTGCAGCACTAGTTTTGAAATATAATATTTCAATAAGGCGAAGTGACGACTTGGGCCAGTTCCAGTTTCACCTTGTGGTAACCCAGCACAATTTGCATTTGACTCACTAATATACAATTTCGGGAAGCTGCATTACAATCCACGGGCTGTAAAAGGTTTCACACACAGACTCTAAACGAGTAAATTATCGACCGATCTCCCACCCACAGAGCAGAAAACAAGCCAGAAACTGATAAATCGAACGACATTCTCGATGTAGATAAGTGAACAACGTCCCTGACAATTTTTAATTTATTTTCATGAACAGAAACACACCATCCAAATAGCAAGAAGACACTTTTTTTCTGAAAAGTCAATTTGGTTGCCCTCTGCCTAATTCTTCTGTACTCGATATTATTAAGATATGTTTTACCGATTAGCGCACAGAGGATATTAACATTCGCATATTTATAAGAAGCTAGGCACGCCTGTGCACTATGCACTGTAATTTACTTTTGGACTTCAATTTATTATTATGCTCTACCTTCTGAACAATTTGCCCAACGGATTATATTGGAAAGAACGTGATTCACAAGGCAACTTCCGTATCTTGAGCCGTCTGTTCCGGGTATAATTTGTATTTTGCAAGTGGTTTCAGCACTCGGAGAACTGTCGCAGATATCCAATATTTGCTACCTATAGTTAGTCAAGTCAAAACCAGCCATCTAGGCGCTTAATGAAACAAGGACATCACCTATTGGGCATCAAACCTTGGTGCCTAATACGGATTACTTCGTTCTCAGTCTACATATGCTTGCTTCGTCAAGTACAATAATTGTTCTTGGTGTAAGTCGATGCAAAATATATACTAGCGCATAACGACTTCAAGGCTGCCTTCAACCGTTCTGTTTGGTGTGTGACCAGCACAAAGGAAAGTGCTTCCGGATGCTAGAAACAAATACTTGACATGTTTTTTTGTATGATAAATAAATTAATAAACATGCAGGATATGCCGATAGAAGTGAACATGCGAGTTCTAGGAAGCAGTTCAGAAGAGCAAAATGCGACAACTGGAACAAGAGTTTTATTTTCCCGACGTTTCGGATTCTTTCGAGAATCCTTAATCATAGGTAATCGTAAGATAGTCTAAGCCATGCTTAGGTATTGGTGAAACATGCACAGATCGCAGGTTATTGATAGTTTGTAGCGGTCATCTGCATGCGTACTATAATTATCAGCTCCTGTAGCCACCGCTTGGGGTCTTAATTGGTGCGGTAATGGCTGATGGTGATGATGATGATGGTGAAGCCATCACTGCACCAATTAAGACCCCAAGCGGTGGCTACAGGAGCTACTAATTTTA
>JAYGXS010000001.1:100457635-100499659 GCA_036362985.1 Ligula intestinalis | reverse complement strand
AGGATAGGGCCGTTCGTTTTGATTATTTGACGCATTTGTATCCCTGTTCTCTTATTGTTATGGATGTAATTTGTCTCGCACCACCAATGTCTTCTGCTCCGCAGGAGTCGGCGAAGGAATAACTGCACATAGATGTGGTCTGGGCCGGCATTTTGTACTTGCTTGGTCCAACTAGAATGGGAGAAGTGAGGTTAAGGTTGCTGGCAAGCTAGTTGCTACAGCCTCGTTTATTAATGGTTCACAAGTCGCCGCTAGCGCTACTTGGAAATCATGATCAACCGGAAGTGAGTATCCACAGCCTGATGACTCATCGCGCTCCACTTCTGTTCGTAGACTGGCCTCAATCGGTCTGGACAGGTCTCAATGCGGTGGCTGCCACCGGACATCACTTCGGACGTGGCCCACCTCGCGGTTGGACGTGCGCTTCGATAATCAAATATTTTACAAACTATTCTTCTTCCGTCTATACAAAATACACTCTTCCTACCAATCTGGCCTTCCCGAGACTTCTCTCCTCTCCTAAGTAACCTTGCCTGGAAGATGGCAGCCATAAGGGTTCAACTTTGTTGGCCTTAACACCATCTCCATATATATTCTTCAAATTAGACCGCTCATTCAAGGCATTTTTGTCTACCGTCAGGGCCTGTGGGCTCAGGTGGACTTTCGGTCATGTTCTTAGCAGTGAATCGACCAGGATATCGGTTCCATCGACCACGACTTTCTACAAATTTAAGCTGATTCTTTGGTGCTATCGGACGAGCAGAGTCTGCTCACCCTTTCTGTTAGAAATCGAACTTAGTTAAGAAACTCCCAAATCCAGCATACTGTTTGGATGACCTATTTTTACGATAGACGCAATCTCAAATACTACCGTCAGCTCTTGTACTCGGAAGCATTTAAAAAGGGAAGCGGTCTGAACGGTCCTCCTTCCAGCGTTAAATGGATTGACGGATACGTTTGATTAACAACATCAACTAGAGTTGAACTATCGGTTAGTTCATGTATAGTTGTGAATATTTCACCTACCTATCACCCCCAGTACCTCAAGCCGTTTATCCGGCGACAAATCTCTAAGGTTTCCCATTCCTCGTAGGTTCCATTCACACATTGAGAGACTTTAATTGAAAAATGTTTTTATGATAAAACTTAAGGTCTATTTGACTTGCAAAAAAATAAACAAGGCCGTTTACCTTTAGAAACATGCAGTAGAGGCAAATGCAGGTTTAACAAGAAGTTTAAGGTAGTGTTTGCCGTAAGTATTTGTTAATCTTCGTCATTGACCAGTTAAACTACAGCCACATACTGTGAAGGTCTGCGACTTAAACTCGAGTCAATTTTCCACGGTTAGCCGCGTGATTTCCTCAGGCCTACGGCCTGCGATAGTGACCGAAGACCTTTGAAGTCACATGTCAAGAGCTCTTAACTCTCGAATCTGCTTAACTAAGAGAGCAAAAAGAATCGTCTGTTGTACTTCCTGCAGTGAGGATCAATTGCTAAAATTCACTCTCGTGGAAATAACGGATTGTTCGAAAAAGTGGTATTATTCGCTGTCCGCTTGCCTAAACCAAAAACCCCAATTATATGATGATTGAAAAATACTAGTCGACGGATGGCAATTATTGGATCCCGAGTAACGAGCATTCAACCGTGACGACTGTACGACATTGGGAATGACAATATTTTGGGACAGTAGCAACTGTTCACCTTTTTTAAGCTCCAAGGAAATTGATGAGTCCATGAAAATGATGCGAGTCTTACTTCTAATAATCCTTGGCAGAATGTTCCGAGCATTTCATTCATTTGTCTCAGTTTGCACCAAAGCGGCGCTGCAGCTTCCGGAAATACTCTACAACCAACAATATGATCTTCACGGACTAGTAACTGCGAACAATAATACTGGAAATGAAGACCAGTCTGTGCGCAACCTATGCAGTTTTCATCAAGTCTCTGGACACAATTAAACGGCCTATGATAACAATCAAACAGCGTCATGAAGAAACAATGGGATGCGAAGGCAACAATAGATTAAACTCAGTGGCTATTTTATGACGAATGAGACAAAGCAGGCGTGTTGACTCTGTCCAACCCCCTCCAGTCTCCTCTTATTCGCGAGAAATGCGACAGTTTATCAGCACAAAGTATCTTACCGACAGGTATTTATTGAACACCCATCAAATTTCCGATCATAAGACCACCTACCTGACAATGATAGTGTATTGAATATTACAACCGGAGGGAAAACGGGCAATTTTTGGTCTAATTCTCTTGTGGACACACCCCCTTTCGAACTAAGCGAAATCACGAGCTATGCACCAGTTAGTAACAAATGGTAGCTAAAGCGACTGCACGTTTACTGTAAACAGTAACCGCTCCGGTGAAGGAGCTCAGTTTACAAGAAACAATTGCGCATGTCTCAACATTAGAAAGACTGAAGAAGCGATCAATTTGGTTGACTTGGAATCATCATTTACCAGACAATCGGGTCCGAAAATATGTTATAGTTCAGTATGTTTAGGGTAGTAGGCAATGCCTTTGAAGACCCTATTGAAAACAGTTTACATAAAATATCTAACATAAAATATGTTACTATGAGCCGGCAATCGTTAACTCGATCTCTCCGCAGGGCCCACGAATGCTACCTCCCCGGGAAGATTTTCGGCTTTGTCGAACTTACAGATATGGCCGAATCCTGTCGAATGTGTAATCACTTTAGAGTTGGTATATGTTCAGCCTTGCGCATCCATAGAACTCTTCCATAACATCTCACGCGCCCGATAACTGCCTCTTTTCTGTGTGCAACGCTTGTAGGAGCCTGCAGGACATTCCAAGAAGCTAACGCCTGCTGAATCGCGTTATAGCACGTTTGGACGGGAGCTTATGGCTGTCTACCTGGCCATGAAACATTTCCGGCACTTCCTCGAGGGCAGAGATTTCACCATCTTCTCGGATCATAAGCCCCTCTCCTACGCCTTGACGTCACACTCCGACAAGCTAAACCCCCGGTAGCTTCGCCAACTGGACTACAGTTCACATTTTTACCTTAGACATCCGCCACATCGGTGGCTCACGCAATGAGGTGGCTGACGCGCTGTCCAGGCCTTCTCTTGCTCATTTGCAAATCACTCCCGAGATTGACCTGACTGCAATGGCTGCCGAACAACGCCGTGTTGGTCCACCCTGTGACGAGGACGTTTCCGGACTCCAACTCCAACTACCACTGACTACTGGCAACGGCACCATCTTATGTGGCGTATCCACTCCCCCATTCCATCCATTTGTGCCGCCATTCCTTCACCGCACAGTTTTCTCCTCCCTCCACAACCTTTCTCACCCTGGGAGTCGAGCAACCGACAAGTTGCTTTCTGACCACTTTTTCTGGCCTGGGATGCACAAGGATATCAAAGCTTGCGCACGGGCTTGCCTGAGCTGTCAAAGAAACAAGATCCACAGGCACAACTAGGCACCCATTGGCACCTTCCCCGGCCCTGGTGCACAGTTCAGTCACATCCATCTGGATATCGTAGGCCCCCTGCCTCCGTCCAACGGATTTTCCTACCTCCTCACCTGCGTGGAAGGTTTCACCCGCTGGCCGGAGGCCATTCCTCTGCCCAATAACGAGGCTCCGGCGGTGGTTAAGGCGTTTCTCAGTCGTTGGGTTGCCATCTTCGGCGCTCTTTCCACCATCACGACTGATCACGGTGCTCAGTTCGGATCTAATCTCTTCCAGTCTGTTCTCTCCTTTTTAGGCTGTACCCGCATCCGCACTACAGCCTATCACCCGGCTACCAACGGGGTGGTCGAGCGCTTTCATCGCCAGTTGAAGGCCTCTCTACGCGCCGCGGCCGATCCGGAGAACTGGACGGACCACCTCCTCCTGGTCCTCTTGGGCATCCACTCCGCCCTTAAATCGGACCTTGACTGCTCCGCCGCTGAACTGGTGTTTGGCGCCCCTGTCCGACTTCCTAGTGAGCTGATCTTGCCATCTTTCCCATGTGCGGTCGAGGATCCTGCATCGCCTCCGGCAGTTTCTGCGGACGCCATCCCCGGTTCCGCTTAGGCCCTCTGTCTCCGACTCTTATCTCGAGAAAGACTTGGAAACCTGCTCTCACGTCTTTCTACGATGTAATCGAGTACGGCGGCCCTTGGAGCCACCCTACGAGGGACCCTTTCGTGTCATCTCGTGAGGGACGAACACCTACCGCATCCAGCGTGGTACGTGCGAGAAGGTCGTGAACGTTTACCGGCTCAAAGCTGCTGTCCCGGACACTTCGCTGGACACTTCGCTGGACAAGCCCTCTGGTCTTCTGCCCCCTGCTTTCCCTCCTCCTCAACCCCTATTCCACCGTCCCGCCTATTACCGCTTCCTCCTGTGCGCAACTGCAACCTGTTAATGCACCCACCTCCCACCCTACTGTTACTTCCTCAAACGCTAACACTCCTTCCGAATTAACCTCCAGCATTCTTTTTGCTACTCACTCTTGCCCTGCGCCTCTGGCTCACATTACCCGCAGTGGTCGCCATGTGCACTTTCCTGACTGCTTTGTGTTTTTTTAGGCCTCAGCCCTGCCTTTGGCGTCGCTGCACACCGCCCCCCAGCGCTGCCATGACCACTCATTCTGCCTGATCTGTCAACGTGGCCAGTCAATCGATTGTTGTGCATCGCTGAGTGCTGGTTCACACTGGCCTCGCCTCGCTACTTGTGATGACTGATCTACTCAGCGTGAATTGGCAGTCAAATCAGTCACTCTGTCAATCGATTTTTGCGTTCCGCTGATTGCTGTTTTGCGCCGGATTTGTGGTCAGCGCTGGCAGAAACACACTTTATCGCCGAGGCCTGGTAAACAGACGCAGCAAGCAACTGGCTCCCGATTCAGCTTGTATAATTCCTTCTTGCTATAGAAAAGAAGTTATCCCATCAAGTCTGTCTTGCCTGTCTTGATTTGGGGAAGCCTTCCGTGGTCATTGCCATAACTTGCGACACGCTAACTGCAGGTGGTGTAAGAGGGAGGCTGACGTCTCTCGATACCTGCTCAACGTATGGGAGCGCGTCGAAATCCAACACATGATCCTGTTCGATGACTAGGAAAGTACCACCCATATACCGAGCCCAGGTTTTCTGACTGTTACGCAAGAAGACCAGGAACAAACCGTGGCAGCAGCAATGAGAAGGAATGACGTCAGCTATCAAGACCCTACTTATTCATCAGGATTTAGGCAAGCTTTGTCGTGAGAAGAAACAGAAAAGATTGTTGGGGTAAGAACTCTTTTCGTCTGACGCTTCGGATTCCGCCGCCACGGGTTTTTCAACTAATTGACAATACCGTAAATTCCGCAAATATTCCCATGGTTAATATAAGAAGTCAGTTTTTTTGGCAAACAATTGTTTTCAGCAACTCTTCATCAGACCAAACATTTGCAAGGGAAATTGACGATGTACATAACAATAAAAGTTTGCATAGGTAGAAACATCAATAACTATCTAACACGGGCGCTAATTGGCCAACGCGGCCTATGTCAGTTTGCGCATGTAGGCCATGTCAGCGTGTTGGTTGAGGGATTGTCGCTTGTTGGGAGGGGCGAAATCCTATCGCCACCTGGTGTCGGTTTAGGCCATGGAAGTGACAGAGCTTGTGTCAGAGTCTTCTGAAAACACAGCACTGGATTTGCTAGCCTTATAGCCACTGCTTCGGCTGTAACAAGCATCCGTTGGCGTAGGCCTTTGGAAAAATTAGATGGTGTCCTGTAGACCACCTTAAAGGCTTCGTTAGTATCGACTCGATGGTTCGTATCGACTAGATGTGCGAGAATAGCACTCGAGATCGATCTAGTTTCACCTTTACTTAGCCAGGTCGGTATGTGCTCACGTACCCTCTTTTCGAGACGCCTCGTTGTACGGCCGATGTATCCCGCTCCACAGGAGCAAGTGAAAGAGTAAATGCACATTGATGTGGCCTTCAAAGGGAGTCTGTCTTTACCTCCCAATCGTAGGAGGGGAGAGTTCGTGAAGAGCACCCGTAAGTTCGCCGCTGGGAAAGCGTTTGTGATTGCAGTCCTCAAGCGTCGTCTGACCAGCTCGCTGGTTGCATCGCCTAAGAAAGGCAGTCTTATGAACACGTCTTTCTTTTCTGCAGTTAAGGTGACAGGCTTTTTGGCGCGTTCACCAATATTTCTGCGGATGAAACTTTCCGGGTATCCATTTTAAATTAGTGTATGCTGCAGCTGTTGGAGTTCTGCTTCGACAGTTTCAGGAGAACAGATCTGTCGTATTCTAGCTGCTAATCCTTGGACCAGATTTCGTTTTATATTGAGGGGGACAAAACTGTGGAAGTTAGTGTATTGTCCTGTCCAGGTTTTCTTTCGGAAAACCCTGCGTAGGATAGATCCATCCTCTTGCCTTCGCAGAAGGACGTCAAGGAACGCAATTTCATCGTCCACTTCAGTCTCAGCAGAAAACTTGAGCGATGGGTGAGCGCTGTTAAACTTCGCGACCAAGGCGTCAATGTCAGTATTAAAGTCAGTCAAACAGAAGATATCATCTACATATCGACCGTAGAATGCAAGGTCATTGATGGTGTCCCCTAGACTCGTTTTCTCGATCTTGCCCATGAAGACATTTGCAAGAAACGGTCCAAGTGGTGAGCCCATCGCCACACCATCCATCTGTCTGTAAAACTTACCATTGCAGAGAAATTGGACATTTTGTGTGCATCGCGTGAGGAGATCTTTGAGGGTTTTCACGGGCATACCTATCTGGTAGTTCGTGTCCCGAATGACGTCGCAGAGGTAGTTTATGGTTTCTGCCAAGGTTACATTGGTGAATAGTGACGATACATCCAATGAGAGCATCTTATTTCTTGCAACGTTCATATTCTTTATAGCTTTGACAAATTCAAATGTGTTTTTCAGGCTTCTAGGATACATGTAACTTCCAAGAGGTTTCAACTTTTCTACCAGCCATTTAGCAATGGTATGGTAAGGGGAGTTTCTCATATCCAAGATAGGACGTAAGGGAAGCCCCTGTTTGTGAATTTTCGGAAGTCCATACATTCTAGGTATTGTCGTTCCTACAGGTCTGAGTGTTTCAAGCTCTTTGTCAGTCAAAAGACCTTCTTTATGGAGGTCTTTGAGAATTGTAGTCAGCTGACCTTCAACAGTATCTGTGCGATCTTTGTCCTTCTCAGCTTTTGAGAACTTTGTATGATCTGCTAAAATTGCTTCTAGTTTTGCGACGTAATCATTTTTATCCATCAGTACTATTCCAGATCCTTTGTCTGGTCTGGTTAGCACGATATTTTCATTTCTTCGTAGCTCTTTTAGGCTATCAAGGTGGGCTTTGTTAAGGGGCCTTTGTTCATTGAAGTCTTTCTTAAGTACTGTTGGCAACAGTTAACCAGGGTTGACTTTCGACAATCAACTTCTTTAAGCATGGAAGATTTTAGATCGGAGGTTTGGTTTGGCAGAAACCATAAACTACCTCTGAGACGTCATTCGGGACACGAACTACCAGATAGGTATGCCCGTGAAAACCCTCAAAGATCTCCTCACGCGATGCACACAAAATGTCCAATTTCTCTGCAATGGTAAGTTTTACAGACAGATGGATGGTGTGGCGATGGGCTCACCACTTGGACCGTTTCTTGCAAATGTCTTCATGGGCAAGATCGAGAAAACGAGTCTAGGGGACACCATCAATGACCTTGCATTCTACGGTCGATATGTAGATGATATCTTCTGTTTGACTGACTTTAATACTGACATTGACGCCTTGGTCGCGAAGTTTAACAGCGCTCACCCATCGCTCAAGTTTTCTGCTGAGACTGAAGTGGACGATGAAATTGCGTTCCTTGACGTCCTTCTGCGAAGGCAAGAGGATGGATCTATCCTACGCAGGGTTTTCCGAAAGAAAACCTGGACAGGACAATACACTAACTTCCACAGTTTTGTCCCCCTCAATATAAAACGAAATCTGGTCCAAGGATTAGCAGCTAGAATACGACAGATCTGTTCTCCTGAAACTGTCGAAGCAGAACTCCAACAGCTGCAGCATACACTAATTTAAAATGGATACCCGGAAAGTTTCATCCGCAGAAATATTGGTGAACGCGCCAAAAAGCCTGTCACCTTAACTGCAGAAAAGAAAGACGTGTTCATAAGACTGCCTTTCTTAGGCGATGCAACCAGCGAGCTGGTCAGACGACGCTTGAGGACTGCAATCACAAACGCTTTCCCAGCGGCGAACTTACGGGTGCTCTTCACGAACTCTCCCCTCCTACGATTGGGAGGTAAAGACAGACTCCCTTTGAAGGCCACATCAATGTGCATTTACTCTTTCACTTGCTCCTGTGGAGCGGGATACATCGGCCGTACAACGAGGCGTCTCGAAAAGAGGGTACGTGAGCACATACCGACCTGGCTAAGTAAAGGTGAAACTAGATCGATCTCGAGTGCTATTCTCGCACATCTAGTCGATACGAACCATCGAGTCGATACTAACGAAGCCTTTAAGGTGGTCTACAGGACACCATCTAATTTTTCCAAAGGCCTACGCCAACGGATGCTTGTTACAGCCGAAGCAGTGGCTATAAGGCTAGCAAATCCAGTGCTGTGTTTTCAGAAGACTCTGACACAAGCTCTGTCACTTCCATGGCCTAAACCGACACCAGGTGGCGATAGGATTTCGCCCCTCCCAACAAGCGACAATCCCTCAACCAACACGCTGACATGGCCTACATGCGCAAACTGACATAGGCCGCGTTGGCCAATTAGCGCCCGTGTTAGATAGTTATTGATGTTTCTACCTATGCAAACTTTTATTGTTATGTACATCGTCAATTTCCCTTGCAAATGTTTGGTCTGATGAAGAGTTGCTGAAAACAATTGTTTGCCAAAAAAACTGACTTCTAATACCGTAAATATCTCTGGAACGGCAATTTTATTCTTCTAATCTTTCGGCTCCACATCGTCATTTTCTCTGACGATGGCTTCTTATGTGGAGCCAAAAGCTCAGAAAAATAAATTGCCGTTCCAGAGATCGCGTATTCTTCTTCTTTACAACATGAACCTGGTGCACGTATATTTGTTTCTACCGTAAATATTTTTTCAGCATGGATAACCTGCGCACGCTCCCGGCGTATAGCCAAATTTGGCAACAGTCCTACGAGCAAACTAATTCACGATATTAACTTTCAGGGACTACGTCCATATGTTGAACTTTCTGCCACAGACCTCACTATTTGTGTGTTGCCCTAGGCTCAAGAGTTACTCCACTATATTTTGTCAAACGCATGAGTGAAGGCCTCTTCTTCTGCCAATGGAGATAGAGCAATTGCGGAAACTCCTGAAAGCATGACTGAATCTTTTCGAGATCCTTTCAACCGGAAAATATTTTGTGATTGGGGTTGTAAACTTTACTACTTTTGGCCAGTTTCAAAGTCCCTGCGTGCACACTAACCTGCCAGTTTTCCACATATCTTCGTGAATTGTACTGGGTCAGTAGTTCATATTTTTGCCCTGTTCAGATGTATTTGCGTCTAATTTAAATGAGTTGGAGAGGTGCGGTTGGCGCCAACGTAGCTTATGTCCTAAGGTTTGGAATAATACGAACTCTTGGAGCGATCGCAGTGCAGTTCAGATTAAAAATGCCGCACACAAGGTATACAAATTTATCCCTATACTAGCACGGAAGCCCGGCTTCGCCTTTGGCTTCCTTACATGTTGTTGTCCGCATTGAAGTCTATGGGAACATTGACACTTTGCAACTGTAGTTGACGTCGGTAGTCTCCCGACACACTTTTTGTACTTTAACCGTAGATCATAAGAGCAGTTCAACTCACAACTTCTAATTAAGAACGCCAGTAGTCGTCGTAATTGAAATGGAGCGTTAGCAACGACAGCTTCAGCAATGGTACTCTCTCACTAATTATCATCTTGAAGCAGACCGGGCCTCGCGCAGGCTCCTCTGTAGGTTGAACACAGAAAACCGTCAATCGTCCTAAGATATTCAAAGGATGTTTGACCTTTAACTTTATGGAGTAACATTCGTACATAGAAGCATTCTTGTTGAGAGGGGTGAACAGTGTATATTCTACCCATTTTCACATCATCCAGAATGCTTCATCACTGCTGATGTATCTGCCCATGTCGTACTGGGTAATCTCACCATTGTTGTTACGGCGGTTGAGGGAGTACTTTGCGGCATCGGATCCTTTGTTGATGCACTTGCAGACGAACTTGATAGCCATCGAAAAGTTGCAAAGTTCAGCATTGATGTGGGCATTGAATACTTTTTACAGAAAGGGACAACACGACACAATCCAATGGTTATCAATTACCACACCACCGTTTCGCCTTTCATTGATAACTGCTTCGAATCTGCCAATCTCAGGTTGTCACCTTCTATAAAGAGAGGAACCATCCCCATCGGTCTGAGTTGCATCTAGGAAACGCTTGGGATATCTCTTGGTGCACTTCCCATCCTTCATGCAAGGACTGTTGGGATTTATCTGACCACATGGGCCATGCACCATTTGAGTTTTGATCGTTTCAAACAGGACAGGGTCAACGGATCGGTTTGGTAACTCTGTGCATATCAATTTATCGACATCGGAAGAGTGCAATCTTTCCTTTAGCCAGACCAAAATTTGAGCGTGGGGTAATCCTCTCTTTTGCCCATTTCCAGTGTACATGGGACACTGCACATAACCGAAAATTTTGAATTTTGTGATGAGTCTCATCATGGTTTTCAACTTAAGCTGGAATACCCGCACGGACAAATCATGGCGGTCCTGCGGCTTTTGACCGGGGAACAACTCATCAGTAATTTCAGGTCACGATGGGTTGCAGGTAAACGTAATGAATAGATCCGGGCGACCAAAATGCCTAACATAAACCAACGTATCTTGAGTTTTCTCATGCATATAGCGAGGTGACCCAATGTGGCTTGATGGCAAGATGAAAGGTTGACCGCGACCAGCATCATTACCACCATCAGGATATTGTCTCCAAGGTGGATGAAGTTGTCCATGCGAAGTTCTGCCTGCTGTGTGCGGAAATAGCAAAGGCGCTTTGTTTCCATTTTGGCAAATATATCAACAGCAAATTGAAGGAACAACGTTTTGAATCAACAAAGCAGGTTGAAATTTCGTTCTCGAATCATAAAGGGGTAAGAGTAGAAGGCTTTACAACTTACTGTTTTACGGGTGCCAATTTGAGGTATACTGAAGTGGTAACCGTCTTCACCATTAACATACCTGAGAGGGTATTGTAAGGCCTCGTATGAACGGTGTGTCCCATATATCCTTTGCAACCTATCTTCTTTCCTTCTCAAAACAATATCCCTGTTGCCGTGCTGTGTTTCTGACATAATGACGGCCACCTCGTTGCATGCGGGAGCATTAAATCTTCGTTGGTGTTCTCCACGAGGACGTTTATCGGCATCTATGACAATAGTGAAGTCAATGGAAGCGTGCATCTCCAGGGCGGACTTGAAACTGTTAACGTAGCTGTTGCGCTGGTGAAGCATGTCTTGAAGGGACAATATTATGTGATGCTTCAAGCCTGAGTACACTCGGGATCGGCTTTGAGCCTGCAGCTTGATGTCTTCTACGAAGTGTATTTTTAGAAATGTCGGCTCACCATCAGGAGGTAGTAACAATTCAATCCGGTGGCAAACTGGGCCTTCCACCTTAAAGGTAGGCATAAGCCAACCTCATGAACAATGTTGGCACCAAAGGAGGTCATTTGAAACGCCCCGATGTACTTACTTATGTTCGAAAGAAAAATTTTCGAGTCGTCGGTATTACCAGCAAGTAATTTTTGGAGTATTTCTGGTGGTTGGGGGAAGTTATTCAGTAGAACTTTGCCGTTGGAACAGCCCATGCTGATTGTCTCACCAATCCATTTTTTCGCCTGACAACGTTCACAAACTTCCACCGTCTTCCCAATGGAAACATTTGCATCTCCCGCATAACCAAGACTTGGGTTGGAATTGAGTGAGGCTTTGTTACATACTTGAGCCTTTATGGAAGCAACCAACGGGCCAGAGTCGCAAAACCGTATGTGAATTGGTTGCGAACTTGAGTTTCCAGCATCGGTTGAGCGTAGATCCGCTCTTTTTTATGCTTGCATACCCAAACGTGTACTTCTACGTCTGGGTAATTCGTTTTGCCAACGTTGCGAATCTCTTATCCTACCTAGCTTTCTTCTTCGCGGGGTTTGGACTTCGGTTTCTTGGCAGCGGTTAGTTTGATGGCGAATTGCATCTGCATGTCTTCTTTGCCGTATTTGATCTTCGGTTTCTTGGGCGTGTTGATATCGCTGACGCATGGCATTAATCTCCAGGCGAAGCCGTCTTTCTGCTTGTGTTTCTTGCGAACGTCTATTAACATTGGCAAGTCTCTTCTGTTCCTTCGTCTGAACTTGTGTTCTCGCGGCTGCTCTAATTCGTTTTCTACCTAATGAGGTAGAACCTAAAAAAGGTTATTATTCTAAACAAAATAACATTGGGTAGAAAAGAAGTAAGTTTACAACGTTACCTTCAGTCAACGGCCCATCATCGTTTGTCGGGTTGTTTGTGTTCAGAACATTTCTGACGGCATCACTGTTGTCCATAATGATAGTTTGTAAGGGTTAGATTTAAAGTGAAGGGATTTATGTGGTAGGCCATTCAATCTAACCTAAGAGCTAGCCCGCCATAACATACGCGTGAGCAAAGGGGGGGGTCCAAGTGATAGCAGGTCAAGGGGTTTACGTCAGTGAGTATGAAACAGCTGCGCAAACACCGTTATAGCCCTTGCTGCATTAGCGGCGGGAGGGGGGTGACGTTTCAAGGGGCCGCGACAACCCCCGTCCAACCCCCGTGGCGTATTCACATCCGCCTGTCATGTCGGGTGTCATTCGGGGCGACAGCGACATGATCGCTGAATCCGCACGCGCACGGAAGAATGAGACGCCCAAACAATGAAAGCAGTCAGACGCTTTTTGAGGTGACCCCTTCGACCAATGATAACGGAGGCATACACGACAGACAGACAACTCACTTTGATTAAGTATACAGATACAGATATTCGAATAGTCTCCGAATACTAGGACGCAGATCGATTGGAACAAACACAGACTTATGAGCCTTTCATCTGGTACAGCGTATTTCATCGCTAGTAAAAAGCTTGAGGGCGGGCAGGATGGGATCCAGCAAGATTTCCACCATAACCTTGAGGATAACGGGACTACTTTACATGCATATATCATCCACCTCGATGGTCTCACGAGTGAATGAGAACGCGGGTTGTGTTACAAAACATAAGTTTTTGGTAAACTCATTAAATTCTTAAATACTAACTTCTATTAAGTACCCAATTTAAAGACGAACTGGATTCCCTTAGCAGTTTTACTGGGTATCTGATAGTCTACCGCATCTAATTACGCGACTATTACTTTTTAAATTCTGTACAAACTTCCGATCTCCAAAGAATCCAATTGATATAAACGACACGTGTAGTATTTTTTGTTTTCCGACTAATACCTGATCTTTCTCTACTCCCAAATGCCCATGCATTTTTAGTAGGATCTGAAGGCGATAATAATGTTCTCATTATAAAATAAATGAAGTTAAAAAAGAAGCTACTAAGCTCTTGAATAGCAATATGTACATCTTGTTCAGCGCTTCAATTAGTGCTCTTTTCCTAGTGTTCGCGCGTTGAATATACGCAATGGAGAGCACTCCGTTCTTTTGAGTAACACAGTTTCTCGCATGCATTGAGTGACTCAAAGACGTTGCCGTTGGCATCGCATCCACTGTAAACAAATGCAACGCAGCGCCATTCACTTCTATCGAAGCGAAACATGGGTATTTCAGCTCTGCAGACAGGTTCGGGTTCAGGAAGTAAACACAGCGGATGAATCTGGTCCTCGGAAAGCTTGGACTGGGCTTTGAATAAAAGTCAGCATTTACTGGTTGAAAGAAAAATCAATAAACATAAAGAGCATAACTTGCTATAGAAAAGTAACGTTCTATCCGAGCTATGTAAAACCTGCCTTCCATGTCTTGATATATCAAAATCATCGGAGTTTATGGAACGCAGCATCCTGTGCATTTTTAGTTGAACGGCTTAGCTCAAGCCCGTATGCTGACGAAGCTTTGAATTCAGGAACTTTTTAGAGGGTAAGGGAATTCATCAGTTATGATCGGATTGACTATGAGCAGTATGGGGGCCTCTTGTTCTGCAACAATCAAATTAATAAAGGGGGTGGGAGCAGCTCAAGTCAAAAACACCTTCGCTGTTAGAGAAGAAGCGTCGTTTGATAAATTATTTGCAGATCTGTGCAAAAAACCATCCTTGACCAAAGTAGGAAGATGACTCTTGGGCTACCTATTGATAATGATGACTTTCAGGTAGTCTTCAGGGTACCGCCGGGTTATCAGAAGTTCTTAATCCGGCGCTCAGTAGACACAATCAAGTGTCGGCAAGAGGGTATGCAAGCAGGTCCTTGTGGGGTAAAATACAGCTATCTAGGTTCAGGCACTGGCCCAAAATGCACAGTTTATTTCCCGCAGGATAGTTGTCCTTAATTTCCAACATCCACTTGACGTTTTACCACAAATACCCTATTATCTTATTTCGATCTCACGGCAAGTGAGGGTGTGAATGCCAATTTGACGCCTCTACTCAAAGTTCCTACAAATTAGCCTGATAAGATAATATCGAGAAGGGCCTTCGTTAAATCGTCCTGCGAACGACGGAGGTAGTTTTGGTGATGAGCTAGAAAGGTGGTCAAAGTATTTAACCTAACGAAACAACTGACGGTACATTGCCTTCCACTGCAATTTCATCTAGGAGTGAAGCATTGTGACTGTATATAGGACTTTTAAAATGACCCCAAAACTCTGGTGTAGTTTTGCATTTCAACCCTACTCGAATGACAGTTGCAGGCAGCAATGTAGATTATTATTATTATTACTATTATTCGAGGATCTCATTAGAATACAACTTCGATAAAATGGTTTATTTAAGTGCAAAAATCCTACATTCGTTGGTGAACGCTCACCAATGGCTCACAGAACCCATTCGTCAAGTTTGGCTTGAGGAATCACTTTTTAGCTCCGCCAGTAGCAGCACAGTGGCTAGCCGTGTAGGCAGATGAACATTGCCGGGAGCTCAAGGGTGAGTCTCAAGATAGAATGACAGGAGTTAATCGCGTTAGCGACCGGCAAGCGTTTGTGGGATCTGATGTCGTCCGACCGGATGATAGAAGATTGAATATATTTAAACATTGATAAGCTAGTGTATATGATAAGGCGTAAATTCATCTTTGAGAAAGCGAGTGTGATCAGCAGGGCTAATGAGAAAATGGCCAGGCTAGTACTAGAAAGTTGGTTCTCCACTGGCACAATCAACAGAGCTATCTACATGAATCTTGCCTACCAAGCGCTTCGCACAAGGCTCGGATCAAGTCAGCCAGAGCCGATAGGGCAAACGAGTACGCAGGACGGAGAGCCGACGCCCACGGAAAATAGGGGTGGAGGTCGGAGGTAAGGCGATCAACATCAACCACTGCCTCAACGTCGCAGCCGCAAGGCAAATAACAACTCAAGTGAACAGCAACCAGTGATCAGTCCGCCGGGTGACGTGGGGGAGGCCAACAAGCATCCTGACTCGCCTTAAACTACGCTGACCGCAGAGGGAACGAAGGTCACGCAAGCCCACTAGTAGCCAACCTCCGGGAGACCAAATGCGGTGGGCATTGAACGGGCACGTCAAAGTTCACACGTCCAACACCGATATAATTTGATGCCAACGGCAAGGCGGACCAAATCAAGACCGCCTGACTCAACTACCACTAAACTCTGACGATGGAAGCGAGAAAGTTTTCGAAACGTCAGTTTAAATATAATTTGGTCCATGAACCCGCCCCTCTTCTTCTTCCTTACCTTTGGGAGACGATGAACGCGATATATCGATATTTTAGTTGATCATCTATCGGAGCCCAAACAGTCTGACTGATAATTTTAAGGTTATGGTTTTTTGTCAATTATCCCTCGGATCACATAGTAATGGCCATCAGCGCTTGAGTAAACAGTAAAAGTTATAGGCAGATAGTATTGCCGGCAAAGACAAGGGAGATTGGAATGGCCATTTCGGGCTTATTAGCCCTCGTCAGCCAGTCATACCCAACCACAGGTGGTGCACCACTCGAGAATCAAACTCGCGACCTGTTTGATCAGAGTCAAACAACCTAACCATTGAGCCAGGAACCCGTTTTCTTGCCGGTTGTATGTCGGGGATATGGACACTCATTGATGAATGCTAACCAGACCGCTAAAGGGTAAGGTAGGACACCACTGGGGTCTGCGTATGACTGGCTGACGACGGCTAATGGGCCAGAAACGGCCTTTCAGTCTTCCCTGTCTTTGTCAGTAATACTATCTACCTATACTATCGGAAACCACAACAGACGCATCTCCGTCCGCGTTCCCACCAGCCCCCCCCCCCCTCCCTCAGCCCAACCCATGTTTTTGATGACGGAGCAGCCCCTCCCGGCCACGCTGCTCCGACTCCTCCTCCTTGCTGTCGGAATTGAGGCCAACCCCGGACCTCTCTGGTAGTGCTCGTTCTGCCGAGTCCGTCTGGGCCGCCGCGACTGTTCTGTACGTTGTGGCTCCTGCACTGGCTGGTGCCATCCCCACTGCAGTGGCCTCGCCAAAGCTGCCCATTGGTCGCCGGCCTTCGCATGTCCCAGCTGTCCCGTGCCCCCTCCGGTCTCCACGCCTCCAGCCCGCCCTGTCCTGAACCAAAATCCTCTGGTCCCCGACTTTGTCTCACCGCCTGGTCTAAAGATCCTCCACTTCAACGCCAACGGCCTACTTGGCAAGCTTGACCAACTCCTGGCCTTTATGCGTTTGCACAGGATAGCTATGGCGGTTATCTAAGAGACAAAGTGGTCTAACCCCACTAAGGTCCCGTCCTGTGCCGATTACACGATCGTCCGTCGCAACCGCGGCTGTAACAAAGGTGGCGGCTTGGTCTTCCTGGTGGACAAATCCATTGCCCATCACCAGCTACCCCTGCTTTGTGCCGATCCCGCGGAAGTACTGGCGATTTTCCTTAACATTGGCCCGATGCCGCTAATTATCGTGAACTTGTACATCCCTCCAAAGTCCAGCTGTCCTCCTGGTTTCACCGCCTCCATTGCTCCCTACCTACCTTCTGGAGACAGCGTGGTGTTAGATGACTTTAATGCCCACCACGACCTATGGTGCTCCAACTTGGCGGCCGCTTCCCGGAGAGAAGCCCTGGCCGATGAACTAGAAAAAGCTCCCTTCGAAATCCTTAACGAGGACAGCCCAACGCGGCTCCCACCTAACGGTGCCCCCAGCTCTCCCAATGTTTCCCTTGGCAGTCTTAGCCTGGTAGCGTCCACCATCTGGAGCACGGAAATAAGCCTAGGAAGCGATCACCTTCCTATAGTGCTCGAATTGGCCACCTCTGCCGGCCGTATCAAGACTCCAAACAGGCACTTTGTCAACTTCAAGAGAGCTGACTGGGCAGCGTTTACCGCCAAATGCGAAGTTGGAACCAATCAGCTACCGCCCCCCACCTGTGTCCACACGGCGGGGCGGGCCGTTCGTCACCCGCTTCTGGCAGCAGCAGGTCACCACATACCGAACGGTTGCATTCCCATACTCCGCCCTACCTACCCACATGAAGCCTCCTGACTGGAACGAGAGAGAGACGAGATTCGGGCGCGAGATGCCAATGACGCGCGTGTCGGCGAAGTCAACGGCTTGATTACCAAGACCGTCAAAGACTACAAACGGGAACGTTGGCGTGAAAGAGTTGCAGATTGTAATTTCCGCGGCAAGTCAGCTGCCACCTGGAAACTTCTTCGCAATCTAACCAAGCCCCGGGCTGACACACCTAACCAGTCTATTAGCTCCGGGGACGGAAAATTCATTTCCAACAACGGTACGATCGCCACGAAGATGAACAAGCTGTTCTCGCCCCGCTCGGTGCCCAGTCCCAAAAGCCAGCGCGCCCTTCTTTGTCTCCTCCATAAGGCCCCGCCTCCGGACATTTCCTTCTCGGCCGATGCTATCCTCACTGCCGTCAGGAAAACGAAAGTCTCTAAATCCTTAGGACCGGATGGCCTGGCTCCTATCCATTTGTGCCATATCGGCCCCAAGGTTGCTGCCTATTTGGCAGCCGTTTTCAATCTTTCGCTGGCCAGTTCAATCATCCCCGATTGCTGGCACCAGTCCACCATCATTCCTCTGGTCAAAGCGGGCAAGGACCCTAGTCAAGCGACCTACTATCGCCCAATCGCCCTCCTCAGTCCACTGGCGAAAATTTTGGAACGACTTCTCCTACCAATCTTGACGTCTGCAGCGGATCTGTCCAGCCACCAACATGGTTTCAGGTCAGGTCGTTGCACAACAACGGCTCTTATCGAGCTCAGCGACGCCATCCTCGAGGGCTTCAATCAACAGAGGCCCACTTCGCGGACCGTGGCTGTTTCATTTGACCTGTCACGAGCCTTTGACTGCGTCCGCCACGATCAGCTCCTGCAGGACTTGGTCTCACTGAACGTCCCGACTGGCATGGTCCGATGGTTGGCGGCTTACATCCGTGGCCGCCACGATCGTGTCCTTTTCCGCGGCACTCTCTCCAAGCTCCGTAAGCAGACCTGCAGTGTTCCTCAAGGCTCTGTGCTCAGCCCAACGCTTTTAAAAATTTACATGCGAGAACTCCCACTCCCTCCGGCACCCACCAAAGTGCTATCATACGCGGATGGTGTCACCTTCTTCTGTCAGCACCATAACATTGATCAGGCTGCGCAGTTCCTCTCTGAATCCATGCCTTATGTTGTGGACTTCTTAACTCAGCGCGGGATGACGATCTCTGCAGCCAAGTCATCCGTCACTGCTTTCACGCTGGACCCGAAGAAGTTTAATCATCACCCGCCTATCATCGTCACCAATGAGGCTTTGCCGCTGGTCCGTAAGCCCAAGCTCCTTGGCGTCCGTTTAGATCCGCTCTTCACGTTCGCGGACCATGTGAGGGAGGTCGCAAGCACAGTGAGCCGATGCACCAAGGTCCTCAAGGCTCTCGCGGGTACATCCTGGTGCTGCTCGAAAGAGACGCTGGCGACCACATTCAAAGGGCTTGCGGAGCCGCATCTCACTTATGCGGCACCAGTTTGGTCTCCCACAATCAGCTCCTCCAGCCTCCGCCGCCTTCAGTCAGCACATAAGGTGTCCTCCGCAAGATCATGGGCTGCTATAAAATGTCGCCTATCGATCACCTTCATGCAGGGGCTTCTGTCCTGCCGGTCGCCGCGCACAAAAAACTCTTGGGACAGCAGTGCTGGTGGACTTGATCACTGCCTGGCCATCCGAACCAGCATCGTTGCAATGACCTTGAGCCTAGCCGTAATGTTCGGTCGTCTATCCGGGGTCTCCACAAGGCAGCTGTAACCTCATCTCCCTCGAATTTACGCGTTGATGGCTCCGCCATCAAGACAGGCTACCAGCGCCTTCAACAGAGAGCTATTGTGGACGCAAAATCCAGCTACCACTCCTTGGTCCTTCTGGGTGGATATCCACCTCCGATTGCGGCCTCGGAACGACACCTCCCGAGGGTGACTCGCTGTACCCTAGCGCAGCTACGCAGTGGCTACTGCATGCTCCTTCGCCACTACCAACACCGGCTGGACCCGTCCATACCCGACTGCTGTCTCACCGCATGACTGCCGTCATTTCTTCGCCAACAGTTCCCGGCCAGGTACCCAACTTACCCCCGTGGACCTTTGGCTCAAGGCGACCGAGGTCATGCCTTTTCTCTGTCTCCCAACTGCACCCAGTGTGGACTCCGGTGGGGACCCCTGATCCAACAAGGGCTACCAACCAACCTATACTACCAGCTGTTACGGCTTTCGGGGACTCACTCTAGGCCCTATGCAGAGCGGCACAGATGAATTTCGTCAGCAGTCGGGTGAACGTTCATCAGTAAGTAAAATATGTATTAAGGTTCCTGAATTGTTGTCGAGATCAAGGTAAGGTTGCCTCTACCCTGGAAAAACCATGGACCATCACAGTTCTAATTTATTAAATCTGACACCGAGACAGCAAAATAGGTAAGCACACGGCTGAACTAGAGTGCTTTATGAGCTTCTTTCAAGTCTGGAATCTCGTTTGTGGAATTTATAAAAAGTTTAAATGTGTACATCCTCCAGCTTCACTGCTGATAGGTAGTGCAAACGCGTTCTAGTAGTATGTATATACGACTATGAGTTATAAGGAGAACAAAAAAGGCTTACATGTACTTCCACTTGGCAGTGGAACTTTTCGATGGCCAGAGAACAAAAAGAGAAAAATTAAAATCACGGCAATTCCAAGGATGACAGGGACAAGGATTGGGCAGACACAGCCAAGGTGTTGGCACTTGGACCTGGAACTGCTAGGCTGAATGTTAAATTGGATAGCTCGTGACGGGATGGAGGAGGCAGGAGATTCTGTCGGCCCGGTTCGGGAGACTCGAGCCTCTTCTGGTGACCTGGACGAAGACCGTGCCATTACCGTGTTTTCGCTTTCACTGCACTGCTTTCGATCTGCAAGAAGGTAGATCAGAAGTAGACGGAGCTGTCATGCGCTGTGCGGCCAAGGCTGTGCGTGATTAAACTGACAACGGATTTAATCTTTGTGGACGAATAAGGTGAATGGCTGCAGCAGAGAAGATAATCAAAGTCCAGTCAGGCTTGTCCTGACTAGAAAAGGACTTACGGTACCTGCAGGTTGGCAATTATGTGATTTTGTGCATTTGACTATGATTTCGAATACTGCTCCTGAACAAACTGATTTTGTTTTGATAAATGATTGTCTTCACAAGAAGCAACATGAGCTGCCATTAGCTGAGTCACTTTTAAGATGCTAGAGTGAAAAGACCTTACTCGAAAGGCCTAAATTTCACCAATGGTGTACCTCACTAAGCTCGCTGTGCTGCCCTTTTTAAACTCCCGTACCGATCATTGTTTCAGACACTGCGCGTTACCATTTTGTGCCGCCCATCAGGAATAGAGAGCTATATGCTTAAATAGAGAAAGCGTTTCGATCACCGGAATCATAATTTTATTCGTCTGAGCTCTCGGGCTCTTACTAAAGTCCACCTTTGGAGTTTAAAGCCTGAACGAAAAACCAACAACAGTTATAGGAGGCAGGGGCCAATCAACCGTTGTAAGGGGGAGGAGGGGGGGGGGGGCAATCAACCATCAGTGCCGTCAGTTCGGAGATGCCTACGCAAAGCGATGTATGCCAGCGCCAGATCGATAAATCGATTGACTGAGTTCTCATCCGAACCCTAGGCTTCAATCAATTCGCGGACTGTTCTGTTGCCGGCGTGGGTGATTATGCTCGTAGCTGCGAGGTTAAACTTCTGACCGGTCTCGTAGTTGTGGGAAGCCACTTGTGACAATGCGTCACCCCGTCTGACGACCAGCTTATGTTCGTCTATGCCCAAACCAAGCATGCATCCAGTCTGCCTGTGTAATTTCGGGGACAGTTTAGACATGATATGCGATACACTACGTACGACTGCTCTTTGGGATTTAATCGGTCCATTAATAGGGTCTGAAATTCTGATTGTGGTGACCGAAACGCCTTCTCCTTCCCTATATATACACACTCCGTGGATACGAAAATTTGCCTCAATTTATATGCTTGTTAGCATTTATGAATATTCCCGCTGAAGCTGGGCGAGCATGCGCTAGCTCCCAATAAATTTTCTCCAGGCCAATTAATTCCTATTGCTGCTGCAAAAGTCAAAAGATCTGGGCATTTAGAAAAGAGATCATGTCGTAACTAGGATGGGAATAGAGAAGGGGAGAGAAAAAGTCCGAAATTGCAATCAGTGTCTTCTGAGCAGTCTCAGGAAGGGATGGCCAACACCGGGAAAAGATAATTATATGCAGACGGCTGGCTTTAGACTATGGCAACTGTCAAGCCTGTATTTTCGCCTAAGCCCACAGGACCACTTTGCTTAACCTGCTTACGGCTCCCTCTGCCGTAGCCAGCAGGTAGGCGCTGTTCATGTGCCTTTGGATAGCTTGAGAGGACTATGCAAATAAACAGAAATGGATCTCGGCAAAAGTAATTTAGGTAGTGCACCTCATATACCCCTAGTGCCAGCATTTTGTCCTACGGAAACGGTGTTTATATGGTTTTAGGGGAAAGGGTGAGGAAATAGCATGGGCAGGGAGGAAAATGTTTAGGAGTAGGTGTAGTGAAAAATATGTGGTCGAATTTGGTTCCCGTGGCCCCTGGGGCTAAGCTGCATCGCCTTTAAATTGAAGGTGTGCGCGCCGCCAGCTGTACTGATCTAACTCCAGAACGGTAAGTTGGACCTCAGATCAGTTGAAGTAGACGTTCTCATAACCACCATTTCCATTTTTCAGGAATTTCAAGAACCCAGCAACTTGCTAACCGGGGTTTTCCACCATACGTTAAACGATAATACGGATTAGGAACATCTACAGATATGAATCAAAATTTCTAAATACAGTAAAATACAAATGCATATAGAAATTATTAAAGTATATCCCACTGCCTTTCCTTATTCCCCACCTACAAAACCCTATAACCACTGTTTTCGTAGGATAAAATGCCGGGACAAGGGATTACTGAGGTGCACTGCATAAACTACTGTTGCCAGGCTCTCTGTTATCTACGTCGTGAGCTTTATTTATGTTATGAACTAGGATAGGGCTGTTCGCTTTGATTATTTGACGAATTCTTAGCCCTGTTGGAAGGGGTTCTCTTACAGTTTTGAACAAACGCTGTCTCTTGCGACCAACGCCTTCTGCTCCGCAGGAGTCGGCGAAGGAATAACCCCGCATAGATGTGGTATGGACTGGCATTTTGTCCTTGCTCGGTCTTACTATGATCGTGAAAAAAACAAGGGGTTTCGGTGGCTGCAGCTTAACTTCTTAGAAGTTCACTAGGCGTGTCCCCTTGTAATGGGCCTTGTTTGTCTGCTGGTAACACCGACGGTTATGGAGGTCTTTTGGTCATGTTCTTAGAACTGAATTGACCAGGATACTCGTTCCGCCGGATATGACTTTCTACAAATTTAAGCCGCTCCTTTTGTGCTATCAGGCGAGCAGATTCTGCTCACCCGTTGGTTCAGAAATCGGATTAAAATACGAAACTCCCAAAGTCAGCATACTGTTCGGATGACTTATTTTTACGATACACGCTTCCTCAGCTCGTCTTCTCAGAGGCACCTCCAAAAAGGGAAGCAACCCGCACCGCCGATGGATGCGTTTGATTTACAACATCCACTAGAGTTGAAATATCGGTTAGTTCAGGTGTCGTGGTGAATATTTTACCTACCTATCGCCCATAATAAATCAAGCCGTTTATCCGGCGATGAATCTCTAAGGCTTCCCATTCCTCTTCTGTTCCAGCCACGCATTGAGACGCTTTAAAAGAAAAGTGTTTTCGTAATAAACCGCAAAGCCAATTCTACTTGCGGAATAATAAGCAAGCTAGTTTACTTTTAGAAACACACAAAATTGGCCAAATGTACGTTTAACAAAACTGTGCAGGTAGTGTTTGCCGTTAGTATTGGTTAATCGTCGTCATTGACCAGTCAAACTACAGCCCCATACTGTAAACGTGTGAGATGTCAATGCCAATCCATTGTCCATGGACCATTCTACTCAAATGATTAGCTGCGTGATCTCCTCAGGCCGATGGCCTGCGACAGCGATCGAAGAGTTTTGAAGTCACATGGCAAGAGCTCGTAATTTTCCATTCTGCTTAACTAAGAGAGCAAACAGAATCGTCTGTTGTACTTTCTGCAACCAGGATTAATTCCTAAAATCCACTCCCGTGGAAATAACGGATTGTTTTAAAAAGTTGTATTATTCGCTGTCCACTTGTCCGAACCAAAAACCACAATTATGTGATAAGTGGAAAGATACTAGGCAACGAATAATAATTATTGGATTCTGAGTAACGTTTTTTCAACGTTAGGAATGGCAAACGCAAATCCTGCAAGATTGTGGGACTACAACAAGTGGTCGACTTTCTAAGCTCCAAGGAAATTGGTGAGTCCATGAAGGTGATTGGAGTGTTACTTCTAAGAATCTTTGGCAAAATTAACCGCATCCTTCATTCATTCGTCTCATTTTACAGGGACAGGAAGACTTCTTCCCAAAGCGTCGCTGCAGCTTCCGGAAATACTCTACAACCAACAATATGATCGTCACGGACTGGTACCTGCGAACAATAGTACTGGAAATGAAGACCAGTCTATGCGCAACCTTTGCGGTTTTCAGTAAGTCTCTCGTCTCGTCTTATTCGCGAGGACTGTGACTGTTTATCAAAACAAAGTATCTTACCGACAGGTATTCATTGAAAATCCATCAAATTTCCGTCCATAAGACCGCCTATCTGACAATGATAGTGTATTTAATACTACAACCGGAGGGAAATAAGGCGAGTTTTGTTTTAAATCGTCTGTGGACACACCCCATTTCGAGCTAAACAAAATCACGAGCTATGCACCAGTTAGTAACAAATGCTGGCTAAAGCGACTGCACGTTTACTGTAAACAGTAACCGCTCCGGTGAAGGAGGTCAAGTTACGAGAAACAATTATGCATGTCTCAACAGTAGAAAGACTGAAAAAGATATCAGTTTGGTTGACTTGGAAGCAACATCTCCCAGAAAATCGAGCCCGAAAAATATGTTACAGTCTGTGTTACAGGGACACGTGTGACAGTGCACCCACGGCCTATGGCCAGAAGCGCACGCGAATTGAGTCATGTGCGCAGACAAACAGCGCGTGCCCACAACCGTTCACACAGCGTGGGAAACTATCGATCAGCGTGCAGACTTGACGACCACTCACACAGCGTGGCGAAATACCGATCAGCGCGCAGGCCAGAACACAAGTCACGCACCATAGGCCAGAATTTTTCCAGAACGAGCAAAACCTTATAAATACGCTGGGGTGAGAAAGCTGGAAAATCCGCTGTCTATGTGTTATCCTAAATAAAGCCCTCACCACCAGAACCGGCTCTTTGGCTTCTTTTCTGTCTATTCCTCGGGTCATCACAGTCTGAAGTTCGAAAACCGTGCAGGCCTCTAAAATATTACAATTATTATACTACATAGATTTCTTCTCACCCTGAAACGCAGGGTGAAGACGCTTCCCGTCTGCTCGAAGACCTGGACAACTTGCTAAAATGAGCTGTGACAAATGAACAACTTCAATCTAAGCTGTCTTGAATATCCAAAGGGAGGGGGAAGGTACGAATTCAGGAATCTAGGGTCACCCAGTCTGCTGAGTTTCTGTGCCCTGTTAAAGTCAGATCCACATTCATTGTGATGACAGCATCGGGACGATTGCTTCTTATCACTGTCTCCAGCGACTTTTTGGTAGAGACACCGCTACGTATGCTCACAAAAAAGGTGGATAAGAGTGATACAGCAAAAAATATTCCCATTATTTTCCTTAGTAATCGTTAAATTAACTAACGAACGTAAAAAAACGTTTACATATGCTTGCTAGGCATAACAATGAAACAGCAGTCTTCGAAGCCAGCGTAATACCGGACGCCAGGACGAAAAGACACCGCCCGGACGCCGCCTGTCACTATAGTTCCGCTGTGAAGGACCTGATCACGTTTGCCGTCAACACAATCGCAGCCCGATCAACCCACCCCTGTTACAACAAGACAACGCTGACACTGGCGCCACCACCAAAGAGCTGCCTCCCACCCTTAGTGAAACGACATGAACCGTCCTCGTGAGACATCCAGCTAACTGGCGCGTCCATAGGTGGCGTACAGTGGAATAGCTTATAGTTATCTGAGGCATAAACAGTCTCGCAGGTGCAAAAAATAAGCGCCCTCGGACTAGCGGTATCAGAACGCAAGGGGGCTAAAGTGTGGCGCGCTAGTTATATTCCATCGAGGCTGGGGCGCGATCTAGGTCCCGCCCAAGTGGCCAGACATTCAAATTAATTAGTCACCTAATAGGACATTTGTTAATCCGCGACTTCATTACTTAAGAGCCTCGGTCAGTATGTACCACGCACACCGCATCTGCACTCGTGCGTGCCTTAAACACCCTCCCATTCTGTCCTATGCGTAGACACGACCACGAACGTTAGGTATCGCCTCCGCACTCTGGTTCACATTTTTACCACAACCTCTCTCTCTCTGTGACCTTGCACACAGTCCCTCGCCAGTCACATGCACAAAAATAGCACCCGCACCGCATGCGCACTGCTGCAATTGTCAACGTTGCTTATGGCAGACCGAGCTCCGCTGGGGTGGATGTGTGTGCGTGTGACGCAAGATGGACGGCCGATTCGTGTCCCGTTAATTACTGTCCGCTCTTTACCCCCCCCCCCTCCCCTCGGATTGATTCAAACCAGCTAGTGCCATCCTTGTAAAGCAACCGAACCAGCTGGGATCATGTGACTAGTTTCCTTGTAGTAGGTGCCTATGCGCCACTGTGGGAACCCGTGATCGCTGACTCATCGCACCCCCACTGCTGTTGGCGGTGGGCCTTTGGGACCAGGTTCAAGTGACCGCGCCTTGCCTTGCCTTCCCGTGTTGTGACATCCATCAATCCAATGAGATGCCTGTAGTGTTCGTGTCTGTCCGACAACGTCAAAACTCTTGACGCCACACACGAGTACACTCAGAGCATAGGACCTCGCGCGAAATCAGTTTTCCCGCGTGCCTCGAGGCATGCCCAAACGGACGGACGGGCGACCACCACTGCTGCCAGACGCAACTGATGCGCACCGAAACGCACTCACCATATCTCCCCCATTCTGGCTTCAACCTACAGTGGCTTGACCTCAATCCGTCCAATATGATTCCCACTTTAGTAGACTGACCTCATTTAGTAGGTTAGCCTCAATCAGTGGGACAAAGACGACAATGCAGTGTCTGCCTTTAGGCATCACTCCAGATCCAACCCCACTAGGAAACGGATGCACTACTCCGCGAGTCAAAACTCTTTCCATCTATTCTCCTATCCCTCTGTGCAGAATAAACTATTCCTAAAAATCCGGCGTTCCCACTGTTTCTCTCTCCCCATCCAAAAGAACCACGGGCCTGGAAGATCGTGGCTGTTAGGGTTAACCTTCTTCGAAGACTGGCCTCAACCTCAATGCGGTGGCTGCCACTGACATTATTCCGGACCTAGCCCGCCTTGTGGCTAGACTTGCACTCCGACAGTCAAGACTTCGACCTGTCTATTTTCCCATGCATTCTGTAAAGAATATATTCTTCCTAACTTCCTAGCCTTCCCAAGCCTCTCTCTGATCTCCTAAGGAACCGGGCCCGGAAGATAGCAGCCGTTAGAATTAACGTTCTTAGCCTTACTATTTTCAACCGAATGCTACCATGATGTACCAAAAGTAATGGTTTTGGGGATTGCAAACGCACGTGATGACTGGCTCCTATTCGCTTGCCTGAATCTTCAATGATCCTATAGGTGTTAAGGCTAAGACGGTTAACCCTAAGAGGTACAATCTTCCAGGCCCGGTTCCTAAGGAGATAGTAGGGAAGGCATGGGAAAGAGAGATTGTTAGGAATAGTTTATTCTGCACAGAAGGATAGGAGAAAAGATGGAAAGAGTGTTGACTCGCGGAGTAGTGCGCCCGTTTCCTATTCGGGTCGGTTCCGGAGTGAGGCTTGAAGGCAGACACCGCATTTTTGGCTTTGTCCCACGGATTGAGGCCAACCTATTAAATGAGGTCAGTCTACTAAAGTGGGAATCTCGTTGGACGGATTAGGTCAAGTCACTGTTGGTTGAGGCCACAATGGGGGAGACTTGGTGCGTGCGTTTGGGTGCGCGTCAATTACTACTGGCAGCAGTGGTGGTCGCCCGTCCGTCCGTTTGGGCATGCCTCGAGGCACGCGGGAAAACTGCTTGGCGCGAGGTCCTATGCTCTGAGTGTACTCGTCTGTTGCGTCAAGCGTTATGAGAGCGTTGGTCAGACAAGACCACTACAATCCCTACTCACTGTGGCCCTTATTGCACGGTTATTTTTCGCTATTTGATAAACGTTCATGGAGCGGTAGCGGAATTCACGTGTCCCACTTCGCCTTTGCCTCGGGCCTCATTTCTCGGACCCTGGCAGCAGCTCTATCAACCCGTCGAATAGGCAGATAGTATTGCCGGCATACACAATGAAGACTTGAATGGCCATTTCTGGCTGCGACCGACGTCAGTATCTCCCAACCTAAACCCAAGACAACGAGCTCATGCCTCAAGGATTGGGGCGTTAGACTCTGAGGAAAAGTTCGCGAGTTCGAGCCTCGAGTAATGCATCACCTGGGGCTGGGTATGACTGTCTGACGATGGCTAATAAGTCAGAAATGGCCATTCCAGTCTCCCTTTTCTCTGCCAGCAATACTAACTGTTATTTGTATGAACTGCAATAACCCTTCACTCTCTGAAGTCTTCTTCATGTGCAGTTAACGTAGAGATCGTGTATGAGGTCCGAAGACAGACTGCTCACGGTGTCCACACCTATCTCCGGTGGTTATGAGCTTGGTGCTGCCAGTTGAGTGCAGATGATGTCCAAAATGGGTGCTTTATCCGGCATAATTTCAGTTAAATGCGAATAGGCTCAGGCACACATCACAACCGCACCCTCCTCGCAGGCAACGATAAATCTCAGCGCTCCTTGTGATTGGAATGTTACGGTGGAGGAAGCTGTTATTGTACCGAATCAACTCCCGCTTCCAATCGCAATAATTTTTAAGTTTCGATACTGGCGATCGCAGTGGCCACCCTGATCTTAGCCCTAATCTCTTGTGCCCCATCCAGGTGCACAAGCATCGGACCTGCGAGAAGTGACATAAATAGTCAGTGAAGTCTGGCCGTCAGTCCAATGGACAGCAGTGCCCCGCCAATTACCAACCGCCAAGAGTCATGAACTTCAAAGGGCGTGGGAGTTATCGAGCAAAAGTTAAACGGAACCGGTCTACTCCCGGTTACCTCGCCAATCGCGTACCAGCGACAAGGCTGGGTCAATTAAACTGGAGGTGTGGGTGGACAGTGGCTAACCAGACATGCCAGCCTCGTTTCGTGTAGATCATGCACGTGATTGGAACACTTTGGTGTAGCTTTCCTTACAAGAACTCTCATTTACTTGAGAGGTCAGAGCAAGGACGCATTTTGGAGACTACTCTCTTTTACCTGATTTATTGTGATGAGATGTCGATACGTAACTTCGGAGAGTAGGTCACTTTCTACATTTAGATCGGAATAGTTGGACAATATCTGGTACTGATACTACCTTTAGAGACCAAAACATATCTTTATGCAAATAAATTCACAGCAAAAGTGCATGGAAAGCTAACTGTCCCTGAAACCAAATTTCTGGTGTCGGTCAGAAAAGGGTGATAAAGGACAGGTTTAGAACTTACATAAGAAATGAATTCACGGTTACCAGGCTTACGGGCAGATGGGAGCTCGTTATTCTAGTGATCAGTACACTGGCAACGCATCGGCCTCCCAAAACCCGTGTATGGGGGATGAGGAAATAAGGCAGATAATTAGACTGTGACTAATTAGTTTACTCCAGAAGACCAGCTGGCGAGACAACGCATGCCAATAAATGCATACGGGACGGGGTTAAAGGTCGAGCAGGCGGCCAATTAAGTTCATCTTTTCATGACAGTGAGTCACGAGAATAGAGCCTGTAATGATAGAGCAGTGAGGGGTTTGTGGAGGCATTCCAATGGGGAGAAGGGATGCAGGGAGAGGACAGGGAGGATTCCATGTAGGTAAGCGACCGTTGGCCATGCCAAGCGCGAAGCTTGCAGGAGGCACTTTCGTGCAAACAAGGCTGGCTTCTGCAATCTGATAGCGGTCGCCTTTTTCTCAGCCATGCCGGAAGGTGTTCCCTCATTCTTTTGCATAAGCGCCAATTCGTACGACCTATATAGCCTGCTACACAGAAGCAAGTAAAGGAATAAATGTACATGACGACGGCAGATAATATTGTCGGCAAATACAAGGGAGACTGGAATGGCCATTTCTGGCTTATTAGCCGTCGTCAGCTAGTCATACCCAGACTCAAGTGGTGTCCCATCCGAGCCTCGAAATCGCGAACATTTTGATCAGAGTCAAACGCCTTAACCGTTGAGCAACGAGCTCGTTATCTTCGTCAGTTTAGATCAGGGACTCTGTCGGGGCCAAAGGCAAAGGGGGAGAGATGAGTTCCGTTAGTTGTCAGAGGAACAGTCATCACATGGAAGTGGTCTGCGTTGGCAACCTGTCCTTACCCTTTCCGTGTAGAATCCGGTTGTTTGGGAATAGTATTCCAACTCTTGCTGCTGGGAAGGTTCATGAAACGCTCGGTCAGGGCCCCTTCGCAGAGTTTCACTCGCTACATCCCCTTTAAAGGGGCCTTTTGGGAATGAAGTTTTCGTTTTTGCAGCAAGTGTGATGGCTTTACAGATCTCGTGACCGAACGGACGTCTGAAAAGTTTTTAAAATGCCTTTGGAGCATGACACGTAGTAACCTGCCTAAACTTTAATCTGTGTACACAGGACAGGTAAGCATGTCACGAAACTCATGCTCCGTTATTATAGGGGTTTCATGCGTGAGTAAACTTGACCGAATGTTCAATATTGTTGGCTTTGGAACTGTTTCAAATCCATCAGCGCGTGTATTCTTCCAGTAAGAGCCCCGATTGATTCCAAAATGGACCTCCCCCACTGCCAATAGAGAAGAATATCTGAGTTCCATGAAGCAATTCAGAAGAAGAAGAAGAAGAAGAAGAAGAAGAAGAAGAAGAAGAGGAAGAAGCGATCACTGGAACAAAAGGTTCATTGTCCTGACGTTTCGGATTCCCTCGGGAATCCTTAATCATAGGTAATAGTAGAACAGTGTAAGAAATGCGCAGATAAGGGCTGACTGATGTGGGAATACAGATCGTGATTAATACTTTGAAAGTATCCTTATTATTTATGAGATCAGATTGATGCGCCCAGATTCGATAGCCAAAATAGGGAGAAAAGTCCTACTAGTTCAAAGTCATACTACTTCAATGTCATCCAGCTTCACTACGAGCGCCTCCAGACAGGTACGCCCAAACTTCTAGACGCTTACTGGCGCCATAATTCACGCGGAGTAGCACAAAAAGCCCTGAAGCCCTCTCACAAAAATATCCAAAAAACAGACCACCCAGACACAATCTCCCTTCGCTTCAGGTGCCGAGTAAAACTGTCCACACAAATAGCATCTTCGCTAGCCGTTTCCTCTGCTCAGCCAGCCACCAAGGCTTCTGTGACTAATAATTTCTTCATTCTTGTCATTTTCACCAGCCCTAAAGAAGAGGAAGAAGAAGTTACGAGGACATGGACCATTTTCTTTTAAGACTGACGTTTTGGGCACTCGTTTGTTTCCATTACCATAGTAAGGTGGTGGTTGTTCCTGCCTGCTGGGACTTTTGCAGCCTTGTTGCATGCCTGGTATTATATCCGCGATCAAAACACGAACTTTGACCTTCCTGTTCGCTGCTGAATGACCGTTAGTTTGATCACCGCTGAACTCGTGTGACCTTTGCTCACTTTGTGGCTGCCACAGGTCAGCGTACCATCAATGAGCTCTTCCATTTCCGGTGGTAGTTGTGAATACGTGCGTGACAATCGTGTATAAGCACTCTGATCATTCGCTTTGAAAGCTTGCCATCGTACGTTTGCATAGGTCAGTGTGAACAGGTGGTCTATATCTCAGGCATTCAGGTAAGACGTCCTCGTCAAGGCAGCAGTGCAGTACTTCCAGCTGAGCGTATGTGGATGACTTGTAGTGGTGCTGCAGCCGACCTCCTTGCCACTAGCGTATTTTCGCGGGGACAATTTTGGCCACCCAACTCAGCGCGATGGCCAATGTCTGCATGTAAGCCGTGACCTTAAGCTTCGGGCGGCTGGGGCACACGCACACACCCCAAAATGGTCAGGCCAATTAGAATCCTGAAGCTGGCTCACTGAATACTCGCTCTGGGCCCCTTTAGTTGTTCCCGCACTTAGAACCAAAGCACTCCAGCGGACTGACTTGTGCTCTGAAGTCCAACTTCGTTTCATCTATTCTTCGTTCTTTTGTGTTCACAATAAACTACTCCTTCTATTCTGGCCTCCACTGACTTCTTGACTAAGTAGCCATGGTCTGAATATCACAGTTGCTTCGATTTAACCCCCTGCGATAGACTCTCGCTTCGCACAGGTCTACCATCGGCATGCTGAGCGGAGGGCTTCACGCCCATAGCATAAACAAATATTCGTGAAGATTTGAGGTCCAGATATCGTATCGTTTTCACCACCACCCAAAGAAGAGGAAGAAAAAGGTACAAGGACATGGATCGTTTTATTTTGAGACTGACGTTTTGGGCACTCGCTTGTACGCTGACCTGCGGCAGCCACAAAGGGGCAGACCTCACACGAGTCCACCAGCGATCAAACTCATGCTCAGTCAGCAGCGAACAGGCAGGTCAATGTTCGTGCGTGGAGCGCGGATATAATAACAGGCATATGACAAGGCTGCAACAGTCCCAGCAAACAGGAACAACCACCACCTTACTATGACGATGGAAACTAGCGAGTGCCCAAAACGTCAGTCTCAAAATAAAACGGTCCATGTCCTCCCAACTTCTTCTTCCTCTTCTTCGGGGGATGGTGAAAACGATAAGTTATCTGGATCTCAAATATTCACGCATATTTCTTCATTCTTGTATGTATCATTGCTCTCTCCAGCTAGTTGCAACTCGGTCCGGGGATTGTGGTGGGTAAGTTGCATCCGACAGTTTGACTGTCGCTCCCGACTATGTCTGCCACGAGCTTCAGCAAGACGAAGGCAGATGCGGTGACCATAGCAAGACTATAGTGAAAGGAGACTCGCCGGATCCATCCCACTCTCTCACCACTCCCACACCTGAACCCGATGTGAAGACAAAATTCGACAAAATTGGAGATGGGGGAGGGCGCAGGCGGTGTGCGCGACCAACACACTCCAACACGCGCCACAACAACGCTACCTTGCTAGGTAGGCTCCTGCGTGTGCGGGAGCGCCGTAAAGGCCACATTAAGAAAAAGGCATTGCAGCCTGATTCTCAGACCACTGTAACCCACTCCACACACCAAGACACACTTTGGGCCGACTGCGGTGTCCGAGTTATCCCGTCAGTTGGCAACCCTTAAAGTCACCTCACTCTCCCCCCACCACCTAGCCGATCGGTCGCGTGAGGTGGAATGGGCACAATGCTAATGAGGAAAACAAGTCAGAGGTGTGCATTTTAGAGGAGGTTGCACAAGGGAAGAAAGAAGAAGAAGAAGAATAGGGAGAGTTGAAAGAAAGGAAAATAAGAAAGAGAATGAAAACGAAAACGAGAACGCAGCTTACCTTTCAGTGGAGGAAGGTGCACCCAGTGCTTTGGTCACAACATAACCATCATGCCCGCTGACAGGCAATGGCAATCCGCACAGATTGCGACTGGTGAACCATCCTTTCCTACTAACTTGCTGGGGCAAGAGTGACTTGTATGGCCGCCTAAACGGTACACGGGAATAGGAACGCCCCGTCCACTTAAAATAGGTCTCCTTCCGATAAACTGAACGAAGGGCAAATATGTCCGTGCTTTAACTGTAACCTTCAATTTTGCCCTGGCCCTACCGGGCAGAAGAAACGTTGGCGGTGGACCTTATATACGAGTAGCATCAGGTTTCTGTCTTACGGGACCCGTGATAATGGGGGTTTCAATGGGTGGGGTAACAGGCTGGGCAATGAAAGGAAACTCTATAAATAAGTAGAAAAGGCCGTAAAAGTGAGTTGCACTTGTATACTGCGGCCTCTGTATAGCGACCGCGTACGTCGCGTTATTTGAAATTAATAAATGAAAAAGAGAGTTTTATAAATAAAAAGTGATCAAATGAACCGCATGGCGTAGAATTGTACGAGGGCAGGAAGCAGTGGAATAAGTAATCTATGGAAATAAGGATGGTGGTGTGCGATAGTGGACGAGGGAAAATTGTCCGTGAGAGAACGGGACAAACATGAACATCAGACAGCAAGTGGGTGAGGAGGGAAATGAACGAGAAAAGTGTCGTACTGTGTAAGTGATAATAATAAAAATTAAAATAATGTGTAAGTAAGACCTGCTGTAAATGTAACACAGTTTTGACTTTGTGTACAGAAGAAAGATTCGTAAGTGAGCTAACGAACTCAAGACGAATACATGTAAGTAAAGTTGGACAGCTGTATCGCGAAGTGATTAAAGCTAATGAAATCTTAATCCTAACGGTTGCGATTTTCCAGGCCCGGTTCCTTAGGCGATGAGAGAAGTCATAGGAAGGTCAGAGTTTTAGGAAGAATATATTCTTTGGCTTGTATGCGTACACTGATCTGTCAGAGGACCCACTCGTCCGTCCGTATTGCCATTAGAGCTCTCTCTCTCGAGCCTCCACCGCGAGGCGCCCAGGATATAGGCAGAAGGACATTACTAGAAAAGACAATGAGCACTAGGAAGGCCTTTTCTGCCTTGTTAGGCGTCATCGGCTAGTGATACCCAACCCCAGCGTGGCCGCTGAAATTGCTGCCACGCCGAGATTTGAGCTCGCGATCTCTCCCGTCGGGGCGAACGTCCTAACAGTTGAGCTACGAGCTCACGGTCTAGCTGGTATTAGATCGGGAATATACAGTGGCATAGACGCGTACACCGATCTGTAAGAGGATCCACTCGTCCCCCATATTGCCTTTAGAGCTCTCTTTTGAGCTTCCACCGCTAGGCAGCTAGGATATAGGCAGAGGAAAATTACCAGCAAAGACAAAAGACACTATGTAGGCCACACTGGGTTTGGGTATCACTAGCCGATGACGCCTAACAAGGCAGAAAAGGCCTTCCTAGTGTGCCCTGTCTTTGCTGTTAATGCTCCCCTGCATATATATGTATATATGACTAGACCTGGGAAAGTAATTAATTGTGCACCACTCGTGATTCGAACCCACAACCTATTGCTTAGAAACCCGATGCTCTAACCAATTAGCTACGGGCTCGTTGTCTTGTCCGTTTAGATCGGGTATATTGACCTTCGTTGATGAACGCTTGCCAGTCGCTGCCGAAATTCACTCCTGTCTTGAGCCTCACCCTTGAGCTCCCGCGATGTTCATCTGCCTACACGGCTAGCCACTGTGCTGCTACTGGCGGGGCTGGAGTCCCAAGGCAGAACGGGACGAATGAGCTCTGTTAGCCATCGGTGAGCGTTCACCAACGAATGTAGGATTTTTGCATTTAAATTTACCATGTTACTGACTTGGTATTCTGAGGAGAAAGTCGCATCTGATAAGCTTAGTCTCCTCAGGATGTGTGCCCAATCTAATGGATCAGAAAAGGAAATTGACTACATTACTGCCTGCAACTGTCATTCAAATAGGGTTGAAGTGTAAAACCAACCAGAGTTTGGTGTCCCTTTTGAAAGTCATATGTACAGGCTTAGATAAAGGAAGGCAATACACCGTCAGCTGTTTCTTTAGGTTATATACTTCGACAACCTTTCTAGACTATCGCGTAAACCACCTCCGTCCTTTGCATGACGAGTTAACGAAGACCCTTTTCGATATCGACTTATCAGACTAATTTATAGGAAGTTTCAATGAAAGTATAGGTGTTAAGGCTAAGACAGTTAACCCTAACAGCTACAGTCTTCCAGGTCCGGTTCCTTTGGAGATGGAAAAAGTCTTGGGAAGGCCAGAGTAGAAGGAACAATATATTGTGTACAGAAGAGTAAAGAGGAAGTTGCAACTCGGTCCGGCCGTCAGGGCCCGTCAGCGGGCGTCCCGCTCAATGCGGATTACCAGGTGGCGGCTGGTGCATGAAGTGACTAGAGGACTGGAGAACGCTTGGTCTGAGCTGATTGGCCACGAGCGCTTCGGGACGCTGATAGGTCGACCAGTTTGGGGCACCTCTATGCGCTCCGGTCGTGCGAGGTCAAAGGTAGCGCCTCCTTCTGCCTTTATCCCAACCGTCTCGCGGTGGAGGCTCGAGAGAGAGAGAGAGAGAGAGCTCTAATGGCAATACGGACGGACAAGTGGGTTCTCTGACAGATCGATGTACGCATATATGCCACTGTATATTTCCGATCTAATACCAGCTAGACCATCAGCTCGTTGATCAACTGTTAGGACGTTTGCCCCGACGGGAGAGATCGCGAGTTCAAATCTCGGTGTGGCAGCAATTTCTGCGGCCACATCGGGGTTGGGTATCACTAGCCGATGACGCCTAACAAGGCAAAAAAGGCCTTCCTAGTGTCCCCTGTCTTTGCTGGTGATGTCTTTCTGACTATATTCTTTGCAGGATGAATTGGAGAATAGTTAGGCTAAAGTCTTGACTGCCGGAGTGCACGTCTAGCCGCGAGGTGCGCTAAGTCCGGAATGATATCTGGGGGCAGACAGCCGAGTGGCCACCGTTGGCTGCAGCCTTAAAGGTAATTGGTGGACCGCGACATCCCGTGTTAGTAGGTTGCACCAGACCTTGACCGATGGATGGCTGCAGTGCGGGTAGGCAGCGTGACTACAGCCTTGGCGTGATGAGTCAGCGATCAGGGGTTCCCACAGTGGCGCTAACGTCCAGTTCAGATGCTTTTATGTATTTATTTTTAAATTTTCATCGCGTTGCAAGCAAGCGAAGGCTAGAGCTGCCGGAGAACGTAAGTGAGATAGTATGTATATGTTTATTCCAAGTGTTATGTTAACTATGAAGGCGAAGTTAAGTGTCAATTGTTAATTATGCTCATTACTGGATTACTTTTTATGACAATGTGCATGTTATTTTGTCATGCATAGGATTCGCAAGTGATGTAAGTGATAGTAGGTAGTAATTTGTAATAGAAGTTGGATGCATATTTCTTAGTTACTTATTGTAGATTATAGTGAAAGTGCTGCAGCGAAAGTGCACAAGCAAACAGCGCAGCAGGGCAACTGCCTGAGAGGGTGTCATATATGTTTACGTTATGAGCCAATAGTAAATGCAGTCGCCAAATTTATGCTCATCACTTGTGGCAGAATTACTTTCGAGAAGAAAAATGGCGAGACCAGCCTGGAAATCTCGAACGGGAAGATTATTCACAGGAATATGAGGTTCTTGAACCAGCCGATAATACTTCGAACAATGGCCTGAGCGTGGCTTACACAGCCGATGTCAAACGAAGTTCAAATTCCACCGAGACAAAATTCGTCAAAAATATGTCACTTAAATTCTTCTACTCCAACGCACAGAGTCTGTTGTCCAAGTTAGATGAACTAAAAGTGCAGATATATGACCTTTCTCCCGCCATTATCTCTCTGACAGAAACCTGGCTGTCTGAAAACGTGGATGACCGCGAAGTGGCACTACCTGGCTTTAATCTGTTCTGGAGAGATAGAAGAGGGCGCCAAGGAGGAGTAATTATAACTTACGTCGAACATTGACTACTTGTCTCGAAAAAAACAGAGCGGTTTCATCGCAGCACCGAGGCCATCTGGCTTACTATAAAGGTACCGGAATCACCCAGCCTGGAAGTTCTGACCGTGTACCGTCCGCCTAGACATGATCATGAGGCTGACACTGGTCTACTAGAAGAGTTAGCGAGATTAGCTGCTCGGCCCGACGTCTTGATTATGGGAGACTTCAATGCCCCGCTTATCGATTGGGGTTCAACATACGCACGAGGCCCAGAGCAAGCATTCGACTGGCGTTTACTAGCTCTGACACTTAATGCATCTCTCAGTCAACACGCTCTATTTCCCACCAGGGTGGGTGAGGGGCAGCAATCAAACTGCCTAGACCTGATACTTACGAAATCGCTGGACAGCATCGACGAGGTGCAATCTCTACCTCCTCTAGGTAAAAAGTGATCACATCGTACTAAATTGGGACTATTCTATATTTTCGGTACCCGAACAACCCACCAAGGTTAGAAGGAATATTTGGCGTGGTGACTTTGATCAAATGAAGGCCGAAATAAACAACATAAATTGGGAATTGGTTTTTTCTGGCAATATAGCTGATGATTGGGGATGGTTTAGTGAGTTATTGCATACTCTCCTGAGAAACCACTGTCCGATTACACGGAAGAAGCTAAACAACAAACCTCAGTGGCTGACTCAAGCGCTGATGAAAGAAATAAATAAAAGGGGGAGATTGTTTAGAAATTATAGAGCAGACAGAAATCCGGTATCCCTAAATGCATACAAAACGCAGAGGAACCTCGTGAAGCGACTTATCTTCAAAGATTTACTAAACAGGGCAGTAAAAAATCAGAAGCTATTTTATGGCTACTTAAGAAAGACCACACGAAACCGGGACCCAGTTCCCCTTCTGAAGGCAAACGATGGACCAGAAATGAGTGAGGATGGAGCAAAAGCTGAGCATCTTTTACAATTTTTCAAATCGAAATTTACGACTGAAATTGGATTCATCCCTCCAAACTATGGCTTAGATGACGGTCCAAAGATTGAAAATGTGGCCTTCACCGAAGCAACCGTTCTTCAGGAGTTAATGGCACTAAACGACTCGAAATCATCCGGTCCCGATGATATCCCGCCTAAATTACTGAAAGAACTTGCTGGGGAGCTAGCCGAACCGCTTTCTATGCTTTCCAGTACCTCGTTTAACGCAGGTTGTTTACCCGCCGATTGGAAATCCGCAGGGATCACACTGTTGTATAAAGGCGGCAGAAAGGTTTCTGCAAACAGTTATAGACCAATCAGCCTCACTTCGATCTGTTGCAAGATTATGGAAAAAGTAGTAAAACGAGAGCTGATGCGTTTCTTAGAGCAGCATAACCTTCTATCGGATGCGCAGCATGGGTTCCGCAGAGGCAGGTCCTGCGTGACGAACCTGCTCCATTGTTTGGAACGCTGGACTCGGGCAGTTGATGGAGGCAATCCGCTTCATGTAATCTACATAGACTTGTAGAAGGCTTTTGATAGCGTCCCACATCAACGGCTTCTGCACAAACTCAGCCAAATAGGTGTTCGAGGATATCTGCTGAAGTGGATTCAAAGCTTCTTACTTGGCCGCTCTCAAACTGTCCATATTGGTGACCAGCAGTCGGCAGACGTTACAGTCGAGAGCGGTGTCCCCCAAGGCTCTGTCCTTGGCCCTATACTGTTCATTATATACGTCAATGACTCCATCCGTGACCTGGACTGCGATGTGGCTATGTTTGCCGATGACATTAAGATTTGGAACATCATCAGAAATTCAACTGACGACGAACATTTGCAGCTAAACCGTCTTCAAACTTGGTCTCAAGACTGGCTTTTGCCGTTTAACGAGAACAAATGCAGCATCCTACGAGTTGGCCGACCCAGCTCTCAGAACCCCATGGTTTACAGCCTGAATGGCATCCAACTACAAAAAGCGGACGCGCAGAAAGATTTGGGAGTATGGATCTCTACGTCTCTCAAGCTCTCGCTGCACTGCGCAAAAGTAGCCAAGTCTGCGATGTCCGTCCTGTATCTTGTCAAAAGGGCTTTCTGTGCCTTCGATAAAGACTGCTTTGCTAAGGTCTTTGGAACTTTTGTGCGGCCGAAGTTGGAGTTCGCAATCCACGCATGGAAACTCTGGACCGCGAAAGACCTAAATTCCTTCGAGAAGGTCCAAAGGCGCGCGACCAAACTGGTTACCGGTCAGAGCTTTTTACTCTACGAAAGGCGTTTAGCTAATAGTAAATGCAGTTGCCAAATTTATGCTCATCACTATAAGTCCGAAGTCAGGTATTAGGAATAGATGATAGCTTGTAACTGCAGAAAGAAGTTTTTTGTTTGGAAGTTTAATTGAAGGGTTGGTCGCTTCTTTTTCTTCTTCTGAACTGCTCCCTAGAACTCGTGTATTCACCACACCTATTAAAACCTCAAGCGGTGGCCACAGGAACTGACCATTATAGTACGTACGCGGGTGACCGCTACGACCGTCGTGGAAGGAATCGAACATAATGCCTATTCGCAAGCATGGCCGATCGACGTCATTCGACAACTTTAGGCCAATGAATACACTTCCCGCAGCCTCGAAGATCTTGGCGACCTTAATCAAAGAAAAGATGATGCGTCACTTGGCAGAGAACAACCTGCTCAATACAGCTCAACATGGCTTTCTTGAGAAACGATCTTGTGACACCTGTCAGCTCTCTTTCTTTGATTATGTGCTGTAATCTAGAGACATCGGTTTTGCCATTTATAGCGTCTATTTTGATTTTACTAAGGCCTTTGATCGGGTCGATCATAGCCTCTTCCTTCTGAAACTGGCCTCCTTCGGAAAAGGCAGCAAGCCTCTGAACTTCATATCTTCCTATTTGGATGCTCGCACACAACGAGTAAAAATTTCCAATGTTATCTCCAACCCCACGCATGTGAGGAGTGGAGTTATACAGAGTAGTGAACTGGGTCAGCTCCTATTTTGCCTTTTTGCCAACGACGTTTCAGATTGTTTTCAGTATGGCAGACCCTTCATGTACGCTGATGATTTAAAAGTCGCTTATCGATATAAACTGGCAGATCGCAACATCGTGCTCGAGCTGATAAAAAAGGATCTTCAGCCCTTCGCCCAGTGGTGTTGCACATGGCACCTCACCCTTTCATTGCACAAATGTTCCGTTATGGTTGTTGGCGACGATCATCAACCGGAATTAAGCATTGACGGCCACGAATTAAATGTCCCAGGAGTTATCAAGGATTTGGGCATATCCTACTCTAATAATCTCAATTTGTCAAAACACTGTGCCCTGATAGTCTCGAAAGCACGCCGAACCACCGGATTTATCCTTAGAAATATTAAGACTATCAAGGTTAGAACTAGCCTTTATAATATGTACGTGAGATCTAGTCTTGAAAACTGCTCGCCCCTATTCAGTCTTCTGCGCACTAGTGAACGGAAGAAAATAGAATCGGTGCAGCACTTCTTCACTAGAAGAGTTTTCACTACAGAATACCGTAACTTAACCTACCAACCCAGGTGCGAACTTATAAAGCTGGATCCCCTATGGCTTCGTCGATTGCAGAAGGGTCTATTTTTACTGTTTAAACTTTTGAATGGTCAAACCTTTAATCCTCTTAGTACAATAAGGCAGCTTGAGCACTCTCGACGCGCCAGTCATCGAGACGTATTTTTATTTCTTCCTATAGCACGTACAGTTAAGTACCGGCAATTCTTTTCAGTAAACGCCATATCAATCTGGAATAAGCTGCCCAAAAGTATTAAAACCCAGCAAAGCTTCCCTATGTTTAAGAGAGCTATAACTAGTTTTCTACGTTCAGGACAACTTTCACGAATTCTGGGCGCTGACTTGTCGGAAACTCTCTTTCACTTTGATGGTGTTCGTGGACTTTGAACCCCGCCAGGCTTCATGCTGAAGATAATGCCTCTGAAGCAGCAGCCCGCAGTCTGCTAACCCTTCAGCCGATAGCGCGCAACTTTTGCCGACAACCATTGAAGGAAGACTGAGAACACTGTGTTCTTGTGCCAACCCTCTCCGTCTGGAACTTATGTTTTTAAACGATATGAAACATTTCTCCTGCTGATGAGTCAACTCAGCTTACAACTGTACATTTATTCCGTTTGTATCATACCTTTGAAGGCAGGTTTCTTTCACTTGAAACAAACTCCCTATCTCGCCCAGTATTGACAAAACAAAAAACCTGAAACAAAACCAATACTGGCTGCAACATAGGGAGTTTGTTTTAGGTTTTTTTCCGGTCTTCGAGGTGTTGGAAAGCGCCCAAGAGGTGCATTACCAACTCTTTACAATTGCCTGTAAACTGGCATCATAAACATATTATTATAAATACCATGTAATCTGTGCATGTATCACCTTTATCTGCGCATGTCTCAAAATTTTCTATGATAACCTATGATTAAGGATTCCCGATGGAATCCGAAATTTCAGTACAATAAAAAAACTTTTGTTCCAGTGATCGCTTCTTCTTCTTCTTCTTCTTCTTCTTCTTCTTCTTCTTCTTCTTCTTCT
>JAYGXS010000001.1:100428435-100457625 GCA_036362985.1 Ligula intestinalis | reverse complement strand
CTTCTTCTTCTTCTTCTTCTTCTTCTTCTTCTTCTTCTTCTTCTTCTGAACTGCTTCCCGGAACTCGCTTATCCAACTCTATTGGTAAGATTTCCGTGTTGGGGTGCATCGTAGTGCATGACACCTGGTGTAGTTAACTTGAAGTAATCCGTCTATCACTTCTAAATCCCTGAGCTAAGATATGTGAATATGTCGCTTCTGAAACTGCCACCTTTTGCAAATGAAATAATAGGCGAGGGTGTCGTAGAAGCCTTGACAAGGCAAGGATATTTAAAGGTAGCTAAGTTGAAGCAACCCCTCTATCACTTCTGACTGCCTGAGCTACGATATGCTTATGTATCGCTGCTGCACGTAACACGGTTTGTAAATGAAATGATAGGCGAGGATGCTCCAGCAGCCTTGCCCTACTACTCAATCAATCATTTACACAGTCAAGTTGAAAATATGTAAGAAAATGAAAACTACGTCTACTTATATGTTTTAGTAGACATTTATATAATTCATAACAGACATCCACGTTCGCCGCACAGCTGCCGCGTGTTCGGCAATTCGCGTCTTGAGAAGTCTGCTAGTTTCTCCGACATGGTTGCTTTGCATGCAACTGCATCAGATTCTGTAGACGACTCCAGATGTTTCTTGCCGTGGCAGTGGGCCTTGCGGTTTCATTTTCTGAGGTCTTATGGTTGCTTCCGGCCTGTGTGCGGGTCCAACTCCAAGTGGTGCGGGAAGGTAACCAATAACCTCCGAAATGTTTTTGACGTACGGCATCGCTCGCCAAATTTTGGCCAGTTTTATGTTCCTTGTGAAACCAATCCCATCAAAAGGTTGACACGCGAAATCAACTTGACCCTGTTGGCACTAGAGAACTCGGGAGCGATAACGCCATCTGACCGACGCACGGCGAGGGCAAAAGCAATGGCATTGGCCCACTTCTATGGCCTCCCTAGAGTGCACAAGGAGAATGCTCCTCTCCGACCCATTGTGTCCCTAAAAGGCACTCCAACGTACGGACTGGCAATGTGGCTATTTTGGCGTATTAAATTTCTGACGGCTGATTCGGAGACCACGTTCTACTCATTCACACAATTCTTGGAGAAACTTAAAGGAGTAATCCTCCTGCCAAGTGATATCATGGTTTCCTTTGATGTCACGACCCTTTTTAGCTCAATCCCTCAGGATCTGGCAGTCAAGACCGTTGACCTACTCCTACGAAGCAAAAACAATGAGACGTAGAATCACCTTGACCGTGCCCAAATCCTACAGCTCCTGAAGTTCTATCTCAGGACGTACTTCAAGTTTGATGGAACAATCTACGAGCAGGTGAAGGGGACACCAGAGACTGAAATTATGGACGTGGTATATGGGTGACACCTTCATTGTCATCGAACGGGATCAGGTGCTCACGTCAAAGGAAATTCTAAACAGCATCTTCCTGGACCTCCAATTTAGGATGGAGGAAGAGAACAACCAGCTGGCCTTCCTTGATGTCCTCGTCTGTCGCACACCAGGGCTTGCCTTGGTTTCTTCCCTCTCAACTCTTTCCTCCCAGGCTGTGTCCGTTTCTATTAAGAGTTGGACTACGAGGATAACAATACTGCTACTATAAGTACTTGCCAATGCTAAAATTCTAATTCTTGTAACCATAGTAAGCATGACCGGTGACTAGTATATTATGATATGGCCTGTGTTTGCCTCTAGGAAGCCGGCACCCAGTACACATCGCAAATCTGTATGAGGCAAAGTAGATTAATAGTTTATGGATTGAGACAAAGCGTTATTTACTAGTATCATAAAGTTCTACCATACCTTTATCCTTTGCTTTGCGCCTTTTGTAATCTATAGGCTGTCTGCAGGCCTCCTACAATGCCTCGCTTGCGATTGACTAAGCATAATCGCAGGGTACCGTTTTCCTGCGCTGATATTAACGGCCAATTTAGCGGAGTGCTAGAAGAACTGTTACTATGTCTGTCCAACTCATAAGTAAGATTTTGATGCTGATTTGCGTCAGCGCGGAGGCTCATGTCTGGTCTATGTCAATCTGGATTTATGCTATTCCGAATAATACATGTTCCTGGACGGAGCAGCTAATGGCTGGCCTTGTCTTCCGCATCCCCACCTCTGCCCACTAAAACTATGTCAGATTTTACAAAGTTTTGGAATACGAGGACTAGAAACTGCTGTTATAGATGTAATGCGTGAATGCAACGGTTTGCCCAATCCATATTTGGTGCTGAGACTCAATTTGGCTGAAGCAAGTCACCACTAGGAGAACGGACAGGCCAGCACCTCATTCTTTACCAGTATCTGAGGGCCAGATGACCGAGCAATCATCACACACGAGCCCACCATGCGAATGAAAGATCAGCAGGTCAGAGCCCGCATACCGTCCAACAGTCCACCAACACTCAACAAGGCAATTACGGTTAATTGTCGTCATGTGTTTGCAGTAATTACTGTATCCTATAAATACAGCAAACTCCTGTGCATGCGCTACCCTATATGCTATTGCTCTCTGACTATGTCTCTGATGACGAATCCACGACGGATCTCGAAATTTCAGGCGAATAGAAATATTTTCACAGCGATTGCGTCGTCTTCTTTTGCTCAATTACTTCCTGGGACTCGCATGATCGCGTGTATTGGCAATTTTTTACTACTGAGAGAACAAAAGTACCACGTTTTGTAAGAATTTATAATATGATGGACAATGAATCAACCTCCAATTGGTAAGGCCTGTTTGTCTTCGTGAACGTGTTCATAGTAAAATGCGGTCACAAAGAAGGAGACATAGTAATAAAATTACAGTTTTGTTGCTGTTTACTTTGCCATGCCTTAGAAGGTTTCCAGGGGCAGGGCGACATCCAACGGCATGAATAGTTGTCACTGGTGCTGCGGCCTGACTTGTGTAGAAGGAATATGAACATGAAAAATGCCGGTGATTCTAGAGAGAAAAACAGAACGTTATCTGCTAGTCCAATTGACCTGCTAAGATTTGAAAGTATAAAGGTAAAATGAACACGACCAAAATCGAAAAACACTCTAGCTTAAATCTATTATGCGGAAGAGTGTTCCGTTACTTCTACCACCCTGAAAACGCGTCGTGAGTTCGCTTTTCCCAGAACGAATATGATCGAACAGACTGGGTGTGATAGCGATCGAGAAAACATTGAGATCTTGAGGCCCGCCAAAGCCACAGAAGGCGCGCGGAATCGTTTTGGTGTGTCAAACTTCAGGAGAATGGCAAGATCTCGTCGTCAAAGTTGAGATGGATATAGTAACTCCCTTAATTTAAAGGACAACGTGACACGACTGGCGCGTTACGACATGAGGTGGAACATTTGATGCTGCCATTGTGATCGTCATCTGCCCTCCCTCCATTTCTTCACTGGACGCGCACAGCTGTATCCCGTAGTAGCCAATGCGGCAGAATGTTCAGCAACATGTAAATCCAGTGTAAGCAAATAATTCCCGAAACTGAAAGCAGGCATAAACAACAGGATTGATTGATATCAACAAATTTTGCGACAGCTTATTAGCTGCTACTTGTCGCTGGCTAAGATGGGTAACGAGAACACATAGAGCAGTTGTGAAATTCACAGAATTACTGGCAACAGCAAGGAACGTGGGTCAGTTTAAAAAATAATCGATATAGTGGTTGTGGGAAGTTAACGAAAAACACTTGGGAATTAAATTAAATGACCGATCACCAGGGCATTTGGAGGTTGACCACATGATCAAGCTGCTTGCATAGGTCAGGTTTCACCCACCGTATGTGTGCAGCTTCCAAATAATGCAAGATTCGGTTTGTTCGGACCCGAAAAAATTCGCGAAACGCTGTTTTGACGTCGGCAGAATGACCCACGTTCCTTTCTATTGGCAGTAATTTTGTGAAATTCACAACTGCTCTATGTGTCCTCGTTACCCTTCCTATGAATTGACAAGTAGCAGCTGATAAGCTGTCGCGAAATTTGTTGACTTCCAGAAATCCTGCTGTTTTTGCCTGCTTTCAATTTGTACTGGGAAAAAATGCTTCAAAATTTTCGAACTTGTAAATACTGCATCTGACGAATCAGTCGTCTATGGTTCATGGTCTGGATTAAAAAATATTCCTTTTGAAGAATCTATTTAACTTGATTTTAAGGTTAATTAGCGTCGTCTTTTGAAAACAGTACATACAGAGACAAATAGGCGCTCACCGATCGGTTACAGGCCTCAATCGTCTCGTTTTATCGTCATCAGGCAGTTATTATCAACCCCAAATTGTGCCCCACATGAATAGCCCTGTAACCGATCGGCGAGCGCTTATCTGTCACAGCGTATATTCCTGATCAAAACCGGTAAGACAACGAGCCCGTTGCGCAGTGAGCAGAATGTCAGACTTCTGATCAAGAATGTGGCGCGGGCGTACCTCGGGTGAGGCCCCACTTGGGGTTGGATATGACTGGATGATGACGGTTAATGAGCCATAAATGGCCGTTCCAGTCTCTCTTGTTATTGTAAGTAATGTTATTTTGTCAGTACATACCATATTCACATAAAAATAAGCATGTTGCTATAATAGAAGAGCGGCGCTCACAGATCACATTTCAGGACACAGTTATCCCATTGTTAATTGTGACTAATTTTAGATCACCACAAGTCACCACACAGCGCCTAATAGTCTGAACGGAATGACATTACCAACGAAAATTAATCAAACTGAAAGGACAATTTTTGACTTCAGCTTCTTAATCTCTTGAGAAGTTAGTTTCTGTTCGCGCTATAAGACAGTATGTTTCAGGTCTAAAAACGTAAACCGAAATTGTAAGTGTGTATTTGTGTTTTAACCCATCAACCTCCGTGAAATATACACTTGTGGCCAACAGACAGACTTTAGTAGTTCAGTATTGTTCATTATATTTAGGGTAGTAGGCACTGCCTTTAAAGACCCTATTGAAAACAGTTTGCATGAAATATCCGACATAAAATATGTCACTATAAACAGTGAGCAATATATATACATGTACAAATTTTAACGTGTGCGTGTGAGCAGTCAGAATAGTCTATTGTGTACATAATATATCCCACATAAAACGTGTTACTGCAAAATAGTGAGTAGCATATACAAACGTAAAGTTTTATCGATAGGTATTTCCGGGGCGTAAATTATTCCTGCTTCCTTGTACATATAAACGATAAGTGTTAAGTAAATGTTCATCCAGTTTCCGTTTAAACGCATCTGTGGAGTTCGCCATTACGACCTCCTTGGGCAGTCCGTTCCAGACACCGATGACTCGTTGTGACAATGACTGCTTGCGGACCTCTAGATGGGATAGAGTTCCCTGCAGTTTGAGGGAATTCCCACGGAGGTTGTTTGAAGTGGCGAAGACGAAGAAGTCATTAAACTTCAGGGCACACTCCCGATTCCTCACGAGGCGGTACGTCTGTATGAGATGGCCGCAGATTTGTCTATTTTCAAGGGGGAAAACGTTAAGTGCTTCTGGTCTACATTCGTAAGATGAAGACTTAAGGCCCTTCACAATTTTCGTTGCCCTTCGCTGAATTCTTTTCAGCATCTGGTCATCTTTGTGCATCCATGGTCGCCACGCCTCAACGCCATACTCCAGATGTGAGCGAATAAATGTTTCATAGATTTTGCCGAATAGTTTTTTGTCTATGTCGATAAAAGTTCGCCTTAATGGCAAACAGAACACTGTTCACCCTCTTGGCAGCCCTAGCACACTGTAAAGACGGCTTCAGGGATGGCAGAATAGCCATACCCAGATCTTTTTGTTCATTGACGTTCGACAGGCACCTTCCATCGAGTACGTAGTTGTGTGAGTCATCCGTCGTGCTCACTTTCTTCGTCTTGAGTCGCAATGTGACACACTTCTCAAAGTTAAACCGCATTAATAGCAGTTAACCACATTAACCATTTTTTGGACCATTCACCCAGGCGATCAAGTCCTTCTTGCAGAGTTTGTATATCATAAGGGTTTCTGATGGGCTGCCATACCTTAATATCATCTGCAAACTATACTCCATTACTGACCAGTCCATGCCTACAGTCGTTGACGTAGATTAGGAATAATAGTGGCCCAAGAACGGAGCCCTGAGGCACTCCTCTCGCAACTGGCATTGAAGAGGATTTTGCGTTTCCGACGCACACGGACTGCAATCGGCCTATGAGAAAATATCCTACCCAATTTAGTAAATTGCCCCTTATCCCGGATTCGCCAACCTTGTAGAGTAGCCGTTGGTGAGGGACACTATCGAAGTTTTTTTTAAAGTCAATGTAAACAACATCTACGGGCGTATTTTTGTCTAATGACTTGGACCACTGCTCCATAGAATAAAGCATATTGGTCAGGCAGGAGTGGTTTCCTCGAAACCCGTGTTGGGCACCATCAAAGAAGTCTTTTTCTTCGAGGAACTTCATAGTGGCCTTTTTGATGATCCTTTCCATAACTTTACAACAGATGCAAGTTAGGCTCACTGGTCGATAGTTGTTCGCGCTGGTTCTGGATCCACCCTTGCGAATAGGGTATATGTTCGCAACTTTCCAATCGGTTGGGAGGAGGCCTCAATCAAAGGACAAATGAAAAATGTACGTGAGTGGTCTGGAAAGTTCCGAAGCCAGCTCTTGCAGTACCTTTGCTGGTATTTTGTCTGGACCCGGAGAGTTAGCTTCATTCAGCACAAGAAGTTCATTCCTTACATCTCCTTCTGTGAAACGGAGGTCCTCCATGATTCTGCCAGTTTTCTCTGAGTGGAAGCCTGTTGGATTAAAATGCAGTTCCTCAGTGAAAACCGGTGCAAAAAACTTGCTAAGGTGTTCTGCTTTTTCGAGATTGCCTATAATTTCTTCATTATTTTCACCTTTTAGTACTGCAACTGTGTCTTTGTTTTTAAGCCTGCTGTTGATGTAACTGTAGAACACCTGTGGCTTCTTTTCGGCCCGCTCGATAATTTTCGCTTCGTAGTCTTTCCGCACTTTTCGAATATTTGATGTAACCTCGTTCCGTGTTTGGCGGAATTCTTTGTAGTGCGAAGGCTGGCGTGTCGATGCGTACCTTCTTCAGAGTTTGTTCTTGCGGTTAATTTGGCGCTTCAGATCTTGCGTTAACCAAGGGGGCCTGCTCGCCTTTTGTACTTTTTTCAGCGGACAGTTTCGATGCATAACTTCGCGTGAAATTCCGAAATGGCAAAAATTGCTGTACCTAAGTGCGCTTAGGTTCTAAAAGTACAGAAAGGCTGTCCAGGCAGAAATGACGATTAACTCAATCAGCACGCGTAGAATAACATTTGTTAATATGCCTTTAGCGAATATATGAGATGCAGAGTATGACCGTTAACAAACAGCCTACCGTTTGAGTGTAAATTCAAACATGGTTGTAAGAGAAATAACCGTATTTTTATCGCTTTCCCGTTGGTTGAGATGCAGTTGACTAGGGAAAACAAGTTTTAGTTTGCCTATGCTGACAGGAACGTCATATAACTAACCCTTTTCACAAGGTCACATGTCGGTGGGCCAGTCAGGGACAAATCCATTTCAATAGATCTTCTGCTTAAATTAAAGTTGACTCAGATGATCATTTCATGGTGGAAATGCAAAAACTATGTTTTAAGCTGCTATTTTGCAAACGCCTCACCTTTTTAACCATTTATCTTTCCAAAAAATATTATGGGTTTTTGCATGGAAAAGCGACCTCTAACGATTTTCGCAAATTCAAAACTATTTATACACATATCCATGTACCATTTCAATTGGCTTGTTAATGTCCCTTTATTCTTAATATACTCACTGAATTAAATTTAAACAGACTCGTCAGGTGCAACCGTAAGTGTCCTGGTAATATACATCGAGCGATATTTTCTCTAAAAATTATTTGTAGGTTTTTCTGGTGTTGAAAAATTATGAGTTTTAGACCGTCCCTGAAACAGCGGTAAAGAATTTACGACTTATAGTATTTTTAATCGATTGCCCACAAACGTAGATTCTGTTTTACGCGTTTATCTTTATTTTCACGCGACCATGGTCAAAAGCACTTACCGAAGCAGTGTTTCCGTGAACACTGTTGCTGATGTAGATGGCAATTCGGATTATCTCTGCAATCACTTAAACATGGATCCACATCACGAATAAAATTGAATGTGCACTAAAAAATTCGGCAGGGGCATATTTAAGATTAACTATAAAACTTTTTTAAACTCTTTAAGCAAATGCTTTAATTTTTTATTTGTCTGAAGATAGTCAGCGTAATTTGCCATTTTCCAAGGTTATATCAAAAATTAATCTTGAATATTCGACCGTTTCTTTTATATCCATGAAAAATGGTGAAAGTGTTTGTGCTACAAATTAAGGAACTTACTTTTGTCAATAGACGTAAATATGCGAGTTCCAGGAAGCAGTTCAGAAAAGGAGGGAGATATTTTTCCAGTGGTCACGTCTTCTTCTTCTTCTGAATTACTCTTGTTATATCGGAGTTTCTTCCGCTATATTTATCTTGGGCTCCGTCTTCAGACCGTAGGTGCACAACAAAGTGGCCGTATAGATAAAAAAATATCGCGGAAACCGCTAAGTTTCCACTCGTTCTGCTTTTCAATCATAGATTTTCCGAAACTTGATTTTCCATAAAGTACCTTGCAATGCTTAAACTTAAGCATAATTATTGGTGCTGACCGATCTGCTAGAAAACATTTAGCATCAATAAATGGTTGAAATGTTTAGGATGTTCAAAAAAGATTGCCAGTAAGCGTGAGCATTGCGTTTTAGGGCGTCCGATTACACAGGTTTAGAAAATTGATTTTTTTAAGCCGATAAAAGTTCTTGCTTTCTAAAAATAACATACTTGCTTGCAGCCCGCTTCATCTGATTAACGTAAGTAAAAAATACTTTGAGTTGCAAGAAGTTTCACGTTTTAAAATCCTCCAGGTTAGCTTCCTCTTTCCTGAGACCAAAAATTGCGAGGATATTCAAACTTCGTCGAGGTAAGGAAATACAAGGTTACTTAAAATGTCGATATAACTGCTAAAAATTTCGACTGGGAAACAAATTTGTGGACACATGTTGTATACGAAAGGTTATATCCCTGAATAGGCATTTTTTTACCCACAATTCTGTGATCACGGTTCATGACATAGGTCACATACTGTATGCACCACCTAACAGTACACTCAATAACTTTTTTGTGATAAATAGCACAAAGACCAAACTGTGTAGATTTAAAGTCCAATGTGCAGAAATTAAAAAAGACAAAAATTTTGGTGAAATTTGGAGGATTTACTTCAAGGGTTTTTTGATCTGGCCAAAAGTGCACTTTTGTGCAGCCCACTGGTTAAAAACTGGATGGAATGCAGAAGGACCGGCATAAATTCAAGGACTGTCAGTCCGAGCATTTGCCGTTTAACATTTTTCATGCCAGTTTGCCAAGCTCCATTAGTCTCCCCCTGCCCGCTTGGCCCTAGCATGGTGATCGGAGGGGCGTCCAACTTCAAACAGAACCTACATGCTGTGTATAAATTCTGCTGGGTAAATGTTTTGCTTCACGTGCCGAGTAGAAAGCAAATGTGCTGAAATATGGGCATAGCAGGGCGAAATTTTCGGTCAACCGCTCCGCTTAGTTCTACCTCAAGTTAGCTTAACAAATATTTTGCATAGGAACGGTACGGGAAGGTCGAGAAAATGCTAAGCCGCTGCTAATCAAGCCCTTTTCAGTGTTATCTTAATCACATGCAGGCGACTGCTTACAGAACAGGGGATTAATTCTACGGAATCTTGACCTCACTGGATAGGTTATCGATATAAAAAAATAATTGCCTTTACCGCCAGAGTTATTTCTGGCCAGTATACTCGGCAATTACGTTATAAGCCAACTTGATTACGTTTTAGCCTGCAGTCACTTTAAATTTAGATTTCTTGTAAGTTAGTCTGACCTAAATGTTATTCTGGTTCGTTTACCGATATCCGATATCATACCTCTGAAAATATGTTGAGCAGAAGATGCGTAAATTAAAACATGACGTCACGTTTACCAGATAGAAATGAAGTTTGCCTTCACAAAAATGATTCACTTAAAAAGTATCACAGTAATCCAATGATCAATTTCATAAAGGTCGTCAAATGAACTCTGTTCATTCATGAAAAATATCTGATGAATTTTTATTGACTACCTATGTAAAGGCTCTGGAATCTTTCTCCTTTTTTGGGAACAACAAGTTGATTAGGTGCTATAAGAAGAAGTTACAGTTTCTAGTGGAGATCATCTGAAGTCGTAAACAAACGATTTATTCTAAACTGCATTTGCACGAGAGAATCTGTGACCAGATGACGAAGGCTATTTGGTGGACTGACAAGGGAATAAGAAAATATTTCGGTCAACAGATTTTGCCTTAGTTCACCTCGTTATAGGATGCCTACCAACGGTATTTAGCATTAATTCGCCATCGTTATACGTAAAAGTATTCAATTTCGATAAATGCTAGAAAGCATCTAGGTAGCTAAAATGGGTACCAAATGTTATTAAATGCTTAAAGTAGAATCCTTCCGTTATCGTAGGAAAGCCGCTGTTGGTATTTCTGGCAAAAGTCTGGCATAAACATGGTCAAAAACTCCAACCAATGGATTAGCTAGCACGTAAATTAAACTCGTTTTTGCGAATTGATCTGCCTGGCTCCTATTATTGTTAGCGAATATGAAATGTCTATTGTCTGCAGGTGTCGGGAAAGTCTGACTTCACTAAATTATTGAAAAGTCCATAATTAAGTCCAACACAGTCCCTTTCGGTAGTTGATTTCAAAAAGAAAAAGATCAAATTTTAGAATTAGCAACCGTTTGACTGACCACGAATCGAATGAAGACGGTCTTCATCCCCAAAACCAGCAGTAATTTCGCCACCACAAAGAGCAAACGGAAAGTTTCTGTTATTGGAGATCTTGTAAATTTCTGCTCGCTGTGCCAGCCGTTTGAAGTCTCCCTGCTCATCTAGTTTCAGGTATCAATGGCGTTATAACCAGATACAATGAAATTCAACCATACGCTGGTCTTAGTTTCTCATACATCTTCCGGGAAACAAAGCGGGTGGATAATACAATGTCCAATCGAAAAGTTTTTACGGAGGCATGATTCTTTTCAAAATCGACAAGTATCCTACCTCGTGACTATAAAAGAGCCCAGAAATGGCACGATCAATGGCCATTCCGGTCTCCCTTGTCTTTGTCGGATGCACACGATCAATAAAGAAATCATAAAAATTTCTTGTTAAAAATATAACATATTGATGGGAAGCTATAAAGACAATGATAATGACCGACGAATCCCTCTAGCAGTCAGCACTGAAAATGATTTGCATGCACCCTTTTCACTGTCTGAATCTAAACCCGGATCAAAGAATCCTGCTATTTAAGCAAACTAAAATGGGTTCGGGATAATCAGAGAGAATCTAGAAGACCAAAGCAAATTGAAGTACAGGGTCAGTCGCATCCATAAGAGCTTGCAGTTTAACCGTAGGTTAAAGCTGGATTATGCAGTCATCAAAATGAGCTTTTAACTCGTTTTCTCTCAATAGCACTGAGAGGTTACTAGAATAAACGCCCAACGAAAACTAAAGCACAGGTAATCCTGAAAGGTCGGACAGGCAATTGGGGTTGCCAGACAAAAGCCCTTCAAACTACAGCAATGCTTACAAACGGGATGTAAAATGCAGACGCACAGAAACCTCTTGAAAGTTTCTCTGCATACAGAGGGATAACTGGCCGAGACCAGCCTCCTTTGGTCCAGCGGTCTAACCCAGGGGTCGCGAACCTATCGCTTGCGAGCCAGGTGTGACTCCTTAGATGATTGCATCTGGCCTTCTCTGATACAACTGGAATTAAAAACTTCAGCTTTTGCGATAATGGTTCCTCCAAGGACGTGAGTATTATAACAAAATTATTTAAAAGAATAAAACCAGAGGTTTATTATACTCACATTTAGTTGAATTCAATGACAAAATATATTTTATGGCTCTCACTGAAGTATATTTCCAAATATTCACTTTCTTGGCTCTCTGAGTCAAAAAGGTTCCCGACCTCTGTTCTAACCATTAGACCACGCACTCGTCTCGTCGGTTGAGTTCGGGTTTATACTAAATGGCAGAGGACGCTCACGAACGCCTTTACGGGGTCACTCCCCCATTGGGTTTTGGAACTTTGGTAAAAATCATATAAGGCCTAAATACTATAGAATGAAGGAAAGTCAAGACGGACCAAGCGCAAATCTTCATGGATAAACTTAGTAGCTGCTAAATCGGCAAACGGCTATGCATAAGAACCGTTTAATAAAATAGAGTAAGACATCTAAGGAAAATTGAGAAATGTTTGTCCTGTAGAAAGATGGAAATATTTTGCTGCGGCAAGAGATACCAATTGACATATACCCCATATGTAACTTGGCTCTAATGAGGGAAGGGTGAAGTCAAGCGAAAAAAACCTTTTGTGGAAATCAGCTCGTGACCACTTATACCACGCCGGGGCGCCTATCTACCTGTCTTACTTGAAAATAATTAACTCAATTTTCTAAAGAAATACTGCTATTTGGTGAGGCTATAAGAGTAGTTGCAAGTTTACAGCGTAGTTCCTCTGCGTGTACAAGTCAAATTGCTTTTAAAACTATGTGTTATCAATTCAAGCTGCGGGTAAGCTAGTCCGTAGGGGCGAAATAAAACAAGAAAACGCGTAGGCTTTTGTGTCAGATGTCATGACTTTTGGACAAGTGGAACTACCCATCATATTCTTTATGATGAATTGTTCCGAATATCTGTTCTCTCGACGGAGGTCCTGCATTTTTCTAAAGATCTATGTCAATAGTGTCTGGCGGGCAGATTTTTCTAGCTCTTTGCGTTAAGCAACGGACTACGCTTCTGAATTCTCTGATTGAAATTTTTACAATTCTTAAAATACCTGTATTTTGGAGCAAATCCCTCCAGTACTGCTAGGGGGTGTGCAAAACGCAGTCAGACAAGAGAACTCGTGATAAGACTCGTGGTACGGACAAAGTGCTGGACAAAAATGGGTGTGAAATGACCACCGCCATCTCCTTTGTTATCACGACTCTCGTTTAATGAATATCTTAGTCCATTGCATAGGGCAAAGCTGAAGAATGTTTTTAAATGTCTTAAGACAATGCACGAGCACACCGTCCAATGGCTACACGTTCCTTTCACTACGACTGAGACCACCAAAAAGATAACGCGAAAGTAATTAACAGTCAACGCTTATTTTTGCAAGTTTTCATTCAAAGTTTGAACAAGCCCTGTTAGGAGGGTCACAAATGTCTATGACTTGAGCAAATCCTCAGTCTTTCCGAACTAACATTCAGTTCAAAAGTTCCTTGCATAATTATTAGACTTTCCTAGTTCCAAGAGAAGTAAGTTAGAAGTAGATGATGAGGATGAGACAACTAAAGTATCCTAGCGAGGGGGAGGGGGGAAGATGAAAGTGCTAGGTGATGACCAGAAAAAACAGTTCAGTCGGACAGTCAGGAGCTCATAGACAAGGAAATTTGGATAGTGGGACAGTATTTATCTACTAGAGTAAAATGAATTTATCTCTTGCTCCAAATACTTGCTCAATCCGTCTTTTTTCGCGGTCTCCGACTACCGAAGCCAACGGTAGTTCGTGCTTAAAAGAGGGATCTGTAAACAACAGGAGGTAATCGGTGTCCAATGGTAGTTTTCTGATGTAGCTTCTGACTGCCTTCTTTTCAGCTCTCGTGAACTACGTGTGTCTGGTAATGCCCAGACGGGCTGTCGCCTGCATTTGCGTGTGCTCCGTGTACTCGAATTGTCAACATCGTGTAAACTCGCAAAACAGTTAGAGAATGCAGACAAAGGCAAGGCAACTTCACTTGGTCACTAAGTAAGATGGCCTTAGGAAAACACATATAGGCTTCCATCATTTTACTACACTGTGCACTCTAGCGGCACGATTAAAGAGGTGGAAATCCACTTCCTCTTTCTTTGATTGGGAGCATATTTGAAGATGTTTATAGTTGTAAAATTTTATGGCACCATAAATTTCGGGAGAGCTCCTCTGTTACAACCACTCCTGCTCTCCGGGAACATCATGCTTCAAAATTGGGAGCATAGATTTCGGTAGTGCTAGGCATTTAACTCTACTATGTTTATATTTTTGGCTTTTTTCGAAGTTTTTGCAAATGTATTTGTAAAGTTAAGGACCTCCGCTTTAGGTGAGTCTTCGTCAATGGCTGAATTTTCGTACTTTTAATCAAGGAATGTGCACCAGCTAGCTGCTTCTTGTATATAAACAGATGTTTTAATAGATTTTCAAAAATATTTTATTATCGAAAACATGCGGCCAAATCGTAGGCAATGAAAACGTCAAAAAGCGTTTTCCAAATAAGTTTCAGCAAGTCGGTTTTGAAGTAGAAAGAATCTACCAAAGGCCTCGGTCCCATAAGCTACCTCCTGTGTCTGTTAAATTTAACTTACTGGTTTAATTTATTTTTGGCTGGTCATTGAACTGTCAATAAAAGAAAGAAAACAGAAGCAAATTGCTTTGTGCAACTAATCGAGCTGCTGCTGATGGATTAAGCAAGAAGAAGGAAAACGGTTGAGCGAGGGGCAATCGCGAAGGGATGAACGTGTTAAAAAGAAAAGGAAGCGCATATTTAGATACAAATATCCTTAAATTGAGGCTTTGCAAATTAAAATGCGACATTAGATTAGAAAGAAACTGGTATGCATCTGATGTGCTAGAACGTCAAACAATTTGCCCCCTACCCTACAGAATGGGAGCGTCAATGAGTAGATGAAAGTACGCCTGGTTAGCCTAATGACCGGCTGATTATCAGGTCAATCGACAACTACGGCAATAATAGGGCCATTAATTACTCTCCTGCGGCCAAGCAGCGCTTAATCAAACCAGGGCCGACCATCTGTAATTAAAAACGGATGCCTCCAATATTAGTAGACACTTGGTTGCACAACTCCTGCATCCTGCAATCTCTGCGCATCTACTACTTTTATCAGATAATTTCTCTGATGATGAGTTCGATAGGGAATCCAAAACGGTTGACCACATAAAATACTTGTTACAGCAATAACATTTCTTTATTCGTAACTGGGTCTTGGCACTAGCCTTCATCGGCAGGTGACATTGTGGCTCTGTAAATAATATTTTAGTAATGTTTTCGCGCGCAACTCTGTGCGTGCTAAGATGGACCGCTGGGAACGTTTGTCCCTGAACTTTTCAAGTTAATATTACGAAGACGGTGGGCTTTATTTTGTTAACCGTAGACGCAGCTCTTAAAGCTGACAGTAAAAGTAACGTTGGTAGCCCAAATTAACCAGCCCTAGCACTAGAATTCTCTCTAACGGAGCCGGTAAGGTTAGTTCAGTTTAGCTTTTTGTTTATAATTTAGCATATTAGTTCAATTTTATTTTTAGTTTAATTTAGTTTTAGGTCAATTTATTAGTTCGGCTTAGTATACAATAGTTATTCAAGTATATTTATCTAACTAAGCTAAAAGCTACCTCTAAACTAAAATTGAACTAATAAACTACCTAATAAACTAAATGTTAACACAACGGGTTCAGCGTCGCTAGTGTTATAACAATGACATCTGACGTGTGTCACCATCGAATTACGCCCTGTTGAAATCCCCAATGTAGAACACAATAAGAAGATAATCATTATTGAATCCACCCGGAGGAGCTGTTTCGTGTGGCTGTTGCCGCTGGTTGATCTGTAGTGCGCTCCTCGTCCCGCCACGGGGGCATTAGAGCGGACTGGCGTGTCCGCGTGTGTTATGCAACTCTCCCTGGCTGCTAGGGGTGACAATTGGCAGTGTCGCCAATGATGTAAAGACTCCAACGTCGTGTGATGGCTGGTGGGATCACGACACTTTCTTAAAACAGCAATGCCTTCGAAAAAATACTCACGTTGAAATGTGCGTCTCATATTGTTTTAACATCCAGGGGAGCAATTTTACCTGCGTCGCCAGTGTTAACACGATGGGTTCAGCGTCGCTAGTGCTATAACGATGACATATGTCGTGTGTCACCATCGAATTACGCCCTGTTGAAATCCCTAAGGAGGAACACAATAAGGAGGGCGTAATTCAACGGTGACACACGTCAGATGTCACCGTTACAACTCAAGGCGTCGTCGTTAAAACACTGGCGACGCAGGTTAGATTGTTCCCCTGGATGATAAAACATTCCTGACGTCGTCTTCATAAAACTAAAAACTAAATCAAAAGAAATTAAACGAAAAGGGACCACGGGATTAGGAGTTAGGAGTATCTAAGGGGGACGACCAACTTAAATTTTATCAGTCTGACTTACAATTTGTGAACACTCGTTTTAGAACTACTTTCTTCAGATGCGCGTGACGATGAAGGAAGAAAAGCGGTTTATGCGGTTTTCTGTGCTTTTCCTCTGAAAATAGCACATATATTTAAAGAAGACAGGAGGCGTCAGGTATTGCAAATACGGAATATTTGACTGCTGAAGGAGTATAAAGGCTAAATAGTTGTGCAGACAAAAAAAGGATGCTGCAGTAAACACTTATTTTGTTTTGACTGGAAAATGGCAAAATGGGTGAAGTGCAGGACATGCTAATGTTATGTTCAAATTAATTCAATGTACAACTTTCATCTTTACGAACAATGAAAACTAACGTTTTCTGTTGCATGAAATATCTGCATAAGAAGTACGAAACAATGACAACATTGTACCCCTTCTTTTGAACCACCTTGTATTATATTCCATTCAGTGTAAACAATTATGGTCTAAGCCGGTGATACGAAGGCAACTACATCAAAGCATAGAGGCGATTTTACTCGTTGACAAATTGATCCAAATTCAAAACTCAAGTCTTCCCAATCTGTGGCTAGGATGGGGTTGCCTGACGATGGCAACCAAACTATAAACTTTAATACCAATCGTTATTGTATTCGGCAGCAGTCACTTCGGATGTTTTTGTTTATCCCAATGAAACTGTTTCCGAGGAGCCTAGGTTGGAGTCGCAAACCGAACATGAGCATCTCTGGCATTGCAGAGAGAAAATCATTTTATCCCCAAGGTACATGAGTCACTTTTAAAACACCCAATTTTTGTATGAGCTTGCAGGCTTATGTCGTCAGCATAATCTGCCTCAAATCGCCAAAATGACTGTCATGAAAGTGAAGTTTAATCCCATCGAATGACAGACAGGGCGACTAGATCATCTTATTTGAACCATTTCTACCACTCAAACTAGCCTAAGCTGGCGTGACTGTCTTTGCTAAAACACGGTTCGAAAAACTTTTTAGTCCCTTTCAATTGGAGACTAGGCGTTCTGCCACACAGTTTTGTCACATGTAGGTATACTTTAAACAATCTGCAACAAATTTCGTAAGTTCTACATTGAGTTCTGCCAGAAATAGTGTAAATTTCTAACGCAGTAGATGGGCTGACTCGTTAACCCAATGATTTTTACAAGGAACTCCCTGTTACACAAGCTGTGGCCTCAAAGTCTTACAAAAATAAAGTAATGGTCATTCTTCAAAATAGTAAATATTTCGATTTATTAAGCGATATATCATTGTTTAGAAATACCAGTATTTTGCAAAACAGAAAATTTCCAAAAAGGTGAAAATCAGCGCTTAAGTTTTAAATGTATAGTAAGACTTTTAATACGCAGAGCCCAGGAAATAAGGCAGCACAAGTATAATTATGTTGAAAAATACTCGTTTGATAAAATTTTCGGGTACGTATACTTCAATATTACTAGCAATGTAATGTATAGCTGTTACCGAACAGACCAAAGTTCGAGTATATATTCTAACATGGTTTTGAGAGAACAGCAAGTTGTTTCTTCCGTTTATATATTGCTTGAGTTACATTGGACTAAGTCAACCAAATTGTCGCTTGATTTTACCAATTAAGAGGCCACAGGATTAAAATATTTTGTAAGCTCATGTGCATAAATGCTGGTCAGTGACTAATAAATTTAAATGGAATTGTCAAATGCAGACGTTAAGGTACTGTTTTTTGTACACCAAGATAAATTTTCTTCCGCCACGTTTTTTTAAACTAATTTTAGGATTTCGATGATTAGGAAGTTCAGATCTTTCTGGAAATGTAGAGAAACACTGTACGATTTTTACTAGCTTCAGTCGATTGATCATAAATAAGGATAGTCTTTTCTTTGCTTATAAAAACCTTCAAAAACGTATTTCTTAAAAGCATTTACCTAAATAACGGGCTTCTTGACATTCTTATGCAGCTGTCTGTTTAAATCATGGTTTTAAAATTACCCAAAGATATCAACTCATTTCCGATAAAAATTTAAGTCCACAACAAAAGTCGCGAATGAATATGCCAAATATTAACTAAAAAGCTTTTCAGTCTAGGGATGAATGAGAACTTTCGCATTCCAGGTATTTCCATGCTTGAGGAAGAAGGAAGGTCGAGCACCCTCTCAAACTCCCTCCCCCCTCTGTCCGTATGACGTTTGACTGGCTCCTACCCCCCCACAACTGTTGCTTGTTTTTGTGGACGCTTTTATCTCTGACGATGGACTTCCGCAAGAGCCCGAAAGCTCAGAATAATAAACAACTTGATCAGGTGCTCAACCGTCCTTCTTCAAGCATGCTTTCTAGTATATTTGCTTACTTCTAGACTCAGTTCTAAGATATAAATTCGGAGCAGAGTGGCAGAATATCAAAGACGATTTTTAGAAAACTAATAATCAACTGCCCATTCCGCGTCAAGTTTTTCTATTCGATGATTCCTCTCTATAGATAGAAAAGGGCTTAGACATCTTTTACATACCCTTTGACAGAAAAAATTGACGGCATGTCTCGGATCTTTGTAAACATGCTTGTTAACTGTTGTTATTTTTCGGTGGAGTTACCCAAATTACAACCGTATAAGTTTATTACTTACTTGTATGGCACAAAACTTAGCAGATTTGCAAAATGGAGTTTTATGAACTTAATCTGCTCTTCTTTTTTCGAAAATAATGCACCATCTCATAATTGCCCTAAACTGAATTTCCTGAACGCAAAAAATTGTCTGTTCCCTGAACGTATGTAAGTAAAAGGTTTCTTCTTTTTATCGATGTTCTTTTATAGTACAACACGCACAAACCAGAAGCTCTTCTCCACAGTGATTAGTAGCATAGGAAATTCCTTGGATATAAACAAGCGTTGGATTTGGACCCAGTCTGCCCCTGTTTGCCCCCAGTTTACTGCTCTGAACAACTTTACCCCCTCAAATTTTGATCCCTCCATTTCATCAGATATACAGTCTATTTTACAAGTAAAAATAATATCAAATCAGATGCAACTGTTAGGACATTAACTTTCTTCTCCTGACGCTTCGGATTCCCTCGTTGATATATTATCAAAGAAAATAGCAAAAACAGGTAATTCATACACAGGGGAGTTGCAGTTTTTATATAATACAGTCACCAGGCTACTGCATACTTATAGCAATTAACGGCTCCCACTTCATCGATGATAGTTGCCCGCTTGTGCACTGTTTGCTTATTGGCCGGCGTTTGCGTTATGACCTGCTGAACTTTTATCACCCGCGCTGGACGTCGGTGTGATGATTGTTCGGCCACCTGGCTCCATGGCGCCCGCTTTATAAGACGCGTTCACCTGTGCGCTCCCAGAGGGGCGAATTGTTTTGGCCAAACTGAACTTCAACACCGGGTATGGGTTGGGCAGGTCGTCGGACTTGTTTATGGATTGGAGGCCCGTGAGCAATGAATCAAGTATCGGCAATTCACATGATTTTCACCTCTCGCGAGAATTTCAGCCTCATCAACTTTGGATGTGTGTTCAAGTCTCGTAGAATGAGCTGCAGCTTCTGAATTGGCGTCATTTCTCCGCATTGCTGCCGTGTGTTCAGCGACTGTCTCTGATGGTGGACCCACGATGGGTTTCGAAACGTCAGGTGAATAAAATTCTTCTCCCAGGGATCACATCTGATTCTTCTCAATCACTTCCTGGGACTGGCATTTTTGCTTGTACTAGTGGCCCAATAATGCGTTGGCCTCATCGCAGTTGCGTCATGCAACGGCGAAAAATGGACAAAACTCGTATGTCTGGATTTTTAGTTAGAACGTGTCCTGTATGTATGGCATATAATTGCCTAATTAGTGGTAAGGTTTGAATACAGCCGGGGCCGCCGACTTTGTCACAACTGAGTCAGGGGAATAACCTACTAATAATGTTAGAAGGGTGGTTTTATTTCAGTCGTACCGCAACCCTTTCTGGAATATAATCATTCAATTTGTCAACTACTTAATGGCAAAGTTGCTGAGGCAAAAGGAAAGAGATTTTTCCGCCCTATTTTTAACTGTGCTTTGTCTTTTTCTAAACCCTGCCTTCTTTCATATTCCAGTCCAAACAGGGAAAACTGAAAACTCAAGACTGCGGCATAAAGTGGCAAATTCCCAGCGGTAAAACCGTCAGTTTGAGCTCTCGATGTGGTGAGCTGGATCGCGAAGTATAAAGAAGGGCTTATTATTTGTGTTTTATGTATTTGTAACTATGAGTACCTATTGTTTTGTCTGGTTTAAGTCATATTCGATCAAGCAATTCTCCAATAAAATTCAATTTGCAGATTCTGCGTACACAAGTACACTCACATGCTATAATTGTGATATGAGGTGGGTTGCTATTTTTCGCATCGCTTTAAAACTAACTCCCTGTTTGTCTACTTAAGGTGTCAAGAAGCCTCACTGGTATTGGCATTTAAATATCTGTTCAACTACCCACTTCCTGAGTGATGAATTGCTTTGCCATAACTGAGGCGCAGCACTGAATATGGGTTGGGCAGGTCATTAGACTTGGTGATTGTCCGGGGGCCCGTAAAGCCTTATTCGAGCAACTCGGGGATCACACGATTGTAACCGTTTTCCATCTCTCCTCGCCAAGACCCGGCCATACATTCAAAATTGATGAGACTGAAATTCTCGTGAGCTGTAGGTTAAAGAAACAACACATGAGAGCCCTTTGTTTTTAATGAGCTGAGTATTTGCCAAAGGAATTAGAGTAAAGCACTCATGCCTGGCTTGAATGAATTATGAATTTTCTGGCTCTGTAATTCCGGCGGGAATAGGAGCATTTGGAGTACTTTTAAACGTTACCGGTTGTGTTTTTATTTGAATTCTAGTCGCGGCTGGAGGATCCGGCACAAAAGCAAATGTATAAAGAACTGCTGCCCTCAATTTGCTGATGCCGTTCTGTACCCTGCCTTTTTTCAAAAAATAAGAGCCTGACTACGTAAAAAAAATAACATTCAGAAGGAAAAGTAGAAGATGCGACCACCGGAACAAGAGTTTTAGCTTCCTGGCGTTTCCTGATATTTCTTGACCAAGAGAATCAGTCACGTGGAAAGAGCTGGGGCCAACAAAAAGCCTGACGACAGCAAGCATAATTATCGCGCAATTACCAAGCCTGCATCCGACACGGACAAGGAAATTGCGGCAAGTAGTGAGTCAAATGTAAAGTGTCGAGCCATCACCGCACCAATTAAGACCCAATGGTTGGCAACAAGAGTGGATAATTACAGTGCACACGCGAGTTACCGCTAGGAGCTATAAATACTGTGCAATTTGTGCGTGTTTAATCCTCATCTGCGCATGACTGAAACGATGCTTCCATTACCTATGATTAAGGATTCCCGACGGAAGCGGAAAAGGCAAGAAGATAAAACTCTTGTTCCAGCGGTCCCTTCCTGTTCTTCGGAACTTCTTCTTGGAACTCACTTATTTCCTTCTATTGTTAGATATCAAATTGCTTCCTAAAACGCTTGAGAGTCCAAATACATTATTTTCAGGCCAACCCAAAATAAACAATAGTAGAAGAAGGTGATAAAAACACAACTAAGCAAGTTGGTTTTGCCATCCGCCACTGTATGTGTTCTTAATATTCTCAGATCCGTTTGCGAAAAGATGTGACACTGTATGAAATAAGGATAGGGCTTACACGAGGTTGCGCACGAGGATCCATCCTGATTATAGAATGGAACAAGTCGCCTTCCGACCGCAGCCAGCTGGGTCCTTAACACTGGTTGAATTGCATTACCCAGCACTCGAAGGCAGTGTTTTTCCGGCTGAAAACAGGTGCCAAGCCAAAACTGCCCGTTCCAGTATCTATAAGCCTTGTCGCCATCAGATCTTGAGGGATGAAGATAGTTCGCTTGCAATTCGTTGCAAACCAATAATCCAGTTTAAAGCAAAGATCAAGATTTATCTGAAAAACCCGTTTTTTCGACCAATATTTGTTTGTGGGATAAAGTGCGACTGTTAACTAAAACTATGAAGGAGAACAAAAAACCAGAGGTTCTGAAAGTCACTCAGACAGTTCAGAGTTGTTTTGTAGAACAAAATATAACTATATATATAAAGAGCTTATCTAACCTAGGTATTTTTTGGAAAGAATTAAATTCTTTAGGAAAGCATAACAATCTTTATTAGAGTGTTTTTACAAAATCGTGATGTTAAAGAATTGGACTTGAAGAGTGCAAAATCTGACAGTCACAGTTTTGGAGCCATCCAGGACACAGTTTTTTACTGAATATGTCGATGAGACTTACTAGTAAATCTATAAACTAAGTTGGTGCAAAAATAACTGCAAATCCTCTTTTCGTTGTCCATGCCAAAGTAATTAAGCATAACTCTTGAAGTAAACATCAAAAGCGTGATAACGAACTCGCTTTGGCACTATTTTATTCATAACGTATCGTTTATCATTAAAAAATTAATGAATATTTTCTTCATTAAAAAATAATAATTTTTACGTCGCTTGAAAAATTCACTTTTACGTTCTGCTGCTATATCGGACAAAATAACTTTTTAAATTAGCGTCTTAAAGTGGGCGGATAAACCGCACCGCAGTTGGTATTAGGCAAAGTTTTTCATCCTTATCATATGGGCAAATGGTACTAAATAATAAAAAAACTTTCCAGTGGTTAATGCTTCTGGTATGATCGTACATAACTGCCAGTAAGCTCATAATAACACGTTGCTATTTTAAAAACCATTGTTTGATACCCTGACGAATACATACAGCAGGAAGGAAACTTTTCAAAGCAAATTGGCATCAAAAGCTATTACTGATCTGTAGCGCTGCAGAAGAATGGTACCCTATGTTTGTCGTTCACTGTATAGGCATTTACCACTTTTTTTATTGGGCTCAGCTCCTTTATACAACTGAAGAATCGATTTGACATTCGGTAGAACGAAAATGCCTGTAGCAAAACGGTTTCTAAAAATATAAATAGAGTGTATAGCAGTCTGTTAACCATATAAATTTGCTTGAGAATGACCTATTTGTTGCATAATTCTGGATTTTTTCACAGCTTCCTTTGCCCTTTTCACGCCGTGAATAGTAGTGCTAAAAGTTATTAATATCCAGGTACCTTTTCAGCCTTTCCATTCAAGATTCTGTCAAAAACTTATAATTCGTGATTTCGATCAATTTTGTGCATATATGGATTTCCACAGCCATGTGTCTTGATACAAAACGTCTTTCTGAATAGTCGAAAATATGCGAGGATCGGTTAATTGAATCGAAAGCAGGAAAGCGCTCTCTGGGACCAGTATTTTATTTACCCGGTGGTTCAAACTCCCACATGATCCCATTATCAAGAAATAAAAATTTACAGCTCACCGTTTATTAAGCTCAAATCTGCCGGGGATCGCCTTCAGTTCTGCTATCGATTTTTTCACGCAACACGAGATAGGTATCAGGAAGATCGATATGCCTGTTAATCGAATCCGCGTGCGAGTGCCATGCCTCCTGCAAGAAGCGTGAGATTCGGTCGTCCGAAGGTGTCGGAATAAAACCCACGAGTTTTCAGGCACTATCTTCAGAATAAAACTTAGGATCTACCTGTGTGTTTTAACTGACTTGAGCATGTATTTCGGTTTCGATTGTGCCGTGGCTGCATTTCTATCTACTTTAGTCTCGGATGTAGCCTTAAATGCCTCAATCGGTTAGCCCCAACTTCCTTCATGAATATAAAGGAAAATAATATCGACATCACCGGTTGATCATCTTTGTAGGCATTGCACTATCTTTTAAAATAGTATGTGCTTCTCGTCTTTTGCTTAGAACGCCAGATAATCATGCGGTTTGAAAGAGAAATAAGCTTTTTTTCTAAAATATTATAACAACATTTTCAGCAAAAACTTCCGCCCTTCACAAGGAATAAAATAAGGCGCACAAACTCACAACATCGGGAAATCATAAGCAATCTATAATCGTCAATGACTGTAACTGTCGGCAACCTGGATAAATTTCCATTGAAAATTCGCCAAATACAGCGCAAATTGTACTGCTTTCAAAACGGCGCTATGGGAACCTCAAGAAAATAAATAAAAAAGTGAATTCTTTTTGGGAAAATAAGAAAAAGCTAAAGCTTACGTTTTTGCGATTGTTTTTCCAGCTCGTAGTCAGACTATGGAATATGTACAGAAAGAATCAACTAAATTCACTCTGGTTAACAGAGTATTCTATGGTTGAGTGACGTATGTGCCAGTATTTGTTACACGAATGCTGTCATTCCGTCGTGACTGACTGTGTGCGTTTAAATTTGTCCTTGGGAAATTTGTATGCGGTATTTAAATCAATATGCCAATTGATGTATAGTATGGCGAGTGCTGCATGCAGTATGCGTAAGTTTGTAAAAGTTTGATCATTTCTCGCATACCGGTGTGAACGCATTTGCGAAAACTGAGAAATAATAATGAGCAGTATTAGGCATATTAAGTACTGAAAAGAACTAGAAGAAGTACTTTATATATTTTAAGAAAAATAAAATTTCCCTGATAATGCCCAAGTTCCGGAGACGTAAAAATAGAAACAAATTAAAATAATATATTTAAATATTTTGTTAGGTTTGTTTAAGATATACATAAAGAGCCTCTACCGAAAAAATGAGTTTATGGATATAAGTTTTTATGAAAATGGCCATGCGGATCATATTTATAAATGTCTCAAAACAGCAAACCACAATGTCGAGGAAAAATAACGTCATCAAAATAACTCGGATATTGTTAGACCTAAGATTTATAAATAAACTTCCCATAGTAAGTTACCTCCTAAAAAAGTGCTTTATTCAAATATTCAGCTGACAAATTGCTATGTATATTAACTATTTCCAAGGTTAAGCCACAATGAAATTGCATACTTTTGACAACTTTTTAATATATCTGAAGTTGAACAATTCAATTGGACTGGAAATAAAGAAGCTTACTTTTCTCCCCATAATGGATTATTTTCCGCATAAATGGATTCATTCCACGATCTTTTATAAGTTTGCGAATGCAAAGAAAACTGGCCATCTATATGGCCATTTTTTGAAATATTTATTATTCTTTTGTCTCTACCGTTTCTCAATAACACATAAGCAGAACGTGTTGTTGTTACCTGACTTACATTTAATAGGGCCACCTTTACATCATCTTCATGGTAACATACATGGCGAAGTTTTCTTATGCGCTCACAGTTATCGGTGGGATGAAACGATTTTGTCATAGAAACTTACTACTGCACTTTATGGCCTAAAACTTGACAGAATAGCAAAAATAATTTTTAAAACTCAAATTGCTACCTGTTTCTGAAAATAAATCCGATCCCTTAAACTTGGCTTCACTTCCATTTGAGCAACTTTAACAAAATTTCCCATTTCGGAAGGCATAATTTTTCCACTTCTTTTACTTATTCTGGAATTCTTCCATAGCACAATGCACTTGGTAAAATATTTGGTTCTGTCGTACCTTATAGCATAGGAAGTTTCCCTGATATAAAATTATTCATGATTTAGCCAAAATTAGTGCCTTTTTCGCTCCACAATTTTAAATCAGAGGGCAGTTTTCCAGACTAAAGCCTTTCTTATTATTAAATGCACTCAGTTGATCAAAATAACCTGTCAAAATCTGTGCTTAACTACCAAGTCAAATTTCGTCATGAAGGTTGCCTGCAGGGCTTGCCTCATCTGAGTGTGTTTCTTCCAGAAATTCGTGGCTGATTGGGCGAGTGCCAACAATTCATGTGTTCTCCCATGTGAATTTATGCTCATTTTTCAGTGTCTGCGGGGCCACCTGGGATAAATAGTTTCATCTTCTGGCCGCTAACTGGTGCTCATATATGCGGGTCCTAAACCTAAACAAAGAAATTAAAGAATACGCTGGAGGCTCAGAACTTAATGTAGCAAGATAATATTATTAAAAGACAAAACATTTTTCTGACTGGGCTGTTACATGCGAACCAAGGTGATGCGAAGGCAACTGAAGACTTTTCGATACTGCAGAACTTTAGTGCTCAATGTTTGAACTCTTACCAAAAGAGAAAGTACAGCTGTAAATAAGGCAACTAAAATGAGTCGGCTGTCTGCCTACCTTAGATTTTCTATCTCTCCTACTCCTTTACAATCGTTAATCATGATCATCTAGATGAACGATTCCTCGGTTTAATACTTAATTTTCGTCCAATGAACAGAGGATTAAAAGACTGAACGATCAAATCAAGAAACATAAATATGCAAGATTGTGTTACATATATATTCAGAAGAATATCTGGCGAGCATGCATAGCTTTCGATAAATTCTCGGTCCATTACAGTTAGATAGATAGGGGTTTAAAAGTAAGATGCTGGCAAGTATGCTCATCGTTACAGGCAAATCAGTCATAGGAATAGTGGAGAGGGGTCGGGTTGATATTACTTGAATGATTGCGAGGCGATTGTTGAATCCAGACAGGGGAGGCGAGGGTAGAAGGGGGGAAGTGCGGAAAGATGCAGGTAGTTATATAACCGTTGGCCATGCAAAGCTCGAGCTTGGAGGAGGTCCTTTTGCGTTCACAAAACCGGCTTCCTCAACCGTGTTGCGGTTGCTTCTGCTGTTGCTAGCAAATGCTAACCCAGGGACTTTTGGTAGCTTGGCGGGATATTATAAATTACCTTAGAGGCTTCGCTGGGGTCCACACGATGTCCGGAGTCAACCATGTGAGCAAGAATGGAGCTGTTGATGCTTCTGACATAATCTTTGGTTTGATTTCGTGACCCTTTGAATGAGTAACAATCTCTTGGCGTCTCCACGTTTTCTTTTATATTTTTATATCCATATATTCAACATTCAAACAATTTGGTCCACGAACCCACCCCGTCTTCTTCCTCTTCTTTGGAAGACGATGAACTCGCTAACATTTAAACTTTACACCAGCCCGTCCTCTATTCTGCCCAAGGAAATTCAGAAATTGTGTTTTGGCCATATGCATAGACACGACAACGTTGTGCACGGCAATGTTACCTTGAAAAACCCCTCGAAGGGTTCTGTACAAAGACAATGGTCACGAGCGTTGTAGCCACTACCAGTTCTGTTGCTGTGGTTTCTCTCTGTCCGTACCACACTGTACATTTTACTGGTCCATCTGTCCTTTCGGTCATGCGCGAATCCATTGCTCTCGCGAACATACTATTGCCATTCCTGCCCCAGTTGTCCCGCAATATCTCATAAAATTTGGCCGACACATGCGCAAATTCAGCCATGTAATTGCCATGAATATCTGGTAAAACATCATCGAGCAGATATAATCACAACGTGCCCCTCTGTCCAAGCAAACACACCCCTGGTTTATCCATAAACACACCACAACACGCGCGCCTAGGTAACACCCGGCAGCAACGCACTCGGCATCATTCCAGCAGTAGGCCTGCGATTTCCTTCTTCGGCGTTGACATTACAGACGAAATGCCAAATATTCTATCTTGCACACTTTTTCTTAGCGGGACAACACGTCTTTTGATGTGGTCTGGTACAGAAAGTGAAAATAAAGTCGTCTGTGTGCGGCACGTCTAGAACGTCTGCATAACTTGGCGACCATTACACACATTTCCACCTTCAATCTTCCTAACCCTGTCCTTTCATTGGAAAAATATAGATAAAAGAAGGGCGATTGAAGTTGATGTATGAAAAAATTCACGTCAAATTAGCGCTGCTAAGCTAACTGTGTGGGATGGAGGTGAACAGTGTCCTACAAGGTAGCACGAGATTTAATCTACGCTTGAACTCTTTGAAGTGATGCTGCAATTTTGATCCGTAGGAGCTTTAAAAGGCATCTTTTCAAAATCCCTTTGCTGGGAAAGTAATAAATAATTGAGTTGACCCAATTGTGTGCAACATTCGTAACTCAACTGGGTAGAGCAATGGCTTGGCTAAAAGGTCACTCTCCTATGCTGGTTCAAATCCCGCAAAACGCCTAGAGTTTTTCACACTTGGGTCAACTCAAATTAGCGAAGATCACAAGTTGAGCAGAATGTATTGACGTCATACAATTTCGCGACCTCTAATTCATCTGCAAACGGTCATTGCCTGCTAATCTAGTAAATTAACTGTACAATTAGAAGAGTGAAGCTTAATAGGTAAATAGGGTGTGAAACATAAGCCAAAAATGTGAGTGCATACTGAGGGTTAGAGGAGGGGGCAGGTAATTATCACAGCAAGGCGGTTCAGGTAACAGTGAAAGCCTGTGAAATGTAATTAAAGGGGGGGGGCAAAGAACGGGGCAGCAGTCGATCATAGTGGGGGGGGAGGGGGATCGTCACCCCGGCAATGCGAGGTTGATCACATGATCCAGCTGTTTACAGAGTTCTGGTTTTCCTCTGCGTATCGCAGCGGCCTCGGCAAATCGTAGGACACGTCCGGTCGCAGCCCGAAGTACGACTTTAAACGCGGTCTTTTGGTCAACTTTACGGCCAGTATCCACTAAGTGCTTAGTGATTGAGCTCTTTGGTATTTTGTTTTCCGCCCTGAACAGCCACTTCGGCATATGCTCAGCTGACCTTGTTGCCAACTGCCTTTGCGTGCGCCCGATGTATTTGCATCCGCAACTACATGTAAACTCGTAAACGCAGTTTTAGGTGGCGTGCATTGGCAGAGTGTCTTTGGTTGGCCTTACTGGGATAGCTGTTGTTGTGCTTATGTACAACAATTTGGAGGCGGGATAGGTTCTTTCAATGGTGCATCTAAGCCTTCGCTTGATCAAGTTGGACACATTATCACCCTTGAAGGGGAGAAAGATGCTCACTGGCTTTTTTGCCACGGATATTTCAGTAGAATTTTCTTCTTTGCGTTTGCTATACTTATCGATGAATTTCTCAGGATAGCCATTTCCAAGAAACACTTTCTTGAGAAAACACATCTCTTC
>JAYGXS010000001.1:100335254-100428425 GCA_036362985.1 Ligula intestinalis | reverse complement strand
GAAGAGATGTGTTTTCTCAAGAAAGTGTTTCTTGGAAATGGCTATCCTGAGAAATTCATCGATAAGTATAGCAAACGCAAAGAAGAGAATTCTACTGAAATATCCGTGGCAAAAAAGCCAGTGAGCATCTTTCTCCCCTTCAAGGGTGATAATGTGTCCAACTTGATCAAGCGAAGGCTTAGATGCACCATTGAAAGAACCTATCCCGCCTCCAAATTGTTGTACATAAGCACAACAACAGCTATCCCAGTAAGGCCAACCAAAGACACTCTGCCAATGCACGCCACCTAAAACTGCGTTTACGAGTTTACATGTAGTTGCGGATGCAAATACATCGGGCGCACGCAAAGGCAGTTGGCAACAAGGTCAGCTGAGCATATGCCGAAGTGGCTGTTCAGGGCGGAAAACAAAATACCAAAGAGCTCAATCACTAAGCACTTAGTGGATACTGGCCGTAAAGTTGACCAAAAGACCGCGTTTAAAGTCGTACTTCGGGCTGCGACCGGACGTGTCCTACGATTTGCCGAGGCCGCTGCGATACGCAGAGGAAAACCAGAACTCTGTAAACAGCTGGATCATGTGATCAACCTCGCATTGCCGGGGTGACGATCCCCCTCCCCCCCCACTATGATCGACTGCTGCCCCGTTCTTTGCCCCCCCCCTTTAATTACATTTCACAGGCTTTCACTGTTACCTGAACCGCCTTGCTGTGATAATTACCTGCCCCCTCCTCTAACCCTCAGTATGCACTCACATTTTTGGCTTATGTTTCACACCCTATTTACCTATTAAGCTTCACTCTTCTAATTGTACAGTTAATTTACTAGATTAGCAGGCAATGACCGTTTGCAGATGAATTAGAGGTCGCGAAATTGTATGACGTCAATACATTCTGCTCAACTTGTGATCTTCGCCCTTTTCAAACTTCTACCGGGAAAACAATGTTTCAACTCAAATACACCAAAGCAGCCAAACCAACTTAATAATTAAGTCAGCCTAGCAGTCATTCTGTTGGATTCTAGATGATTGCTTAGGAAATCCGTCTTGGGCAATCAACTTGCTGTCCCGCGTTGGTGGATTCCATGTGAGCGGCAAAGTTAGGCGGGTAATATCGACCCGAGTCTGATTAAACTCACGGTGTGAAGCGCGACATTCGTAGCTCAAGTGGGTAGAGTGTTGGCTTGACTAAAAGGGCACTCCCCTATGCGGGTTCGAATCCCGCCGAATGCCACGAGTTTTTTCCTCAAGTGGGTCAACTAAATTAACTAAATCTGCCAAACCAACTTAATAACAAATAGTTTTTATTTAGATTGCAAAGACAAATGGGGCTTGAATTCAGTTGAGGATTGCAGACATCATCGCACGAACTTTTCGAATAGGGGCACTTGCTGTCTTTAATAATCCCAAGTTTTCATTGTGTTTATTTATCAACCATACCGGATCCATCATTCCGAGCGAGAAGGTAGAAGGGGCAATTCCTCAGCCAAGGTTGTATTTAAGCTGGCATTTCGAAAACATTATCGCTTTCATCGTCAGATCGCACTGTCTATTCTCCTGCTTGCGTCGAGTGAGTGTGTTTGATCGCTAGACGCGTGTTCTAACTTTGCCGGATGCACGCACGTCGAGCGATTGTATCAATCGATTGCTGGTGGCTGTTTGAATTGTTCTCACCCTCGCCGGCGCCTCCATGAGATGTTTCACGTCGTTCGTGTGCCTTTTGAGCTTAAACACAACTTGGTCTCAGGTATTACCCCTTCTTATTCCTCTGTCGGGAGTGGTGGAAGCAATATTATATCTGGACCTCAAATATTTGCGCATAGTTATTTATAAACCATGTTTTCTTGCAACCTTAGGTGTCTGTGAGTGAAGCTACATAGAAGGAAGTACAAAACTTCCTCAAAATACTTGCAGAATTAGCTCAATGCAGAAAAAAATAGTGGTAAAGATTACTAACGCAGTTGCCTCAACAGGCCATGAGAACGGGAACTGCTCATAATACATGTAGCTTTGCTTCAAATTCTAGGAAGATTGGCTTAAGCATTAAAATGTGGATAAGGGTTAAGTTTAGAATAAGGATAAGGGTTAAGATTGCAGTTGAGGTCAGAGTCCGGATTAGAGTCATTTTTATCTTCAGGGTTAAGCTTTAGGATCGTAATAACTATATGATTAAGCATTAGAGTAAGGCTAGGGTTAAAATAAAGGTCACACTTTCGTCTTAAATTAGGCTTCGTGTTAAGGTAATATTTACCTTTTCTGAAATTTACCGCAAGGCCACTTATTTTAAGTAGACAGAGTGTTCCTTTTGCTGCGTACTATTTAGGCGACCCTACAAGTTCTCCTTACCCAAATTTTCGGCAGTCTACTAAATTTGGTTTGATTTTCTGATGCCGCTAGATCTGAAACAAATAGAGAATCCACTGCCTTGCAAATGAATACTTTGTACGCGAGGAGTGTTACTGAGAGAGCTTATGGAGACTGGAGTAGCCATGCCTAGTTTGCTTGCCATCCTCAATCACTGCTATCCTGAATTCAGGCGCTGGATAGCAGGAGGCAATTTAGGCCGCGTTTACCGATAAGCGATCAGGCATCTCGCGCCTCCATTTCGGTTGCCTGAGTGTGAAAATACTCAGTCATATTAGAGTGATGTGAAGTGATCCCCCAAAATTATAGGACAGCATATGGGCCATTCCTCTTTTCCTTCAAACTGAGCATTAATGACGGATGCAAATGGGAGTCTAACGACTAAAAATCCACAATTAAGAAACCTTTCAGACAATGAACACAGACACTGGAGGGTCATTGTTCACCTAAGTAGCTCTCACTTAAGTTGCTGAACAACCAGAAGCACAAAGGTGGATCCAGCGGGGCTTTTGGCTTTGCGTTAAAAAGTTTGTTTAGTCGAAGCACTGGACCCGCAATCTGCCACCTGAGCAAGGAAGTAGCAAGCTTGCGCGATGATGCTGCTGCTCCTGCTGCTACTGCTGCTGCTGCTGCTGCTGATGATGATGATGATGATGATGATGATGATGATGATGATGATGATGATGAAAGCGAAGCATAAACTGGCTTGCACACGACTCTATTAGCTTTTGACGAACCTGAGTTCCAGACAAAGTCGAAGACATGTTGCGCTTCAGGCGCTCCGGCATATTTTTTCTGGGTAGATGCACTGTCTATGGGTTTAAGTCATCCCCTCTCCCTTTCTCTGATGGCTGCGAATTTACCCACTTATATACCAGGTGTCCCAAACAATGTTTATAAATTTTGACTTATTGTAAACTTGGCGTTTATTATAATTTTATTATTTCAAAAATGTGAAAATATTAACAAGAATAATTTTATTGTTTTTTTTTCACTGTATTTTGGCTTTTGCAGCAGTGGATGAATTGTGAGAAGCCGGTGAACATGAATGCACCCGAATACCAACAAAATTTTACCATGTTGTGTGCGACTCTATTGCCTTGCGTTTTCAGCAGTGTCATGCTCAAAATAGACGTCGATTCGAGAACATTCAGTGAAAAAAAACAATAAACTGATACTTGTAAATATTTTTTTACATTTTTGAAATATTAAAATGATGATAAACATCAATTTTACAATTATTTACCTTGTGTATACATTTTTGGGACAGCCTGTACATCTAAACAGCTATCAAACAGGGTTCCTCAAAATTGCATGGTGTTGATTCTCCTTCAATGGATCACGCGTACGCGTAAGCGTTGACTAGATATTGTTCAGTCAAACATTGACGAGTCTGGAATAGGTAGCATTTGGGCACGAGTTCGCTTCTGCGCGACTGATAAATGAATGACAAAGGAAAATACAAATGCTTGCGGTCGTGTGGAGTGGAAACGCTCATGTGAACTAAAAAATTGACTTTTACTGTATGCAAGAGGTATTTTTATTGTTACCAATTTGTATAAAAAAGGTTCTCCTAGTTTTATGGGGCGATTTAAAATCGACAATAAATAGCAAATAATCTCAGCATGTGACTATATTTGAACTACTTGTTTTGGCCTGGCAGCGTGGTCGCCAACTGGAAGACCTCGCTTACGAGATAAATTAGACGCAAACCTATACTTCCTTTTCTATTATTTCTTCTCTAACGCATGCTGTGTTGGGGAAGGTGGGCCATTTGCGCCAACTAGTGGCGTTCTTTTTATGTCTGCAACCTCAGGACCCATAAAAGGGTGACATTTCTATAATAGCAATTTCATTACAGGCGACCAGTGTGTGTGTGCATAAAAAGCCACGATATTTGGTGGGAATTCCATTGCGCGTTAACATTCATGCATGAGCTCTTACAGCTTTTGAATGTAGGGCTGCACTTAGTTGAATATGCTGGAACAAAATAGCACGCTATTCATGCACTCTTTCTCTCTGTCTCTCTACTATGACTTTAAGCTCCTCCTTCATTGGCTTGTTAGCTGCGAAAATAAAAGTCCTCACGCAAACTATCAAAAATTAGAAATGGTCCTTTTACTATTTGAAGGTTAGCTTGAAGTACAAAGGACACAATAGAAAGCTTACTTGTATCATAAGAGGGTTTGGTAAATGTTTGTAAAGACAAAGAGGAATGAGAACCCTGCATGCGATTGCTAATGAACCCTAGCGTTTCCTGAAAGGACGGATGGCATTTTAGTAGTGCCTTTCCTAAAGAAGGCCTTGGGCATTACCTATATTCGCAGACGCATAACGTTACCCGGAATGAAAAGTGACTCTGAAAACGCAACTATTAACTATTTGAGTATTCAAACGGCTAAAACATAATAGTAATTCCCCGTGGGGATCCCAAATAGTTGAGGGAGTAAACACTACTCTGCGTGAAAACCTGTTACTATAAGCAGCTTTTCAAAATTTGTAGAAATTTCGATTCAATCCTAGTCAAGGTTCCAGAAATTGTTTAAATAATCGAATGTTTTTGAAACGAAATAGCGCACCATAAATGAACGCATATAGTTACTAACATACAGTTTATTGGGTGTGACAAATTTGGACATTTTTTTACTTTCTTATAGATTATTGGGTTTGTTAATATTCTTGAAAAAATGGTGGTTTGGATTTCGTCTACTTCATATTACCTGGAGTCCAACTCAGCGTTTTGGAGTTAGATTAGTATAGTTCGCAGCGCGAAGCGCCACGCACACTTTCAATTTACATGCGCAACAAGTTTACGTGAGCTTATTTTATTTGGTTTATTTAAATTATTTATATTTAATGTCAATTTTCGGTTTGGTTTTCAGTTAGATTAGATTATTTTTAGCTAAGTGAGCTTCCAAATCATTGATTTCCCTACAAACACTGTTTGGTCCTGCACGTGGATTTTGGCGTAACTTGACGGCAATTAGTGTTGTGTTTCGTCCCCACGGTAGAGGATTCTGGTAATCCTGCTCCCTCTTCCGGTGGTTTCTTCACGGGGCCGTCTTTGTTTACAAATCCTAGGCTTGGTATGACCAGGTCCTGTCATTTACTAACGTAATGGCGCAGGACTTTGTAGGCCGCGGGGAGGTCCAGATGCAGGATTACCAGCACCCTCTTCCGTGCGGACGGAACGCAACACTTATTGCCGTCAAGTTACGCCAAAATTCACGTGCAGGACCAAATAGTGTTTGTAGGAAAATCAATCAGCCCATGGCTAACACACAGCCAACTTTGAATTGCTGATCAATAAAGTCAGTTCACATTTTGACAAAGGACAGCCGACCAGCTGTGCGAAATGTCAGCAGAAGAAGGAATGAGATTCCGATGAGAAAAAATTATCTTTAATTTTAAGCCCGAAATTCTTACTTTTTTCAAACTTAAGTGAGTTTCGCTTACTTTTGATTACGTTTTTTAGTTAGTTAATTTTACTTTTAGTTATTGCTTTTTTAATTAAGTTATTCCCCAATATTTGCACGATTGCACATTTTAATTATGCCGCACTTCTTTGTTGACAGTCGTTAACTTATTTAAATAATTATTCCTGCATTTTCGACTTTTATTAACATTATTTTTAATTTAAATTTCCTTTTCTTTGTATTGCCCGGACTGTGTACTCTTTATTACACGCAGTCCTCCATTGCAGATGGATGGCGCTTTCACGTGCTGATCTACGGAAATTCGTTTGTGCTACATGCGTACCACCATGTATCGCATCTCATTAGCGCACAGCGAAGAGCGGTAGGGTAATAAGAACCGGTCTAGCTAATCAGAATTTATTTTATGGCTGGGGGAGAGTGCATTCCGAGAAGGAAGGTAGGAAGGAAGATAGAAGGCCCGTCAAAAATGGAGTCTTAATGGTGAACTTTAAAGTTGGCGATACCAACCCATTGTCAGACGAAGTGAAGAGGGCAAAAAGTGAGATGGTTAGATTAGATCAGTTGGCACGAAAGGATAGACACTAACAGCCAGACAACCAATGTGTGAGAGGGCATATAATTAAGATATAATTAAGGATGAAGTGAAAGAGCGAGGTAAATGTCACCACTCCGTGGATGAAGGGGTGAGAGGAACGGCGTTTCAGTGTGACGGCAGACGGTAGACTTAGTGGTCCTCGATGTAGGCTGGAATCGGAAGGTCAGTGCGCTGATATTGGAGGTTCAACAAGTCAGGTTAGGCGACCCAACATTATCGATTGTTCATCCTCAGGCTAGTAGAATAATAAAAGGGAGGGTAAAGTCAACAAATGTAGGCAACAATAGTTTACGTTTGCCCACTCATTAATCCCTACTCCCTGCATGTTCTCCTACGAAAACGGTGGTTATAGGGTTCTATGGGCGGGAAATAGGACACGCAGCGGAATGTACTTTAATAAATGCTACATGCATTTTTTTACTGCATTCATAAGTGTTGTCGATTTATATCTATAGATTTTTCTAATCTGTATTATCGTTAAACTTATTACGGATAAACCCGATTATCAAATTGCAGGTTACTTGAATTTCCCGAGAAATTGAAATGGTGTTTAGGAGGTCATCTACTGCAATTTACCTGAGATCCAACTTATCGTTCTGGATTTCGATTAGTATAGTCCACCTGCGGAGCAGCTTACTCCCAGCGGCCGTGGGAAGCAACTTCAACTACATTTTTTTCACTTAACACTTACTACTAATAATTTCCTTATCCATCTATCCTATTTCCCCACCCCTCCCCCCAAACCACTCTATAGTCACCGTTTTTGCAAGCAAAGTGTAGAAAGTAGGAGTATATGAGTGGGCCTACATAAGCTACTTTTGCCCAAAAGTGTATGCGACAGATCAGGACTTATTAGGAGGAGAGGTATTAAGGAATCAAGGGGTCATATTCTAGTCATAATTTGGGACCAGAGAGGAAGAAGGCGAAAGGAGATGAGCTACGACCATTATTTCATTTCGCTTCATCTTTCCCATCACGCGTCTTGTTAGGCGGTGTCAGCAGGATGCCAGGTGGCACGGTCTCGCGACGGCGTGGGCATGTCGAGTTGGTCTTCGGCCATAGCAGCCTCAGTGCCTGTACAAACGCCTTCTGCACGCATGAACCAGGGTTAATCAGCCGTTGCTGTCGCAAGTATCCGCTGCCGCAAAAACTTGGGATGCTATTGGAGGTGTTAGGAGTTTCTCCAGAAGTTAGATTTGTCCGGAGGAGGAGGAGGAGGCAATGTGATTCAAGATGGCTAAACCTACAAGTTGCTGTTAGGTCGTAGGTGCAGATTCGTACACAGATTCGTAAAGTTATTTGGAGGAGCCTACATTAACTCCAGTCCTTTTCATTAAGTTAATACGCCATAAGTAGCATAAAAATTCTTGTGTGAAGTTAACGCTCCGAAGGAGTGCTTGCGGCTCACATAGTAGATTATGTCTATTAACGATCGTGTCTATTTTGCGGAAACGTATTTTCGATTTAGGAGATAAAGAAGATGCAATCACTGGAACAGAAATTTTATTCTTCTTATGTTTCGGATTCTGTCGAGAATCCTTAATCATAGGTCACCATAAAACGTTGTAGGAAATGCGCAGATTCGGGTGATACGTGCACAGTTTGCACGGTATCTATGGTTTCTAGCGGGCATCCGCATGTTCTCGATAATTAACAGCGCCGGTAACCACTGCTTGAGGTCTTAATTTGTGCGGTGATGGCTTGACACTTCATTTTCGAGTTATTACTTGCCGTGATTTCCTTGTCCATGTCGGATGCGGATTTGATAATTGCGCAACGGTTATGTTCGCCATCGTCGGATTTATCAAGCCCGCATCCGACACGGACAAGCAAATCGCGGCATGTAATGATTCGAAAACGAAGTGACAAGCTATCACTGCACTAATTAAGACCCCAAGCGGTAGTTACAGGAGCTGATAATTATAGCACGCATACAGATGACCACTATATACTAAAAATGCCGTGCAATCTGCGCACGTATCACCCTAATCTGCGAATTTCTTACAATTTTCTACGCTAACCTATGATTAAGGATTCTTGAAAGGATCAGAAACGTCCTTAAAATAAAAATCTTGTTCCAGTGATTGCATTTTCTTATAGTGAATTGCTTCCTGGTACTCACGTATCACTCTTATCTGTATTTTGGATTTTTGATCACAGGTGAGGTTACATTTTTTTATTATCTGAATGAAGGCACAAGAAGCCTCTGACGATGCTACATCGATCCACCCAAATTCTTATCGATAACCTCCGCGTTTAAGGAAGTTTCACTTCCAAACTTCTCTGTCGCTAGTAAAGTACAGTGTGTCCCAAAAAATGCATACACATTTTACCTATTTGTTAAATTGAGGTTTACCATAATTGTAACATTTCAAAAATGTAAAAAAATTATCAAGTATCACTTTATTGTTTTTTTTCACTGAATGTTCTCAAAGTGACTTCTATTTTGATCATGACACTGCTGACAAAGCGAAGCAATTGAGCCGCACACACCATGAAACAATTCCCTTGGTATTCGGGTGTATCCACATTCAATGGCTTCTCTCAATTCAATCATTGTTGCAAGAGTCAAATGCAGTGTAAATATTTTTGTAGATATTTTTGTAAATTGTAAATAAATATTCTTGTAAATATTTTTACATTTTTGAACTAATAAAATTATAATAAACGCCAAGTTTACAATTATTTAAAATGTGTATACATTTTTGGGATAACTTGTATGTCTTATTGATAGGCAATTTTTTAAGTTCCATGAAACGTCGACTGTGGATTCGTACTTAGACTAAAATTACTTGTTTCTCATGCTAAACAGTAGATAAATGTGCCGCTTCCGCAAATCAACAGATAACCGATTAATATCACCCAGAGATATTGCTTTGAGATCTCCGCAAATATTACATATAATTCAAAAAATCGATTCAAGCCAAGCCAGCAGCTCCTCCGAAGACAACGTAGGGTTTGCGTCCTTTCATATTGATACAGACCAACAAAGAAACTGACGCCGTTGACAGATGTACCGTTCTCTTAAAAACACAATTAGGACTACCTGCCGCCCAATCAGGAGATAAATTGTGAAGCGCATGTATTCGTTACTTAGTATTGTTCCCAATTCACTTCCCCTGTCTCTCTAGTAAGCATTATCTGCTGAACATGATGCAAAAAAGTGGAACGCATAGCCAGCCTGGTCATCTACAACATCTCACGCATAAAGAAACGAAGCTGGCTGTGAAGTCGATTACAAGACAACTGTGGCACTGCCAGAATTCGACACGTAAAATACCAAGCCGCAGGTGGATCCAAAGACGAGTGAAACAGGCCCAGAAAAGAAGCGTCACGTCGTCTGCTCTCAGCTAACTTTGGAATTGCCACGTTACGAGTAATTAACAGGCCTTAAAATTAGGAGACCTTCAGTGCGCATTTATGCAATGCATGCGCGGCTAAGGATGCCTTCTGGTTGCAGACTGACAGTTACAGATTTTGTCCAAGATAAGGACGATTATGATACCCCCCAAATATATATTTCTGCACCCTCAATAAGAAGATAGTAGAAGACTGGAATTTATTTCCCAAGAGTCACAGTGTTCACTAATTAGAATATACATTCGCTTAGCTAGAATATGATGTTAATCTGCCAATTGAGGAATTTTCAATGTGATGAGGTCTTATTTAAGCTGCATACCGCGTTTACTGTTTTTGCTGGATGCTACTCAATGCACTTAATGCTAACATGGAGTGTAGGAGCCCTCATAGATTCAAAATTGGGACCAATGAAAATACGTGAAAGGGCATATATTGGCTTTGCAGCAATAATAGACCAAAAAGCAGCAACCAATCTATCCGGGAGCCTTTATCAAGCAAAATAGTATTATTCGTAAGTAATCTGATGCACCATAAAATAATACTTTGTCTGTCATCGGCAGTTTGCAAATTCGGCCGAAAGTCAGCAGATCTCGGGGAACCCATAATAAGGACGATTATCAACAATTCAAAGCCATCAGAGGCTCAAGGATGAAATCGCAGTTCCCTCTACTCATCAAGGAAAATGTTTTTTTAGGTCTGTTCACAAACATTCCACTGGCATAATTTATGAACATTTGGCTTAAACATGTCTCAAACCAGGCCGATTACGATAACTACTACGGATATATATGAAGAATTAACAGTTCCTGTTCAACGGACAGTTGTATCAACAGATCTACAGTGTAGCTATAGGCAATCCATTAGGACCAGTCTTAGTGGATATTTTCATGTCAAATCTCGAAAATACATGAGGCAAAATCTTTAGAAAAAACTGCTTTTATAGACGATACGTGAATGAAGTCTTTGTCATAGTCAGAAACTCTAAAGACTGAGAACCGCTACTTAAAGCCATGAACGCAGCACATGCGAAGATCAAATTTACGATCGACAATGAGAAAGATGAGACTGTGGCTTTCGTAGATGTTCTGATACGCAAGCAGGCAGATAGTTTCAGTCAGAGGTCCATCTATTGGAAAACCCCCTGGTGAGGATTGTACATGCACTTCGTTAGATTCGTTACAATTCAGAAGAAACGAAACTTGGTTTTGTGCCTGTTCAACAGAGCCACTGGAATCTGTTCTTCAGATATGACAGATGAAGGGGTCAGTTTCCTGAAGAAAGTATTTCTTGGAAACGGCTATCCCGAGAAATTCATCGATAAGTATTGCCGCCGCAGGCAAGAAAGCCCTGCCGAACTATCAATGTCAAAAAAGCTGGTGTTAAGATTAAGACGATTAACCCTAACACCTACAAGCTTCGAGGCCAGGTTCCTTAGAATATTGCAGAAGTCCTGGAAGGTCAGAGTAGAAGGAAGAGTTTATTGTGTACACAGGACGGAGAATAGAATGGAAATAGTGTTGACTTGCGGAGTAGTGCGTCTGTGGGCTCCGGATTGTTGAGGACACCGAGCGTCGCTGGCGCATGCTTTGTTCCGGCGGCCAATTAGGCGGGTGATGTCTAGACTCGCGTGGGCCAATGACAGTTAGCGCCTAGCCCCAGAAGGCGGTTGGCACACAGGCAGGCTAGATGAGTCATGCGTCAGTGGCTGGCCTTGGGTTCCAAGTGGCTGCAAAGAGGCCAGTACACATCTTCCTCTCTTTCAATGTTGATAATTTGTCCAACGTGATCAAACGACGGCTTTGTTGCACGATTGAAAGAACGTACAGCACCAAATTGCTGTTCATAAGCACAACACCGGCTATTCCAGTTAGCCCAACTAAATACATTCTGCCTATGCACGCCACAACGGTAACGCAGTCAACTGAACATATGCCGATGTGGTTGCTCAAGGTGGAAAATAAAGTACCAAGGAGTTCAATCACGAAGCACCTGGTGGACTACAAGGACACCATCACCAGTAGTAGAGATTATGCGAGTTCCAGGAAGCAGTTCAGAAGCAGAAGATGCGATCACTGGAACAAGAGTTTTATTTGCCTGACGTTTCGGATTCCCTCGGGAATTCTTAATCATAGGCGATGATGACATAGTCATGTTCATGCGCCGATAGGGTGGAGACATGCACAGGCTGCACGGTATTTATAGGTCAAAGTGGTCATCCGCGTTTCTGAGATAATTGCTCACTTCTGTAACCACCGCTTGGGTCTTAATTGGTGCGGTGCTGGCTTGATACTTCGCGTTTGACTCACTAATTGCCATGTCAACGTCGCATGCGGGCCTGGTAATTGCGTGACAATTATGCTCGCTGTCGTCGGAGTTGATGCTGCGCCCAGTCCTTCCCACGTTAATGATTCTGTTGCTCAGGAAATGTCTCAGTACACCATATGGGAACGCAAAATCACTGCGCTTGTTGGTGGACTGAGGGCCTGAGAACCATGACTCCAGCAGCTTGCGGCTCACGCGGTTGTCACCTCCTGCGAGGATTTCGGCCTCGTCAAACTTGAAAATATGGCCGGGTCTCGTCGAGTGAGCTGCAGCCTGTAAGTTGGCGTCTTTCTCACTGCCACCGCATGCTCGGCAATTCGCGTCCGGAGTAAGATTCCAGTTTCTCCGACATAGTTGCTTTGTCTACAACTGCACTAGATCCGGCAAACGACTCCAGCCGTTTCCTGCCGTGGCAGTGGGTCTTTTGGTCTCATGACCCGGCGCCTGATGGTTGCTTCTGGCCTGTGCACAACTCCAACTCCAAGTGGGGTGAGTAGGCGGCTGACCGCTTCCGATACATTCATCACGTACGGAAAAGCTAGCCAAACTTTTGTGCTAGTTGGATGTGGCTTCTTCTCTCGTTTGCGTATGCGCTGGTTGACAAAATTGTGCGGGTAACCATTCACTCTCAGTACCCGTCGAAGGTGTTGTAATTCAGCAACTTTGCCTTCCACTACATTTAAGGTCGTACTCCGGACGATGATCGGATGCCTTCTGCGATTTGCGGAGGCGTCTGCAATACAAGGAAGAAAACCAGACATCTGTAAGCAGCTGGATCACGTGATCAACCTCGCACTACCGTAGTAAAGATCGATCAACACATTCTCTCTCACGTCCCCCTCCTTGCCCGTACTACCGAATACAGCTCTCTCTCTCTCTCTCTCTGCTGTCCCCGCCTCCTTTCTTAGTCACGCTTGAGGGGCTTTCCCTGTAACCTGAACTACCTTGCTTGGAGAACTGCCCCCCTTCCTCTTCTCCCTCACCATGCGCCCCCACAATTAAGACCAACAGCCCACGCTCTTTTTACCTATCAGGTTTCAGCCTTCCAGGTCGATACCTAATTGGAAAAAAGTTTATTGATTCTTATTAGTAGACACTTACCATATGCAGCTGAATAAGAGGTGATGAAATTGCATGACGTCATTAAATCCTCAACTTAAGAATGGGAATATTTGCAGAACTTAAATCCTAATAGTCTCCTGGTCTTTACCTTGTTCGAATATATTTAAGCTTATATAAATGTACTGTCCCGATGAGAACTTATCGGAAACTTACGTAGGCTTGCTAACTACCCTTCTGAATCTTTTGAATGGTCTTAGGAGAGGGTAGCAGATTTTAATAATTCAATTGACCCAATTGTGAAAAATTTGCGGCCTTGATTGAATTTGAACCCACATCAGCAGGGAAGACTTTAGTGCAGTCAACGCTCTAAAAGTTGAACGCACGTCGGGAGCCATGAATTTAATCGCACTTGGGTCGATTTACCCGCCCAGCTTACTGCGCTATCAGAAGTAAATAGCACGCCAGAGTAGGGTACGACATCTCAGCAAGTGCCAGTGGAGATGAGCCCACACAGCCCCGTATGCAGGTAGAAAATCAGTCTTCGGGTCGACTGCATTCTTGGGTCCACGCTTCAAGAAACTTCCAGCTCACGTTTGCACAATCATCTCGCTGGTTGTTACAGTTAGTGTTCTTAACAGCTTCCGAGATGTGAATAAAAAACTGGATATAAATATTCGTCAGGTAGCGCTGTTGGTTAGTGCTGGTGTGGGTATGTATTTCCAGTACTAAGGGCTGCAAAGTCTCCCAGCCACCGAGGCTTCCGACTAATATCATGCCATACATTGATATATCAGCGTCCTGTATTGTCATTTCTAGCACATATGTAAAGAGACCGAGCTACCGAAACTGATCTTAGAACTGTTTCCACAGTAGATGAGCAATTTCTGTAAACCTTCAGAATCTTACATATTCCCTTAGGCAATAGTAGCTTATGTAGGCCCACTCATTAATCCCTACTCCCTGCATGTTTTCCTAGGTAAACGGTGGTTATAAGGTTTAATGTGTGGGAAATGAGGAGACGCAGTTGAACATACTTTACTAAATGCTAAATCCATTTTTACTTTACTGTATTTAGAAGTTTTGTTGATTTATATCTGTTACTTTTCCTAATCTGTATTAATGGTTAACTTATTGCGGAAAAACACGATTATCAAATTGCAGGTTTCTTTAATTTCGCAAAAAATTGAAATTGTGGTTTGGAGGTCGTCTACTTCAACTTATCTGAGGTCCAACTTACCGTTCTGGAGTTATATTAGCATAGTCCGCAGCGCGAAGCGCCGCGCACACCTTCATTTTACATGCAACACAACTTACTCCCAGCCGCCATGGGAAACAACTTTGACTACATTTTTTAACTTAACACTTACTTCTAAAAAATTCCTTCTCAGCCTATCCTATTTCCCCACCCCCAAAACTCTATAATCATGGTTTTTGTATGACAAAATGCTGGGACCAGGGGTATATGAGTGGGCTTACATAAGCTACTTTTGTCTTCTATCATTTAATTCTCTTGTATCAGTGATTAAAGACATTTGTGTTGAAACTTCTGAGTGTTACTTTCCAAATAAAGCGTATTTTGCTCTTCCTCTTTCTTTCTCTCGCTTTTTCTCTCTCTCTCACTCTCTTTCTCTATCGAGCTCAGTGTCGTTGTGGTCTGTTTAATAAAGAGGACATTTACAAATGGGATACAAGGCGATACGCTAAACCAACGGCCAAAATTTAATTTGGCCCGAATTGTTAGTATTACAGCTGAGTTCACTGACTGAGGGTTAGTATGAGTCAGTCCCAATACCTAACCAACTCAAAATCAAAAAAAAATAGTCACACAAGCCTTCACAGCATCAATTTGGCACATGCCAGAGCACGCGAGTCATTCAGTTCTGTTACTTTTTAGTTCCTCCTCCTAAATTATAAACCTAGGCGCCTTGGTATATATATATTTAGGCAGAGATATGCTTTATTTTGAAAATACAATTCCATAATTTTCGGCAAAAGGTCCTCCATTTACAAGGACTAAAATTAGACACAAAAACGCACAACACCGGGAAAACAAAAGCAATCCATAATCTTCGATGTCTGCAATTATGGATAAATGCCCTTGGAAAATCTGTCAAAGATAGGCCAAATTGTACTTCTTTCAAAACTGTGGCAGCGTTGTGCACTGATGACCTCTTTGCAGTTCAAATAAACAAAGAGCGATTAACATCCGTTTATAGTGGGCGAAGCATGCCGACCGACCTAAATATAGGAACATTGACATGCGAATAGAGAGAAAAGAAACAAATGGCGGCTCAATTTGAAAAGCACGTTTTGTATATATTCCGCGCATTAAGTGTCAGCAAAAATATTAGACGTCAGATCTATTGTCCTTCAGGTTGTCTCCGATGTATCAGGATCTCTTAACTGAACACACTTATACAGCCTCGCTTATTCCTCAGCATACTGTGAAAGATAAGGTTTTGCTTGATGTTTACAAGCCCCTCCTGCAATTTACGGTTTTGAATTCACCACTAGGATTTGGTGGGAATTTGTTTTACCTAACCAGTAAAAATGCACACACACACACACACCACTCCTGAGGCCTCAGTTTTGTTTATTGCATTCTAAAACTGCTCTACACGCCGTGTAGACTGGAGAAATTTACGTAATTTCCACTTGTACCCACAAGAAGCGCATTCAACCAAAAATTAGTAGACAGCGCATATCTCCCCGTGAAACAACCTTTACTGCCCCTGAACAGCACTAAAAAGGGGTATGGATTACTTGCATGCCCCCTCTCTTCCCCTAAACGGGAGACAGGAAAGGGAACGTCCCGCCCAGGTCATAAAAGTGGCTTTGTGTATAATTCTGACAAGGGTCAATATTCCCGTGTCTTAATTCCAACACAAGCCCAAACATAAACCTTAGTCCTATCTTTAATCTAAACCCTAACTATACTCGAACCCTCCCCCCGCTGCGGTTAACACTAACTCTAACCTCAAACCTACACCTACACTTAACCCTAACCTTCAATCTCCCCTTATTTTCCCTGTAAATTGGCTCAAAGACGCCAGTAGTCCAGACTGGAAAAACTGAGAAATCTGGGTTGAGAAAATGTGCGAGTTCACTTGAACAAATTTACTGATATGCTGACGTTTCGGAGTACTTAGTCGGCTCACCACTGTCAAAGCGTTAACTGTAGGCAATCGAACAGAACTGCAAGTGTCGTGCCGGGGCACGTTTGTCAAATCCGGGTTAATCAATTTATTGCTATCTCGGCGCTACGGAGGATGTTTAGCGGTCAATTTTGCTGCGTGCGTTGCAAGTCGCAAAATAAGTTGCAACGAAGAGGACTGCAATTACTTAAGGCAAACCCGGTGGACATTACAGACCTGCCTACAGGAGCCCAAACCCGCCGTTCAGAGGCTGGGTCCGAATCTTCAGCTGGCAACGAATATGGTAGAAAGTAGCTATAATTTCGATCTTTATGGAGCCATGATCTTAAGCCAGAGCAAATCAATAATGAAAGGGCTTAAGCTTGAGGCGTGATAAACAGATGCCAAATCCATCAACAGACACCTTGACCTGCGTGCAACTTACAAGGTCTTGCGTATACAATTCAAAGAAAAGGCGTCCAAGCAGAATTCAAGAAAATCGCACAAAGAACCCAAGAAAGATCTCCCTCGACAAAGACAATGAGCCACCGGACCGAACGACGCCAAGGGATACTCAACTACCCACCACGCCTCCTCATCGTGGGAGCGACTCGTAACGCACTATGCCAGACTGTACCTAAAACGTCATCTCCAGGGCCGAGGCAGCAAAATTTCCATCAGCCCAAAGTTGGCAAGCGTGCCATAGCCTGCCACTTCCGGTTCTTCTCGGTTACCTACTGGAGACGCCTCAACAATGGAGAGTCAACCAATATAAATATGGCAAAAACAGCAAGATTTATTGGATCCATGACATTTCGAGAGAGCCCTGTAGTTGTGCCTCTCATTGCATGACGTGAATCACGTGAGAGAAAATGCAAATTTAGTTCGTACAGAAAAATCGATATAAACAACAAGGTCATAAGAAATGGCCAAGAGGCTGATCAATAGCGTAAGAAATTTAAAAGGCTATGGGCAGAAAAAACGGGGAAAGACATCTAACGTAAGAAGTTGGGAGGGGAAATGTGTAAACAGGGTGCCAATGTTACCAAGACAGAGTTAGGTTCACTACATGCTCCAGTTGTTAACATAGGTCAGTTTTGGACCATTGTATATAGGCTGCCTTTAGGCAGTGTAAATTACGAGTTGTTCGTGCCCGAACAAGTACTCGGAAAGAAGTTTTGGGGTCAACAGAATGGACTTTGTCTAGTAGATATTCAATAATCGATGAACGGGGAACTCTGTTCTCCTGTTTCAAGAACCAGCTAGGTAACGGCTCCTTAGCTCTGGCGGCCAATTGCAGATGCAAGTGCAGTAGTCGCCAAGGACCATGCAATGTTCAAATGAAATTTGACCTAGTGATTTAGCGTATATTTAGTAACACTATTTTGATTCATTCAGCGTATTGAATGCTGCGAAAGCCTTTTACTTAGTTAAATCATCATTTTAGTGAGGTTTATTAAGAGAAATGGCCATTTTTGGGAAATTGGGAGTTGTCTCATATGGAAGGAATTTCCTATGCTATTACGAAAGAGAGAACCAAACTACACTTTAATGTTGATAATACTAAGAAGGAACTCCAAAACAAGTAAAATAGGTGTAGAAAATATTTCTTCCAGAACTGTAAAAGTTTATACAAAATTGTTCAGATTGAAGTAACGCCAAGTTAAAGGGACCAAATTTGTTTGCAGTAACATTGAAGATTGGCATTTGAAAAATTATGCTTAGCTATTCTGTGAAGTCTTTTTGCACAAAATGCAGTAACAGAGGAGTATTTGTGTGAATGCACCAATGAACCTCGAATGTCCTTCAATAAAAACAAAATGTCTAACATTTTTTCGCGAATTTAAGACAAAAATGCCTTATTGAATATAAGTCGTGAAGAAATAAATTTTTTTGCATGCTTTACGTTCTCCTTTTGCTTTCTTTAGAAACGGAACAGATGAAAGAATAATAAGTAGTTCAAACAATGACAATGTATATGGCTAGTTTTTTTGAATTTACCAGTTTATAACTAAATGTGGAATAAATCTACTCATGCGGAAAGTAATCCATTTTGAAGAGAAAAGAAAGTTCTTTCATTTTCAGTCAAATTGAATCGTTTATCTTTAAGAAACATAAATAAATTCTCAAAAGTATAAAAATTTCATTGTGACATTACGTTGGAAAGAGTTAATATACGCAGTTCGTCAGCCGAATATCTAATCAAGGCAATTTCTAACAGGTAAACTTCATGGGAAGTTTTTTTATTAATCTTAGGAAAAGTTGTTTCACAACTCCAGTGCGGACAAGATTTACCCTCGACAAGGTGTTTTGCTGTTTTGAGGCATTTCTGTATGTTAAAAAAGTTGCCGTATTCAGCAAAACTAATATCGGAAAGCACTTTATTTCGGTAAATGCTCTTGATCTCTATGTTATTGAAAAGGTTTTCGTGTAAACGTCGAACAGATGCAGAATTAATAAATTTATCAACGAAGACAATAAAACCAAAGAAAATTGTGACACCTTTTTGATGACATTCAATAAATACTTATCCAGTAAGATTAAATTTACCAGAATGTCTTGACTAAAGACCAGTTCGTTCTATATGTAGAAAGTGGTTGCTTCAAGTTTTTCATTTAATACAATATCTAAATTTATTGTTCGAATTTATAGCTCTTTTTTATGTCTCCAAAATCACGGGATTATGTAGAAAATTTTATTTTTCTTTACAAACACTTAGATATTCCTAAATTTCTTTGAAGTACCTAATATGCCTAATGCAGTTCATTATTATTTCTAAATCTTCCTAAATGCATTCACATTGGTATTCGAGTAATGATCAAACTTATGCAAGGTTATGAAAATTGCATGGTCTGTGGCGAATACTGTACATAGGGCGAACGCAACGGCGTCGGCCGTGGGCAGATCGATTTTCCCTCATTTGCTGCCTGCCCCCTGCATTTTGGCATACGTTGACGGCATTTGGAGTAGCAGCTTCTCTCAACGGTGGAAGATGCTGGAAACCCTACTTCCTTTCCCAGTAAGTTCGTCCTGGGGTCGTCTTCGCTTGTAATTCTTAAGTTCAGTTTGACCTTGTTCTCTCCTTTACTCGCGTAATGGCATAGGACTTTGTAGTTCACGGAAGGTCGAGATGCCTATTGACAGAGTATGCATTTGAGTACTATGCCTCAAGCGTTAATATTTCCGCTCCGCAATGGCCCGTTGAAAAAACTCGCTCCAATGAGCACTAGCATGATCTCCGATTTCTATCCCGTAATAAGGACAGTTAAAAATTTAAGTCGCATGTTTTATTTGGAAAAGTGTGTTTGGAAAACCTATGTTTTCAACAATTCACCATTGGGTCGGTAGAATTGCACAGATATTGAAAACATTATACATTATATTAAATATCTGATGAGAGGTTGGAGATTGGGGAATTTAACACCCATTTGAGGTTGTTCACTCAGATCACTGGGTTGACTTGAGGCGCAAAATATTGTTTACTAGAATTGAATTCCGCTCAGTTCAGTATACTGGGAGAAACATGAGGCGAAAATGGGTGCAATCCAGCGTTTGTTGATATCCGAGGGATTTTCTACGTTATTAAACGCTGCTGAAAAGAACTTCTTGCGTGTGCATGTTGCACCATAAAAAACATCCATGAAGAGCAGGCACTTTTTATTTATATCTGTTCACAAAAAAGAAAATTTCGGTTTGTGTCCATGAAATTGAGGTTAGTTTAATTATGAGATAGCGCATTTGTTCGGGGTAAAGAAGTTTTTCACACTTGGGTCAACTCAGAGTGAAATTAGTTTTAACAATTCTATTTTGCAAATCGGCCAAGTTATGTGCCATAAAATTGAGTAATGAACATTTAAGGTTTTTGCGTGCTATATCCCAATAAAAGATGTATATTGTTTAGTTGAAGGGTTGAAGGCAAGGAATACGTATGAGGACTTTATTATTATACAATAACTAAGTCGATAGTACAGTCAATAGAAAGTTGAAGACAGTTAACATAACACAAATTTGGGGGAGTTGTCGCGGGACATTGCGAAACAGTTTTCTCAAAAATCGCCATTGATATTATTGTCAATCTGCTCTGTAGTTTTTATTGTAGAACTGAGCCTATAAGTTACCAAATATACTGAAAACTGTTCCGACTTACCAATAGTAGCGAATATTCGAGTCCCAGGAAGCAATTCAGAAGACGAAGATGCGATCACTAGAAATGTTCCAGTGATCACATCTTCGTCTTCTGTTCCGACTTAAATAGAAAAGTTGGTTATTGCATCTATACCAGAAGAGAGATAAAAAACTGGCCTAAAAGTCCCATTCTGATCTTGACTTTATCTTCAAAAGAATAACGTAGGCAGACATCCATCGCCAAAATATATACCTAAAGCTATTTTTCAGCAGGTAACTTGTGATATAAATTGTTTAATCAATCTTAAGCATATTCATTCGCGAATTTTACTGTGGACCTTCACTCTTCTCGGCAATGAGTTGACATGTCTGAGTGGTTCTGAAACCATAACATTTCAAGGAAGATCTGAACCTCTTCGTAATCCAAATCTCAAAATAGATGCAAAAAATTTGGTGGAAGGCAATTACTCTTAGTGTACAAAAAATGGCACGTCTAAAATTGCACTTGTCCATTCCATTTCAATTTTTAGTCACTGACCTGCATTTCCGCACGTAAGCTTAAGGAATATATTACTTCTGTGATCTCCCAATGGGCCATATCAAGCGAAAACGTTGTTATCTTAGTTGAATGTAACTCAAGCGATGCATAAATGAAAGAAACAACTAGCCGTTCTCGTGAAAACGTGTTAGAATAAGTACTCGAAATTTGGGCTGTTCGGTAACAGCCATACATTACATTGCACTTAATATGGAAGCATATGTATCGGAAAACTTTGCAAAATGATTATTTTCCAACGTAATTTTACTTGTGCTGCCTTATTCACTCGGTACTTTTTCACGAACGGTCTTCCTCTACATGTAAAACTTAAGCTTATCTAGTACGCCCGATTTCAACATTTTTTTGGAATTTCCACTTAAGTAAAAAAGCTGGTAGTTCTGAAAAACTTTACATTCCTTCATAAATCACAATATGCCCTATTATGAAGAGCAACCATTCCTTTATTGCCGTAAGACTTTAGGGGCCGCAGCTTGGGCTGTGTTTGATTAACAGGGGGATACTTGTAAAATCCTTGGATTTCATGAGTTAGGTAACTTCTGTACCTAGACACGTCTAATATGTGCCTTCCATGATTAAATGTCATCATTTTCAGGTCGCCCGCATGGCGAGATCGGCGTGTAGAGTTCATTGCGCTGGAAGAGGGACAAGGTAGAGGAGCATTTCCTCTCTTCTCTTCTTTTCCTGTCATAAGTCATGGGTCGGTAACATGGAGTAAACATTGCTGATATTTGCATGGAGTGAACAGCTGTCACCATGGGTGGGCATTATATGCAGTTGCCAACTGGCGCCGGCATCGGCCACGGAAGTGATAGCGCTTGTATGAACGTCTCCTGACAACACAGCACTTGCTTCACTAGTCGTTTAATCACTGCCTCAGTGGCTACTAGCACCCGTTGGCGTAGGCTTTGGCGAAGTTGACTGATGTCCGGTAGACAGCCTAAAAGGCTTCGTTAGGATCGACTCGGTGATTCATATCGACAAGGGAGGGGGGTGGGGCGAGAATAGAACTCGAGATCGATTTAGTTTCACCTTTACTTAGCCACACCGGTAAGTTTCATATACCCTCTTTTCGAGGCGCCTCGTTGCTCAGCCATGTTCCAAAAGAAAACCTGGAAGGGGCAATAAATCAACTTTCACAATTCAGTTCCTCTGAGTATAAAACGCAATCTACTTCAGGGATTAGCAGATAGTGTGCGACGGTCTGCTCACCTGAAACTGTGGAAACAGATCACAAGGACCTGTAGAACAAGCTTCTTGAAAATTGATACCCAGAAAGGTTCATCCCCAGGAATATTTGCGAACGCACCAAAAAGACTAATACCTTAACCACAGAAAAGAAGGAAATGTTCATAATACTGCCTTTCTTGGGCGATGCAACAAGCGAACTGATAAGATGACGTCTGAAGACCGATCACAAGCGCGTTTTCCGGGGCAAACTTACGCATGTTTTTCACGAACTCCCCCCTCCTACTATTGAGAGGTAAAGATCGATTTCCGTTATAGGCCACATCTGTGTGCAATTAATCTTTCGCTGGCTCCTGTGGTGCACGATACATCGGTCGAACAACGAGGCGCCCGGAACATAGGGTACGTGAACAAGTGCCGGCTTGGCTAAGTAAAGGTAAAAGTAAATCGATCTCGTTCCGTCCATGGGAATATTTACAGATCTCAGGGGTTCTTTCGCCAGTTAAGCCTGCAGTTGATGTTTACTCATTTTATTCCTTTTCGCACAGAAATTTGGGCACAAAAATTGAAAAAAGAATAGAATTTAGCATTTAAAAACAAACAATACGCTAATTTAAATAACTCAAATTGGTCTACAGGCAGTCGAAAGCATTGCGCCTTATGGCTCTTTAGTTCTTTTTTATCGAAATATTAGATTTTGCCGATTTTATGCCATGCGCCTGAAAAGTGGACATGTTTAAACCAGCAACCACGTGTGACTCACTCCAGAAATTCTTTCTGCTTGGACGTGTGGAAAGCGAATATTTTCTTCAAAGAGCACTCGTGGAAGCAAATCACTCTGGAACCACGAATAAAATAAGACGTAAACTAAAAAGTAAAAATAGAAGGAGTCAGCTCCTGCCAGCCCCGTGGGTTAAATCACAAATCTTGATATGCTTCAGTCCGTCCTCGTTTTCGGGGACTCCACAGACTCACTCTCTAATTTTTCGTCGGAACGGAGATGGATACTAAGGGGTTTTTGGATGCTTCGCCAAGTACGTGTACCTCGTCAGAGCTACTAGGGCATTTAAGCATACGTTTTGTGTTATATGCGTTTTTTTAACTTCATTTGAAGCTGAGGAACATTTGTTTCTTATAAAGGGTGCATCTCAGATGCAGCATTACTGTCCTCTACTGCCAGGTGGTATTGCTTCCCGATACCGTAGGAGATGACTTGCATGAACATGAATGCAGTGACTAGCTCGCGTCAAACTGAACTCCGCTAGAATATCACGACTGCGGTTCTGGGTATCTGCGAGCAGCCAATCACCGATGCAGAAAATATGGTTCTTAGCACGGTGACGAATACAAGGCCTGCAGGCGTGAACGCTGTCTCTTTGGGCCGCGGGGATTCCTGCAACGAAGCCGCGCTTCAGATCGCGCCGCCTCAGCGGAAGGTCGTGCTGTGCGTAGTCAGTCTTCTTCCCTATCATTTTTCGTTCCTCTGTGTACACAATATACTGCTCCTACTATTCTAGCCTCTACCGAATTCTTCTCTACTGAGTAACCATGGTCTGAAGATCGCAGTTGTTAGGGTTTACCTTACTTAACCCCTGCATATGTGGCGATATGGCTGCACATATCGTCACGCTCTGGCTTCGAACTGATGATAATACCAGCAAAGGCTACTTGGGGACGGTTGACGGCGAGTGCGGGAACGTTAGGAAGATCGTCGACGGCCTCGTTATGGCCATCGGTTGAGTGATTTCCGTCGGCCTTCAGTGGTAACTGCACTGAGCTGAGATGTCAGTTACGTAACCAATTGTTCGAGTCGGTCCATTCGATGGTCAGAATTTGGACTTCTGGTTTGATTCACGGAATAGGTTTCAGTGATTCTCAGTGGCATGATCTTGTCGGCAAACTCGGCCAATTCTTCCGTGCTCTTTTGAGAAACGGCGAGCACAGTCTGTATGTCAAGTGGGAGGCATTGAAAGGAACGTTGGCGAGGAATAGATGTCTCGAATTTAGGTTAACCTATAAGTTGCTGCATCCGTCTCAAAATTGAGACAGTTTCCGGTCACCAAGCTTTTCGCCGGTGAGGATCTAACGCTGTCGGCGCTCCTCAGTCATGGTTACACGCCTTACTAAAGCCTCTTTCAATTTGTCATAAGGCCGCTGTAGGGGGTGATGAATAAGGAGGTCACACAGCTCTTCAGTATACTCGTCAGGCAGACTGTGTTGCGGGTGCTAAACAGGCGGGGTATTTCGCATGCTTCAAATTCGACCTCCCAATATGCAAACCAAAGCTCCTCATTTCGTGGCCAGAAAGCCGGTAATTTGACGGAGACATTTGATGTAGAGTGAAAGTTTGTTGACTGCTCACCATCCGTCATCGTGGTAGACATTAAGGAAAGGCTGCCGGAATGTGTAACGAATTCCCGTGTTCGGAAAGTCGGAGGTCGCCAATATGTTGTGGTCAAAGATGAACGATCTACTGTAACCACGAGCACTAAGGTTCTTCCCTAAGCTATTGGGAGTGGTTTAATGGGCACACAAGGCACGTTGCCATGGTTTGACTTATTGAGCGCTAGTTGCTGTCTCAACAACAGAAGTATCTCCAAATAACAAGTCTGGGAAGACTGATTGAACTCGAACAACTTTACTGCTCAAAAAGCTTTACAGTGATGCCCCGTACGATAGCCAGCCGTGCAGGTGCAAAAGTGGGGATGTGACAAGTTTAGGCTGTGCAATGAGTAATTAGTCGGTTGCCGCCAATCAAATGAGGCAGGAGTATCGATTACCTACAAGCGTAAACGCGATGAGTTGACATCAAGCGTGCAAACGGACAATAGTGCACAGCAAGCGAAGCTAAGCGCACGAAAGGCAGCATGAGTCAGCGCGGTGGCTCTGGGCGATGGATTCCTACAGACTATTTGCTGGAGTGTAAACAATGCGACCGTACGGGAGCGTGTAGGCAGGGCTGTGAATGTACCGGTTTGTCATTTTTCGTGTCAGCATGCGGGAGTGCGTGTTGGGGGGGGAGGGGGTGATTGGTTGGGTCACGGGGACATTTTGGGGGCATAAACACAACGGACCATGGGTGACGAGGCAGGCTGGCGAATGCGCGTAAGACAGGGTTGTCTACACGCGTGTCAACTGCGGGGGAGGGGGGGGGGGCTGTTGTACATTGGCGGGCTTGTCTCGACAGTTAGGATGCCAATGAAGAAGGACACTGAAGCAGGTGCTAGGTCAAACCTGGGGGGACCGGGCAGCAGAGAAGGGAAACAATGGGTCAGCTGCTACACTTATTAGCCCTGTTCACCTGTACGATTTTCATGTTTAAGGAAGAATATTTTTTAAGCACCGGAACAATTCGTTTATTGAAAATTCATATAATCAGGCCGGTACATGACATGGGGAATAAAAATGGTCGCTTAATTGCAGCGTTTATGTAATCATCAGGCTGGGGGGGGGGAGGAAGGGGGTAAGTGGGTGGGTAATAGTAATTAAGCGTCTGGGTTTTCCCTCGGCTCTTGAATGCGGGCGCCCGTGCGGGTACGACGTTGGTTGCGATGTGCAGAGAGGACAGGGGGATGTTCTCACGGTCAGTGGGTTGAAGTCAGTATGTCAGCTGCGCAGCTTGCGCTTGACTGTTCTCTGTGGCTTCATTTTGTGTGTTTTCGGACGACATGGCTTCAAGATGTGTAGGATTTCCGCGTGCAGTTGTCCAAAGGAGGCAGATTGCTTGTACCAGCGCCTTTTGACAGCGCAGCGTGGGTTTTGCTAACCGGATTGCCACTGCCTCTGTTGTGGCTAACACTCGTTTGTGCGGGCCTTTGGAGTAGTGTGTTGGCGTGCGGTCTATGACCCAAAAGGCTTCTCTCGCGTCCACTTGGCGGTTCATATCAATCAAGTGGGCGAGGATTGAGTTTGAGATCGGTCTATTCTCTCATTTGCTGAGCCAGGCTGGTAGTTGCTAGCGTATTCTCTTCTCCAGACGTTGCGTTGTTCGGTCAATATATCCCGCTCCACAGAAACAAGTGAAAGAACAGGGATGACTGAAAATGGACTCCTTTAAGAGTTCCAAAGCACAGGCCAATAAACAAATTGCTGCGGTGCTTGATAAGAATTCTCCCTTATCCATGTAAACACCTGGAACGCGAACGTTTTCAATCATTTCTGCACGATTTTCAATATCCCCTGCAATTGTACCGGCCCGATGATTAATTGCTAAAAGAAACCATATGTTTGCCGAATCAAATTTTTCAACTGCGTTTATGACTGAATCATACGTACTGCAATTTGCTGTTTCGATATTTCTACGGACAAAAGCATCACAGTCGACTGCAGCAGGTAATTCTATTGTCTTATTGTGTGGTTTGAGAAAAAAATTTATCTGAGGGCAGGCTGTCTGTTGTTGTGGATAATAAAAAAAGTCCTTGTAGAGGAGGAAGCCGTCGAGTTGACGCACAACATGCAAGGTTCATATCAAGCCCCCTCCGCATACTTGACTATATGAAGGAGGAACTCAGGACATATTGTTCCCTAAAAAAATAAACGTCGGCCGTCCTCCCGCGACGCTAAAAAGCATTGCCCTTCAGGTCGGAGAGTTAGAGTTAAGAAGTGGGGAAAGTATGAATTCAAAATTCTTCACGAAGACACAGGGTCTGAAAATTGCCGATACACTAATTCGTTCACTGTTAGAAAAGAAGGTGCAATTATTCTTTGAATTTTTAAGCAAACATCTGTAACTAGCTAGCCCATTATCATAACAAGAAGGATCCGGTTTCCAGCAATTCAGGGCTTAGTTATAAATATAATAGCGGTAGCAATTGAGTTGGTCATCCACCTTAAATATCCCTGGCCCCTAGTCCTGCAGTTACTTTATTATTATTAGATTTCATCTCAAGGGGACGGGCAAAGTTAACTTCTTAGGAGGCACTTGAATCAATCTGCAGCAACCACCTTTCCAGCAGCCAACACCCATATACTGTTCTTGACTACTCCCACTCTAAACAGAGAGATCAAGGACAAACTGCCAGTCCAGCTCACCTCTGTATGCACAAATTCCCTTACCTGCTCCTGTAGGGCAGGATATATTGGTCGCATGAGCCGGCGTTTGTCCAAAAGAGTACGAAAACACATTCCAGCATGGTTAGGTAGGGGTCAACTAAAGGACATAAACATTTCCATTCTAGCGCACCTGCTAGACTCAGAACATCGAGTGGATGCCAAAGAGGCCTTTCGAGTGATCTACAAGGTACGCTCAAGCCATTCAAAATTCCTTGGACAGCGTCTGTTGACTACGGCAGAAGCAGCCGCCATCAACCTACGCCGACCAATCCTGTGCGCCCAAAATAATTTCGTCGCGGCGCCGTAGTTACCATTGCCGAATGTCACTAATCCAAAAGCCCGGAGCTTATCACTTCGCTCGGCTACCAGTCTCCCCTAACGCTGATCAGCTCTTTTATCCCGATCCCCACCTCCCCTGAAAACTGCATTATTTTTTCTACCGACCCGCATGGTTAATTTAGTTAATTCCCGTAAAGGCCTGACGAGAGTTTATCGAAAATAAACGCATGTTTCTCAGTGCATCTTCTGAAGTTTTAGATAAGTTTTATTTTAGTTTAGTTTTTAGTTTATTAGTTTAATTTTAGGCTAAGTCGATTGTTTTGTTTAGGTAAAGACTGCCAACGTTCAATAAATATGCTTCTATAACTACAATATGCTAAACTAAAATAAGAAAAACTGACTAAAATAAAAACTTAACTAAGCTTAAATCAAATTAATAAACAAAACTGATATCACCGGTCCCATAAGACAGAATTCTGACGCTAGGGGGTGTCTAAGGTGGGTGACCAATTTACTGTTTACCATAATTGCCCGCACAGTATCCTCGACGGTCGAATCTTCATCAGATTTAGGCAAAAATGTGGGGGCAGCTGTGTGCGTGGGTGTTAGTTGGATGAATAGGTGTTTTTATGTTAGAACTAAGCAGGCGACAGTTGACGTGACTAAGGATGACTAATATGGCCACCTGAACAGTACACAGGCACAGGACACGTCAGCGGTAAATATAACCGTGCACCAACTTGCGGGTAAAATTAGGAAGAGAATGAAAGTGGGAATTAGGGATAGGTTTAACGATGGTTTACGATCAGTGTTCGATTTAGGGACAGGGTTATGTTACAGATTAGTGCCGTGATTAATTTTACTTTTATTAGTTTTAGAAAGGTTTTAATTTAGAAGATAAATCGGCAAGTGTATTTTGTTTTCGACAAATTCTCATCAGGTCTTTATTTAAATACAGGGTGCCCCAAAATGTATTCACATTTCACCTATGTGTAAAATTGGTGTTTATCATAAGTTTATTCTCAAATAAATTTAAAGATATTAACAAGTATTATTTTATTGTTTTTATCACTGAATGTTCTCAATGTGACGTCCATTTTGATCGCACATATCATAAAATGATTCCCTTGTTATTCATGTGCGTTCATTTTCAGTGGCTTCTTTCAATTCAGTCACTGTTGCAATAGTCAAAGTGCAGTGCAGAAACGATAAAATGATACTTTTAAATATTTTTACCTTTTTGAAATAAGAAAATTATGATAAACACCAAGTTTACAATTACTGAAAATGTGTATGCATATTTGGGGACACCCTGTATGTGGTAATTAACGAAATTAACTATGCCGGTTTTTAGAAAGTCGCTATTTCAACAGCCCACAGCTTACCACCTTTTTCGTCTGCCAGTCCTCCCTAGCGCTGATCAGATTTTTGACCCCCATACCTCACCCTGCGATTGCCCTGACAATCGCGCTATTTTTTTCTACCAACCTGTATACACCATATAAATGCAAAGGCCTGACGAGAATTTATCGAGAACAAACGTATTTTTGTCAATTTATCTTCTGAACAAAACTTATTAAAAAAGAATAAAACTAAAAGTAATCACAGGACTAGGGGGCTAGAGGTAGCTAAGGTGAGCGACCAATTGAATTTTTACCTTAATAGCCTGCACATCGTGCTCGGCGGTCGAATCTCGGTCGGATTTAGGGAAAAATTACGAGCAACTCTGTGCGTAAGTGTTTGTCGGAAGGATTGCTGTGAAGACTAAAAAGATGGAGTCGTGCCGATCACCGGAATCATAGTTTTATTAGTCTGAGCTTTCGAACTCTTGTTGGTGTCCATCGTCAGAGATAAAATCAACTTCTTTGATTATCTAAAGTCAACCCTGGTTCACTGTTGCCAACAGAGATAAAATTGTCAACGAAAACAAGCAACATTTATACGAGGAAGGGGGCCAGTTAACCGTCATAGGGGTGGCAGGAGCGAGCGGACCAATAAACCACCAGTGCATTACAGGGCAAAATATGCGGGTGCCAGCTTGTTGCTTGTTTGCGTAGACGATTTTATCTCTGACGATGGACTCTCGTAAGAAAGCTCAGACTTATAAAACTATGATTCCGGTGATCGACACGGCTTCTTCTCAACATATGCACATACCTGTGATGCTAACTTTTGCCTCAATTCGAGCAGTTTCCGTGTTCTAGATGATACTAATGCGGAGGTTAGTGTCACCGTCTGAAGCTTTCACCATCTTCGTTAATGGCAGCGGATAGCACCATCAGCACATTCGGAAAACAGACTTCCCTTTATTATCTCGCAATCCGAGGGGGGGTTTCAATGGGTTTTTATCCAAGCTGGCGCTAAATGGTCTATTATTAGGACTAAATTTCCCAAACATATTTCGGTCTCACAGTAGACTCAAAACCGCTCAGAATTCGCCCTGTGAATAAAGCGGTTCCTATGTTCCTGAACCAAACGTGCAGCAATCGTAATGACACCTCATTGGCTTCTACGACACTCCACCCGCTATTGCATACTTTTAGATTAACGCATTTTTTGATTTGCTTATGTTTATACACTACTTATTGATGCCCAATTTTCCATGGAAAGTTTTATGGAAAATGACTGAGAGGTCATACATGGCCCCCGATTCAGGCGACCTTGCGCTTAGTTCGGGGGAGCTTATGAATAGGGTTGATACTTAGCTTAGAGCGAGGTTTTGCCGCCAGAATTATTCACCCTTTCTGGAATTTTGCTCAATTACACTTTAATTATTGGGTGCGGTTTCGATCCCCGTGTCCTACCGAGTAAAGAACTCAATAACAAGCGTCACTCAATTCCTTCGGATATTTAAGTAACAATCCCTCCTTTGGGTGGGGCCGAGGCTTTTCATTCCATGGCGAACAGTAATTACTTTGTATTCTGATCTAGATACGCCCTCTGTGTACAGCTGAGTGGCAAACACTTTCGAAACCCTAGCCCTAAGTAAAGTCTGTTCAGGGCACGAATTTCTATGTATTTGCGAGCAATATAAGCCATTGAGACAACTCCCAGCTCGATAATAGAGCATTTTCTGTTCCATATTTGCACTGTTGAAAAGACTTAGACGTGCTATCCCTACTACCTTTTTGCTTGAACTAACAGTGTAACGCGTTAGCTATCTTTCTTTTTCCAGTACTTTTTCTGTCCCATAATCTGAAGGTATTTATCCAATTGAAGACGATATTCTTTGGGATAAAAAGTAACGTTAATGAGTGAAGAGACGTGACCATTTGTCCGAAGTGGCTATGCATTGCCTCGACACAGGACACACCTTTGCATGGGATAAAACACGCATCGTCGGAGTTTGCCCCTCCAAAAATGGCCGTGAATTCCTCGAAGCCATGCACTCCGACTATTCACGCATCAACCGGCACGTAGAGTTGGATGGTATTTATAAGCACGTCAAAGGACGATAGAAAAGACAGGCCACGACAGAAGCTAACTGAGGCCATGCCTACCAATCACGTCTCACCCCACCTAACTATTGATTTTATTCGGCAGTTTTGACATTTTAGTTGTTCATTACACTTTTCCTGTTAGTCCGAAGACAATTTAGGGCACCAAACTCGAAAATGCACTCATTAAAGTTACTTTTTATCCCAAAGAACATCTTCTTCAAATTAAAATTTCTTGGGATGCGTGTGTTCCAGTTTATACGAATGTACTTATCCATGATTTGCCTGTCCGTAACACCTGGAGCGTGGGACTAAGGGATTATTGGTCTAGGCCGCAAACGAGTCTCTTTTCTTCCCTAGCGCATTTTTCTCACATATCCAAATCTGTAGGCTTATTTATTATATTTTTTAATCCCAGTCACGTGGGAATAAGTTGTAAAGGAGGCTAATTGCTTTTCATTCCATGGCGAACAGTAATTACTTTGTATTCTGATCTAGATACGCCCTCTGTGTACAGCTGAGTGGCAAACACTTTCGAAACCCTAGCCCTAAGTAAAGTCTGTTCAGGGCACGAATTTCTATGTATTTGCCAGCAATATAAGCCATTGAGACAACTCCCAGCTCGATAATAGAGCATTTTCTGTTCCATATTTGCACTGTTGAAAAGACTTAGACGTGCTATCCCTACTACCTTTTTGCTTGAACTAACAGTGTAACGCGTTAGCTATCTTTCTTTTTCCAGTACTTTTTCTGTCCCATAATCTGAAGGTATTTATCCATTTGAAGAAGATATTCTTTGGGATAAAAAGTAACGTGTGAAGAGACGTGACCAGCTTGTTGCTTGTTTGCGTTGACGATTTTATCTCTGACGATGGACTCCCATAAGAAAGCTCAGACTTATAAAACTGTGATTCCGGTGATCGACACGGCTTCCCCCTCTTGATCTATACACATATGTGGGATGCTGTTTTTCTTATAGTTGGGCCAGACAGGCTACAGTCAACACGGCTAAAGATGAATTGTATGGCCATCCGAACAGGGCACATGAACAGGACAAGTCCACAACAGATGTAGGCATGCACAAAATTGCGGAGAACTTCAGATTAGGATTAAAGCGGGGGTTAAGGTAAGGTTTAACATTGGTTTACGATCATTGTTGGAGTTAGGTTCAGAATTATGTTAAGGACTGGTATTTAGCTGTGCGTTAACCTTAGGGTTTAGGTTGAAGGTAGGGCCGGGGTCAAGAGTAAGGATAAGGTTCATTTTTACGCTAGTGTTGTTGTTGTTAGGGTTAAGAAACGGGAATATTTGCCTTGCTGAAATTTCTCACTAGGCTGCCTTTTTACGTGGACGGAGCGTTCCTATCCACCTGTCTATCGCAGTAGGTTGAGGTAATAAGGTAAAATCCTTGTCATTACGATCTTCAGGCCCCGGTTCTGGAGAAGCAGCGGCAGACCAGAGGGATAGTAACAGTTTATCCCGTACATTAGGAAGTGGAGAAGATGTGGAAGGAAGTTGACTATCAGAGGAGCGTAGGTCTGTAGTGGGCGTCAGTGCCACGGTGGGAACCCGTGATCGCTGACTCTCATCACGCTGATTGCCTGCACCCTGTTTGGTGCGACCAACTAGCACGCCAAGTCTCGGTCGCAACCACGCTCGTGTCTAACATCGTGCAATCCAACCAATGACCTTCAAAACTGCAGCCAACGGTTTTCGCTCGAATTTCTGTCATTAGACATCACTCTGGACCTATCACACTAGACTTTTGTGCTGGAGCTACCGCAATATCTACCCTCACTCCCCCTACAGCCTATCACCTGTCTAGACAGAGTCGAGACGGCGCAAGGCCGCCCCTCCAATACAGGTCAGTACCATGCGCGAAATCTACTTTAATAATAATATGTTTACTATGCCAGTTTACAGGCAATTGTAAATAGTTGGTAATGCACCTCTTGGGCGCTTTCCAACACCTCGAAGACCGGAAAAAAACCTAAAACAAACTCCCTATGTTGCAGCCAGTATTGGTTTTGCTTCAGGTTTTGTGTTTTGTCAATACTGTGTGAGATAGGGAGTTTGTTTCAAGTGAAAAAAACCTGACTTAAAAGGTATGATACAAACGGAATATATGTACAGCTGTCAGCTGAGTTGAAACATCAGCAGGAGAAATGTTGCATATCGTTTAAGGACATTAGTTCCAGACGGAGAGGGTTGGCACAATAACACAGTGCTCTTAGTCTTCCTTCAATGGTTGTCAGCAAAAGTTGCGCGCTATCGGCTGAAGGGTTAGCAGACTGCGGGCTGCTGCTTCAGCAGCATTATCTTCAGCATGAAGGCTGGCGGGGTTCAAAGTCCACGAACACCATCAAAGTGAAAGAGAGTTTCCGACGAGTCAGCGCCCAAAATTCGTGAAAGTTGTCCTGAATGTAGAAAACTAGTTATAGCTCTCTTAAACATAGGGTAGCTTTGCTGGGTTTTAATACTCTTGGGCAGCTTATTCCAGATTGATATGGCGTTTACTGAAAAGAATTGCCGGTACTTAATTTTACGTGCCATAGGAAGAAATAAAAATACGTCTCGATGACTGGCGCGTCGAGAGTGCTCAAGCGGCCTTATTGTACTTAGAGGTTTAAAGGTTTGACCATTCAAAAGTTTAAACAGTAAAAATAGGCCCTTCTGCAATCTACGAAGCCACAGGGGATCCAGCTTTATAAGTTCGCACCTTTGTTGGTAGGCTAAGTTAGGGTGTTCTGTAGTGAAAACTCTTCTAGTGAAGAAGTGCTGCACCGATTCTATTTTCTTCCGTTCACTAGTGCGCAGAAGATTGAACAGGGGCAAGCAGTATTCAAGACTAGTTCTCACGTACATATTATAAAGGCTATTTCTAACCTTGATAGTCTTAAAATGTCTAAGGATAAATCCGGTGGTTCAGCGTGCTTTCGAGACTATCAGGGCACAGTGCTCTACCAAATTGAGACTATAAGAGTAGGATATGCTAAAATCCTTGGTAACTCCTGGGACATGCAGTTTGTGGCCGTCAACGCTTAATTCCGGTTGATGATCGTCACCAACAACCATAACGGAACATTTGTGTCATGAAAGGGTGAGGCGCCATGTGCAACACCACTGGGCGAAGGCCTGAAGATCCTTTTTTATCAGTTCGAGCACGACGTTGCGATCTGCCAGTTTATGTCGATAAGCGACTTTCAAATCATCAGCGTACATGAAGGGTCTACCATACTGAAAACAATCTGAAACGTCGTTGCCAAAAAGGCAAAATAGGAGCGGACCCAGTTCACTACTCTGTATAACTCCACTCCTCACAGGCGAGGGGTTGGAGATAACATTGAAAATTTTTACTCGTTGTGTGCGAGCATCCAAATAGGAAGATATGAAGTTCAGAGGCTTGCTACCTATGCCGAAGGAGGCCAGTTTCAGAAGGAGGAGGTTATGATCGACCCGATCAAAGGCCTTAGTAAAATAAAAATAGACTCTGTAAGTGGCAAAACCGCTGTCTCTAGATTGCAGCACATAATCAAAGAAAGAGAGCTGGCAGGCGTCACAAGATCGTGTCTCGAGAAAGCCATGTTGAGCTGTATTGAGCAGGTTGATCTCTGTCAAGTGACACATCATCTTTTCTTTGATTAAGGTCTCCAAGATCTTCGAGGCTGCGGGAAGTGTATTTATTGGGCTCAAGTTGTCAAATGACGTCGATCGGACATGCTTGCTAATAGGCATTATGTGCGATTCCTTCCAAAACGAAGAAAAGGTTTCGCTCTCAAGAGCAAGATTTAATACCTTACAAAGAATAGACGGAAAAATATCATTCGCTTCAGTTTTTAGAAGGCTAACTGGGATGCCATCTGGTCCTGGACTGTAAGATTGACGATAACGATGAATGGCTACAGTCACGTCCCAGAGGGTAAAACTTATGGTTTCGAGGACGGCACCCGTCCAAGCCCGGATAGCTGGAGGTGCAGCGAACGATCTTTCACTAGACATTTTGGATAGGAACGCATTGAAGCTATCGGCGTTCAACTTAGCGTCAGGTATGGGGTTTCCTAAGGCGTCTTGAAATATGGGGTGTTGCGTTTTCCTCTGCGCTTTTACTGTACGCGAAAAGAGTTTCGCAACATTAAGGGAAGGATTTTCAGCTAAGTTGGCCTCATCGGCTATCTGCTTTTCTTCGGAGAGCTTCCTAGCCTGCTCAAAGATCAGTGTGATCAAGGGCAGAACGGAAGTTTCGTTCTGCCGATGCAAACGGCGAGAGAGTTACGCAGCCTACGACGGAAAGACAGAGGAAGGTACACTTCATCCTTGACATGCATTACTTTCGTACGGGGAACAAAGTGGAGAATGAGTGGATCCAGCACTTTGTACAGTGCATCTGTACAAATATTTACATCTAAACATTGGAAAAATTCAGACCAGTCGAGAGCGTTTAGATGTGCCAGTAGGTCCACCGTGTTTGCTGATCGAAAGTCATGATAAAAGCTATACTTTTGGGAAAATGTTTTATCGGCCTCCAGTTCTAGTTCACTAACAACTGTGAGATGGTCTGAACTCCCAAGTGCGTCTAAGGATGACGCTGAAAGTGGTTCGCATCCCCTACAAAAAGTATTTTTTTTCTACTACTCGGTGTCTCGCTATCTGAGGTCCGGAGTGCACTAGGCGGATTTGAAACTTAGAGGTGAGTATCGTGCAGCGTGCCATGGTATTTATGCAGGGGGAGGTTGATGGCTATGCTAGCAGGCTGTTAGAAGCGCGGCAGGCTTATCTTAGCAGTCATTTAATCTCCCGCGCATCCTGGTGGGGAGAGGGGGCGGGGGCTGGTTTCGGCCTAGGCGCAGGCATGAGAACAAGGTTCCCTCCTCCGGGGGGCGCAGGACGACAACGAGGTGGGGGGGGGGGACGTCTGATGCACCATCCCCCGGCTGCTGGGGTTGGCTGCCGTGGGCCGGCCGTCAAGCTTAAGTTGCTTGAAATGGACTCTAAACTCCGTGGGGTGACGGGCCGTTCGTGATCCTGGGGATGCAAATTGTAGCCAAAAGAACACGGGTAACGATATACGGCCCTGACCAGTCAATTACGAACTTCTACAGCATCCCTGGACCAGTCGAGTAGGCCGTATGTGAGGGCGGAAGGAGTCTGTTGTGTCGACAAGGAAAACGTGGAACGATAGACAAGCTGTCGACTACCAGACGCAGATTGCACAAATGGTCTTCAAAGTCTTTCCCAAGTACCGCGATGCCATCGACATAAATCAAACAGGCCTTCAGGATGAGCTGTGTGCAACTAGGTTCACAAGACTTTGGAAGGTACCAGGTACGTTTGCAAAATAAAAGGGCATGGTTTCGGATTCATATAGCCCGGAGGGAAGTGAGAAAGCAGTTTTCTCCCGTCCTAACTTCTACCTGCCAACATCCGGTGACTAAACCTAGCGGCCAGAAAGCCCGATAACCCTACAGAGCATCTAGGGTTTAGCCAATCCGAGCTAAAATAAAATGATTTTTTGCAGTTTCTCTGTTTAGCTTGCGATGGACAATCGATAACCTTTATGGTAAGGATGACCGGGGACGACCAAAGGTAACTAAGACGTCGCACTCATCTTTCGATCGAACATGTCATCTATCATCGCCTTTAGCTGTGTCTGGTAGAACATATATAGTCGTTCAGGCGGACCTTAGTTGGAGGGTTCCTAGTATGCAGTCCCAAGCTATACCTGGACAAATACTAATTTTATGGGTTAACGAAACGTTATTGAATAATGGCTCAAGTACTACCATCCTACCATTCCAATGTTTTTTTAGCTGAACTTATAGTAGAACGCCACTTTAAAATGGTCAAGCAATTTGCCAATCGTATTCTTAATGGGGTCACCCACCCTCTTCACTCTGAACTAATGAATGCGAAGTCTTCCCGTCTCATGCGTCGAGGTTTCCGTCCTATGTCTTGCCGCACATCAGCATATCTGCATTCGGTACTCCCATTCCTAGCACGCTACATCACCTGTGAAGAAGCGGAAATTGAGAAGTTGAAATCTGATCTGTCTCCATCGTAGACATGGATACCGTGTAAAACTTGACTTGTGAGTATTACGTGACCTTTTAACTCTTAACATGACTCATTACTTAGCCTCCGTGAATGGAGCCATTTTTTGGCCGAAAATTTACGAGCGCCTCCCAAAAATTTCTCCCCCCACCAAATGCCCTAACGCGACAATCCCATTTTCACTTTTCGCTTAGTTGCAAGACAGGCCAAGTCACGAGAAAAACTTGATTTTCCGAAGACCGTCTTTTTTTCCACTAATTATAGTATCTAACTGTAGGTTGTAGTTTACAGAAGGTGATTGATACCCTATCTTCAGTTAAAAAATTTCGGAAGATGCAAATGTCTACCATGAGGGAATATTTTAATGCACGTTTCTATCACACATGCTTGAATTTATAAGGATAGAGAAAATAAATAGGAAAAATTCAAAGTAATCAGGTATTCATTTTTACAGAGTGTAGCTTTGAATGCAGCCCAGAGAATCGCTTTCTCAAAATCGAATAACGTGGCTTGATTGGAATTCTTTGAGGTTATGCTGTTCGATAATTATTATTACAAATCTACTGAAGTAACCACGGCAACAGTAGTTTAGGTAGTGCACCTCATAAACCTCTAGTCCCAGCAGTTGTCCTACGGAAGAGATGGTTATGGGGGTTTTATAAGTGGGGAATTAGGATAGACAGTGGAATGTACTCTAATAATTGTTATATGCAATTCTATTTTATTGTATTTACAAATGTTGTTGATGTATATCAGTAGATTTTCCTAATCTGCACAATCGTTTAACGTATCGCGGGAAAATCCGATTATCAAAATGCAGGTTTCTTGAAATTCCTGAAAAAAATAGATTGTCTTCTTCAACTTATCTGAGGTCTAACTTACCTTTCTGGAATTAGATTTATTTAGTTCTGGGTGCTTCGCGGAACAACTTACGCCACAGGAAACAAATTCAACCAAAGTTTTTCACTTCACATTTACTTCTACAAATTTCTTTCATTGCCTATTCTATTTCCCCACCCCAAAATCCCTATAACCACCATTTGCATAGGAAAAAATCCTGGGACTAGGGGTATATGGGGCACACTACTTAAGCTTCTTTTGCCGTTATCACTCCTAGTCCAAAGTATATTGCAAAATGTGGGGAAAATTTCAAAGAATTGCATATTTACTGTACATATCGAATGAGTGGAGAGTGCTTGAGGGATTCGAATGCTGTAATAATGTACTTAAAAAGCAATTTGTCACACGAGAAATCTTGTTTAGCCTTGAGGAGTATTTTTCTTTTGCAAAGACCTTTCTTTTCTGTTTTGCCTTACCTTTTGACAATCAGTCTCATTAGGCCCATTTAAGAGAGAATCACAGAACAGACCTGATTAGTCTTTCCAAACAAATGAGGCGAGTGGAAGGTTGGAAAAATGCTTTGCAGACTGGTAGCTGCAGTAAACAAGCTCCTTTCGTTCTGTAATATTTTGGCAAGGCGCCTGTCTTACCTGACGGCGCAAGTCACGTCGGCAACTTCCGAATAGGCCGCTAACCTACCGTCATGTCAAGCAAATCACAGACTGTCACCATGCGTGGAAAGGACCGGTGAACGGTATGTTTTATAGACAAAAACATAGCGGAAACTGATGTAAATGTTTTTATTTTTGGTTTATTTACAAAAAGAACGCTATCCATAGCTTTGCAGCAATGTCCAACGAGCCAGTACCATCCTCGTGGCTCTGAGTAGTCTTTATTGTGAAAAGAAAGAAGATCTTCGAAAAATCGAGTTGTACTCGTGAATTTTAGAACAGGTATCACTTGTTCGTTGTCAGACTAAATGAAATGTGAGGGCTGGGAACGTCGCACTAGGGGTTTTGGGGGCAGAGATTACAACGAACGGGGTGGGATTAGGTCAACGGGCCAACTGATATCCGACAAGCTGTGTCAAAAATTGCCTTAGACGCCAAGGTCAAGCACAAAACCTCCCGCCCAATGAAAATACAGTGCCACGGAAATTTTATTCTTTACCCTACATGAATGCAATATCTGAAACCATCTTTCGGCAACTAAGCCGTTATGGAATCTCCGTCGCCCACAAACCCGCATCCTCACTGCGCGCTAGCCTATGTCGAGTAAAGGATCCCCTACCCGTGGAACAACTAAGTAACGTCATTTACCGTATACCGTGCGCTGGTTGCCCTTGTGTTTATACTGGTCAAACAGGCCGGCGCCTTCAGACTCGGATCAAGAAACAAAAGTCAGCCATTCACAGAAGGGACCGTTTATCACTCGTATTTGCGCACTCCTTTAAGTGTGATCACGGATTCAATTGGGATGGCATCGAGGTGATCGCCATGGCTAACACGAGACAAGGGATAGAATTCATCGAAGCGTGGCACTCGAGCCCGCCTAGTATTAGAAGACACGTAGAGCTTGACTCACGCGATACCGGTTTTCGCGCATGGTCGACTAATCTAGGCGCAGCCTGAAACAACAGCAGGCTGTCCGTGTTCGGTCAAGTAGAATTTCACTGACTCTGAACCACCCCCCCCCCCCCGAACACGTGGTTTACAGTCCAAATGTTAAAACCTCCCTCCCCTCACCAGCACAACCTATCGCCGCAGGAGTCACGTCACAATAAACCTCTCACCCAATCCCACCCCGTTCGTCGTAACTTCTGCCCTCAAAACCTCTAGTGCGACCTTCCCAGCCCTCACTTTTCATTGAGTCTGACGACGAACAAGTGATACCTGTTCCAAAATCCACGAGTACATCTTGATTTTCCGAAGATCTTTCTATTCATCATATCATCTCGGGATGCAACTTACTTCACTTAGTCTCTATTGTCTCCAGTTTTCCTGTATGCCATGGGGTCATGACAGATTAAAACCAAAAGGTAAATTAGTAATAGCCCTTCCAATCTTCCATGCCTTCATTTATAATCCATACTGGAAAAATCTCACACGACTCTAGCTCAAGCTCTATTCGAGTCCATTTTACTGGACAACAGAGCTATTAAAAGAGAGTAATTCTGATAAAAAATATTGACGGTTTCTTCTATTCAGACATCTCGTGGAGTAGAAATTTTGAAACCAACCCCGCCCCCCTCCAAAATACGCAAGCCAACCTTTGGCAAAGCATACGTACAGCGAGTTGACAGTTATGAAAATACAACCTGTGGCCACTTTATAATTTTCCTGGTATACACTCCCTTCTAGCACGACTGGGAATGTAAGCTTGAAGGACTATGTGGTAGCAAAAAGGAAGGGTCGAACTGGTTGGGACTTTCGATTAACGCGTGTTAATGTAAGAAAAGAGTTACTTTCATTCCCTGACTAGTGTGCTTCGATTAAGAGATGGTCACATTGAAGGAAGCTCCTTCTGTTCTATCCTCCATCCTGTTTTTCAGTAACTAATCGAACAGTTCAAATGTTCACATGGCGCCATGTTGTATGTAGTATTTAGCACATCGGACTCTGAATGTTCATAAACAATTTAAAGGTTCTCTTAAAACCTTGCCGGCTCGGGAAGTCACATGTGCGATTACCTGTTATCTACTCGAATGGATTTCTATGTGCGAAGTTTTTGATGGTAGGTCAGGTTTATCTGTCTTATTGCGTCCTCAACTTTCCTGACTACTGAATTATATCATTCGCATTTATTCCTTATTAGTGAGGTTTTATCGGTGCTTGCGTCCTTCCTCTTAACCGCTATTAAATTTGTATGCATTTTACCAATAACAGAAAGGTACAAGTTGATATACAATCAACATATCATGGGTTACCTTCGGTTTTTACGTTGTTTTAAACCTATTGAGTGTTTATTTCCAAGAAAAATTTGTCCAAGATGGGAGCAAACTTTAAACTGCTTTTCTTATTTCACACAAACTGATAATTTATTACGGCAGGCGTCGATTAATTCACTGCTCTCCTCCCCTATAATGTAGGCGACATTGCAACTGTAGTCCAACGCCCTCCTGACTCGTGGCCCCACAGAAAAGGTCATTCAGACTTGGCGCGAAGGCAGTTTTCGGCGTGCCTCTGGCCAGGCGCAAACTGACGCGCGACCTCCATCCTGACGTCAATCCACAGTGGCTTGACTTCATTTCGTCCAATAAGATTACCACATTAATAGACTAGCCTCATTTAGTAGGTTGGCCTCAATCCATCTGGACCCAGACCAAAATGCGGTGTCTGCCCTTCGACGTCACTTCAGACCCGACCCAACAGGAGAACGGACTGAAATTGTCCGAGTCAAATCTCCTCCCACCTATTCTTCCAATCCATCTGTACAGGATATACTCTTCCTACCCCCTAGCCTTCACATGACTTCTCTTTTCTCCTAAGAAACCGGGCCTGGAAGATCGCAGCCGTTAGGGTTAAACTTATTAGCCTTAACACCACACGATAAACCTACTGTCGTGCCCTAACACCAACACAAACCTTCACTGTAATCCCAATCGTAATCCTAACCTTAATGTAACCACAACCTCAACTGTTTTTCTTATCCTAACCATCGTCCTGCAATTCTATGCTAAAATACCTATTGGTAAAGGAGACATTTGGTCGATCACTAAAAAAAAATTTATTTTTTCCTGAGCTTTCGAGCTCTTACAAGAGCCCATCGTCAGAGGTGGAGAAACAGTAACAAACGTGGAAGCTACTTGGGGCGTGTGTACAATAACTACAATTTTGAACGTGCAGAAAATTAATAATTGTGTGTGCTGCTGACTTGCCACTGAGGGCTTGCCATTAGGCAAGATCGACAAGTTGGGTGGAGATATTTACAGAAATAGAATCATCAACAAAACAAGTGATAGTTATGGTGGGAGGGCTGGGCAATTACAAAAGTCATAGAAAAAGGGAAGGAGGATGAGAAGAGAGGGATTATGTAGGCTTGGGCGCCAAATGGCCACGTCAGCATCGAAAGTGGGATGATTATGGAGGATTTCGGGCCAATTGCTTACGGCGGGCGTCTGGATGTGATCGTTTGCAATAGCGTAAGGCCCTGTACGCTGGCGCCAATTCGGCACATCTGCTGACCGAATTCTCATCCGTGGACCAGGCTTCGATAAATTCTCTGCTCGTCTTGTTTCCCGCGTGGGCGAATACCTTGACGGCAGCGAAGTTGAACTCATGGCCTGTGAGTTGCAACTTGTGATGATTCGTCGCCTAGTCTCATGGCCTGCTTGTGTTCACGTATACGCGATCCGATCCAGATCTTCGGAGATTTTATTGCCGAGAATCTTGAAAAAATGATCTCAGCTTTAACACGAAACCGGCAGGCCAAGAAAAGGGACATTTCGGAGAGAAAGCTGAATAAATTGAAACCCACGGACACTACGAATTCTGACTTAGTCCAAATTTTTCGTCCAAACAATTAACAGAGCAGCAATTACACGTGCTACAGCACGAAGCCTGTTTTAATACAGCAGATGCCAACCCACTTGACTTCATTGCTACAATGGAAGCGATGTTGGTGAGAACGGAGGCAACTGACGACACTAAACACTCAATACGACAACGTGTGACCTCCTTGCTAATGGCTCATAAACCAGCCAGTTACATCTCGCAAAGTGAGTCAAAAGCCTTGAGAGAACTGAAGAAAGATGATTGTTTTATCATCTTGCGTGCTGATAAGGGACTGTTGCCTGTCGTGATGAACCCACAAGATTATAACGACAAAGCTAAGACTCCTCTTGACGACAGAGCATTTTACCAACCAACACCCAATTCGCAAGCAAAAGCATTATCCAACCGATTGACTAAACTTCTCAGGGAATACCGGCGCAAGAATGTGATCACTATGAACGAGTGGCGCCAAATGAAAGTAACGGATACAGCTCTGGCGCAATTTTATGGACTATCAAAAATCCACAAACCGAATGTCCCACTTCGGCCAATCGTTGCCCTTAAAGGCAGCCCAACCTATAACTTAGCAAAATGGATGTATAGAAAACTTAAAGTACTCCAAGGCAACTCGATTACCTCAGTTAAATCAGGCTCTCGATTCCTCGAGGACCTCCGAGGTCGGATGATTCAATCAGACGAAATCATGGTCTCTTTCGACGTGACTTCATTGTTCACATCCAGACCGCCAAAATTGGCGCACAATATCTTACAGAAGAGACTTGAAGAGGCATATGATGAGGCCCAAAGCCCATTAAAAATTAAACACCTTATGAGGCTAGTCGAATTCTGCCAGAAAACTTACTTTACCTTTGCTGGAGAAACGTACGAACAGATCAAAGGAACTCCAATGGGCTCCCCGATCTCTGGCTTAGTGGCAGAACTGATTCTACAGGAACTAGAAAACATCGCCTTCGCCCAACATGAGCCTGTCTTCTGGCACCGCTACGTCGACCACACGTTTGTCATCATCAAGAGAAATATGCTGCAAAACTTCCATGACTTGCTCAATCGAATATTTCCTGATATTTAATTTACACGGGAAGAAGAAAAAGAGCAGCAGCTGCCTTTCCTTGATGTCTTTGTCAAGAAAACACCCAATGGTGAATTCGAGACGACGGTTTACAGGAAAGCGGTGAACACAACACAAATCCTAAGTTTTCACAGTAACCATCCCGTTGCTCACAAACTGAGCTGTGTAAAAACACTCTTCAAACGGATTCAGACCCACTGCAGTAAACCATAGGAAAAGGCACGCAAGGCCAGATATCACCGTGACCAGTTCATGCGGAACGGTTATCCAAAAGCCTTTATAAACAGATGCCTACGCGTTCGGCTCCGGAAGACCCAAACAGAAGAACCACCGAAGATATGGCACGCTCTGCCATACATAAAAAACGTCTCAGAAGCGACTGAGCGCATCGCTGCGGGACTAGTTGTTGGAATTGCACACAGACCCAAAGCTATAATGCACAACGGAGTGATGAAAATAAAAGATCGGCTTACGCAGAATGGACAATCTGGTGTAGTATATCGCATCCCATGCCTAAACTGTCTCTGTAATTATACAGATCAAATGGAACGCATGCTCGGATCGCGTATACGTGAACACAAGCAGGCTGTGAGACTAGGCGACGAATCATCGCAAGTTGCAACTCACACCTACGAAACAGGCCATGAGTTCAACTTCGCTGCCGTCAAGGTACTCGCCCACGCGGGAAACAAGACGAGCAGAGAATTTATCGAAGCCTGGTCCACGGATGAGAATTCGGTCAGCAGATGTGCCAAATTGGCGCCAGCGTACAGGGCCTTACGCTATTGCAAACGATCACATCCAGACGCCCGCCGTAAGCAGTTGGCCCAAAATCCTCCATAATCATCCCACTTTCGATGCTAACGTGGCCATTTGGCACCCAAGCCTACATAATCCCTCTCTTCTCATCCTCCTTCCCTTTTTCTATGACTTTTTTAATTGCTTATCCCTCCCACCATAGCTATTACTCGTTTTGTTGACGATTCAATTTCTGTAAATATTTCCACCCAACTTGTCGATTTTGCCTACTGGCACAGGCTAGCACAGCCCTCAGTGGCAAGTCAGCAGCACACACAATTATTAATTTTCTGCACGTTCAAAATTGTAGTTATTGTACACACGCCCCAAGTAGCTTCCACGTTTGTTACTGTTTCTCCACCTCTGACGATGAGCTCTTGTAAGAGCTCGAAAGCTCAGGAAAAAATAAATTTTTATCCAGTGATCGACCAAATGTCTCCTTTACCAATAGAAATTCCTTGAATCCGAGTTTTCTCTCGCATTCGTAAAATACCTATATCACTCGGTGTTCTTCTTCTCCTGTCCTTCTAAGGGAGCATACAAACTATATTTATGGATTCTTTATAAGGGTTAAGTACTGATTCAAATCTTATTAGCTGAAATTATGATTGAGAATAAGAGGACTTGATCGCTGGAGCAACACTTTTATTCGTCTGACCCACCCCCACCTCCCTAAAATTATAGTTCCAAATGATAAGCGATGATTTATCATAAAAGACATTTTATGATAGATGGGTGTCTTACCCGAGTGCCACGCAGAAATTCCGCAATTTACCATTTAGGATATGGCGATACTTGCTTAATGCTGATTTAAATGCCGCAATTCTCCCTAGCATGCTCGAAGCGTTTGTCGGTAGATATCGGTTAGAACTTGTAAAATCCCGCGCTCCTTTGTCCCCTTCTTTGTCATTTTCCTTACTATAAGACGGAAGCATATATCAAACGGAAATTACATGCTTGCCGTGGCAGCGAACCTCCTAACACTTTGCCTAGCCCAGCTTGGTAGTGCTATCTTTCAGTGCTAGCGACCGCTAGAAAATGAAAGAGTTTAGGTTCAATTTGTTTGCACTTTACTACAAGAACGTTCGTTAACAAAATTTTTGTAGTAAACTTTTAATTAAAATGAACGTATATGCGCTGAAAAACGCAGCAGACATAGTGCATTTCCCGATGCCCCGGTTTGTTGCTGTAAAATTAAACTGCGTATTCCCTCCTGAAGTCTACTCTAGAGGCTATTAATTAATTAATGAAATCAAATTTTCGTCTTGTAAACCGACAACATGCGCTTATAACCTACGTAGCCAGGAAAACTAAGAGGAGGGCGATTCAATTTTTTGCGCATTCAGCGGCTTATAGAGAAACTCATCCACGGCGTTGTTTACGTGCAAACAAGAGCGGAATATGCCGCCTAGAGGAGCGTCAACTTCCCCAAGTTCTAAAGAGATACGACGATGTGCAAGAAAGGTTTGGTAATTGAACCAAAAGATTTCATGCTTCAAAGATGCAGTACAAACTGCCTATATTGGAACATTTTACGATAAAATAGCAGTAGGAAACATGTACAAACAGTACATTATATCTGGCAAGGCATGCATCTAGGGTGGCATGTTTTTCCTCTTTTATCAGAAACTGCATCAGAAACTGCAATTCAAATGAATTTTTCAAGCAGAGAGGCATGGTCCAAATAAGAGTTGAGTGGCAATGGCGAATCGGACCTATCCGTCCTGATTTTAGCCCATGCAGACAGTCGCATAGCAATTGGCAGTATACAAATGCTAAGCACTACATGTTTGTTCGTTCCCTCGTTGACAAATGTTCACCTGGCCCCTAACGAAACCCATGTGTCCCGCTCTGCCCTGGGTCTCGACAAAGGCTTTGGCAGTGGTAACCGGTGATAGTGGGTAGATAGTGTTACCGGCAAATACAGTAGTCACCAAAGACCATGCAACTTTCATGATGAAGTTTGACTGGGTACGTTAGCGCATATTTATTAACACTATTTTGATTCATTCAGTTTATTGAATTCTGCGAAAGCCTTTTACGAAGTTAAATCGTCATTTTAGTTAGGTTTATCAAGAGAAATGGCCATTAATTTTTGGAAAATTTGTAGTAGTCTCATATCGAAGGAATTTCCTATGCTATTACGAAAGAGAGAACCAAACTGCACATTGATGTTGATTATACTATGACGGAACTCCAAAATAAGTAAAATAGGTATAGAAGATATCCCTTCCAGAACTGGAAAAGTTTATCGAAAATTGTTCAGATTTAAGCAAAGCCAAGTTAAAGGAACCACATTTATTTGCAGTAACATTGGAAATTTGTATTTTAAAAATATGTTCAGCTATCCTGTTAAGATTTTTCGCACAACATACAACATGCTCCAACAGCTCCAGAATCAATTTCTCGGCCACGACCTCTTAAAGTTATTTGAGAAACTGAAGCACAGGCGAAACTCTTGCTAGAGCGCAAACCATCCTTACGGAGTCTGCATTCGCAAGTTTTTTTCAGCCGGATTACGAGTTGAAAGAGCGGAAAAAGATGAGACAGCTAATAATAGAGCTGGAGAAACGGGGAACCAATGGCGTGACAAATATCAAAATAAGAGAGGGACAAATAGTTCAATTCAAAAGGACATCGCTCTGGTCGAAGCCGGTAACAGTGACGGCCTAGCTGTCCCGCCACTGAAACCTAAGACATGCCCTCTTAAATTGGTCGGTTTAAATGCCAGATCACTGATTAATAAAATGCCTCTGCTCCAGACTATGGTTTTCGTCAACCACCCAGACATTGTTATGGTAACTAAGACATGGGCATCGGCCTGTGTAGCTGACTCTGAACTCTCTGTTCTAGGCTATGCATGCGTTCGGAACGATCGAAACAATGGCTGTGGCGGAGGAAGCTGCATCTTTATAAAGCAGCCACTTGCATTTCTCCCGTTGGACTATCCACAATTCACAGCGGTGGAGGAGAGCTGCTGGCTACGAGTTGTTCTAAAAAACAAATACTCCTTACTTGTTGGCTGTGTTTATCGCCCACCCAATGCAAATGCAGACTACGATCTTTGTCCCTTGCAGGCATTTCATGCCGCAGCTGACTTGAATCTTAAGTATTGCTTGATTGCAGGCGATTTTAACCTTCCTGACGTGCAATGGTTTCCACCATCCGGTCCTTCAAAGTTCGAGAACTTACTTGAGGCAATAGATATCGGCATGTGGGATCAGGTAGTCGATTTTCCCACTCGAGGAGCAAACATACTCGACCTAATTTTTGTAGGGGATGCGAACCACTTTCAGTGTCATCCTTAGACGCACTTGGGAGTTCAGAACATCTTACAGTTGTTAGTGAACTAGAACTGGAGGCGAATAAAACATTTTTCCAAAAGTATAGTCTTTATCATGACTTACGATCAGCAAACACGGCGGACCTACTGGCACACCCCATAGCTGACGCTAAGTTGACCACCGTTAGCTTCAATGCGTTCGTATCCAAAACGTTTAGTGAAAGCTCGTTCGCTGCACCTCCGGCTATCCGGGCTTGGACGGGTGCCATCCTCGAAACCATAAGTTTTACCCTCTGGGACGTGACTGTAGCCATTCATCGTTATCGTCAATCTTATAGTCCAGGACCAGATGGCGTCCCAGTTAGCCTTCTAAAAGCTGAAGCGAATGATATTTTTCCGTCTATTCTTTGTAAGGTATTAAATCTTGCTCTTGAGAGCGAAACCTTTCCTTCGTTGTGGAAGGAATCGCACATAATGCCTATTCGCAAGCATGGCCGATCGACGTCATTCGGCAACTTTAGGCCAATAAATACACTTCCCGCAGCCTCGAAGATCTTGGAGACCTTGATCAAAGAAAAGATGATGTGTCACTTGACAGAGAACAACCTGCTCAATACAGCTCAACATGGCTTTCTCGAGAAACGATCTTGTGACACCTGCCAGCTCTCTATCTTTGATTATGTGCTGCAATCTAGAGACAGCGGTTTTGCCACTTATAGAGTCTATTTTTATTTTACTAAGGCCTTTGATCGGGTCGGTCATAATCGCCTTCTTCTGAAACTGGCCTCCTTCGGCATAGGTAGCAAGCCTCTGAACTTCATATCTTCCTATTTGGATGCTCGCACACAACGAGTAAAAATTTCCAATGTTATATCCAACCCCACGCATGTGAGGAGAGGAGTTATACAGAGTAGTGAACTGGGTCCGCTCCTATTTTGCCTGTTTGTCAACGACGTTTCAGATTGTTTTCAGCATGTCAGACCCTTCATGCACGCTGATGATTTGAAAGTCGCTTATCGATATAAACTGGCAGATCGCAACGTCGTGCTCGAGCTGATAAAAAAGGATCTTCAGGCCTTCACCCAGTGGTATTGCACATGGCACCTCACCTTTTCATGGCACAAACGTTCCGTTATGGTTGTTGGCGACGATAATCAACCGGAATTAAGCATTGACGGCCACGAATTAAATGTCCCAGGAGTTATCAAGGATTTGGGCATACCCTAATCTACTAGTCTCAATTTGTCAGAGCACTGTGCCCTGATAGTCTCGAATGCACGCCGAACCACCGGATTTATTCTTCGAAATTTTAACACTATAAAGGTTAGAAATAGCCTTTATAATATGTACGTGAGATCCAGTCTTGAATACTGCTCGCCCCTATTCAGTCTTCTGCGCACTAGTGAACGGAAGAAAATAGAATCGGTGCAGCACTTTTTCACTAGAAGAGTTTTCACTACAGAACACCGTAACTTAACCTTCCAACAAAGGTGCGAACTTATAAAGCTTGATCCCCTGTGGCTACGTCGACTGCAGAAGGGTCTATTTTTACTGTCTTAACTTTTGAATGGTCAAACCTTTAATCCCCTTACTACAATTAGGCAGCTTGAGCACTCTCGACGCGCCAGTCATCGAGACTTATTTTTATTTCTTTCTATGACACGGAAAGTAAAGTACCGGTAATTTTTTTCAGTTAACCCCATATCAATCTGGAATAAGCTGCCCAAAAGTATTAAAACACAGCAAAGCTACCCTATGTGTAAGAGGGCTACAACTAGTTTTCTACATTCAGGACAACTTACACGAATTTTGGGTGCTGACTCGGTGGAATCTCTCTTTCACTCAGATGGCGTTCGTGGACTTTGTACCCCGTCAGGCTTCATGCTGAAGGTAATGCTGCTGAAGCAGCAGCCCGCAGTCTGCTAACCCTTCAGCCGATAGCGCGCAACTTTTGCTGACAACCATTGAAGGAAGACTGAGAACACTGTGTTCTTGTGCCAACCCTCTCCGTCTCGAAGTAATGCCCTCAAACGATATGCAACATTTCTCCTGCTGATGTGTCAACTCAGCTGACAGCTGTACATATATTCCGTTTGTATCATACCTTTGAAGTCAGGTATTTTTCACTTGAAACAAACTCCCTATCTCGCCCAGTATTGACAAAACACAAAACCTGAAACAAAACCAATACTGGCTGCAACATAGGGAGTTTGTTTTAGGTTTTTTTCCGGTCTTCGAGGTTTGGAAGGCGCCCAAGAGGTGCATTATCAACTCTTTACAATTGCCTGTAAACTGACATAATAAACATATTATTATTATGCAGTAACCACGAAGCGTTTTTTGATGCACAAATAACGCCCAAATGTCCTTGAGCAAACGCAAAATGTCCGATATGATAACGCAAATTTAAGGCAAAGAAGGCCTTATTGAAAGTAAGTCGTGTAGAAATATAGGTTTTTGCGTACCTTATGTTCCCTTTTTGCTTTATTTAGAAACGGTACAGACAGAAGAATAAAAAGTATTTTAAAAATGGCAATGTATATGGCCAGTTTTTCTGAATTTGCAAGATTATATCAGAAAGTGGAATTAATCCACTTATGCGAAAAATAATCCATTATAAAGAAAAAAGAAAGGTCTTTCATCTCCAGTCAAATTGAATCGCTTATCTTCAGGAAACTTAAAGAAATTCTCAATATTCTCAAATTTCGTTGTCATATTACGTTGGAAAATGTTAATATACGCGGAAGTTCGTCAGCCGAATATCTTATCAAAGCATTGTCTAAGAGGTAACCTTTTATGGAGAGTTTTTTATTAATCTTAGGAATAGTAGTTTCACAACTCCACTGCGGACAAGATTCACTCTCGAAAATGTGTTTTGCTGTTTTGAGGCACTTCTCCATATCAAAAACGTTGCTATATTAATTAAAACTAATATCGGAAAACACTTTATTTCGGTAAATGCTCTTGATATCTATCTGATTTAAAACGTTTTGGTGTAAACGTCGAACAGATGCAGAAATTATAAATTTATCAATGAAGACTGGAAAAAAGGAAAATGATGACACACTTTTTTCGACGACATTCAATAAATACCTATCCAGTAAGAGTAAAGTTTACAGAATATTCTGACTAAAGAATAGTTCTTCCTATATATAGAAAAATAATTGATTCAAGTTTTAAATTCAACACAATATCTAAATTTATTCTTCTAATTTATAGCTCTTTTTTACGTCTCGAGAACCACGGGATTATGGAGAAAATTTTATTTTACTTTACAAACACTTAGTAATTCCTATAGTTCATTTAAGTGTTTAATATGGCTAATGCTGTTCATTATTATTTCTTAGTTTTCCTAAATGCATTCACGCTGGTATTCGAGCAATGATCAAACTTATATGAAGTAAGGAAAGTTGCGTGGTCTTTGGCGACTACTGTACAAGGGCCACTTGAATGGCCATTTCTGGCTTATTAGCCATCGCCAGCCAGTCATACCCAGACCCAAGTGGTGTCCCAACAGAGCCTCTAACTCGCGACCCTTTTGTTCAGAGTCAAACGCCCTAACCATTGAGCCAGGAGTTCGTTGTCTCGCCGGTTTATGTCAGGGGATATTGACACGCATTGATGAACGTTCATCTGAACGCTAACGGAACTCATCTGCCCCACTTTGCCTTGGGCCTTGATGCCGGAAAATATTTCATAAATGACCATTATGGTGTGTGTGAAAATATGCCTATGCCCCCCCCCTCCATGAATAGTGAGGATTTGCACAAGATTAGCTGATGTCTCCTTGTCATGCCATGATACTCACCGAAGTGAGAATATACCATTCTTCCGTACGACCGTAAATTCCTGACGTTCTTCAGAGGACAGAGAGCGCGAATGCCTAAACAGTTCTGCGAGTTTTGCAGCGCTGGAGCATTCTCTCCAGGTAAACACTGGGTAGTTTTTCATTCGCCACCGATGTCAGTTAAATGACCACCAGAGGTTGGTTTTCAGTCCAGTGTTAGGCATTTCGTGGTTTTCATCAATGACAGTTCACCAGACAGCTTAGAAGGCAACAGCAGAAATAGTAGCAGTCAGAGTAGCATCGGTACAAGCACTTAAAAACCATAAAAACCCCTCAGTTTGTTTAATATCTAGACAGACGCCCAGTAGAAACGACCGCACTTCTTTTAGCCGCTCCGTTTCCCAGCATGAAATGCCAGTGCCTAATGAACCCTCGAAAAAAAGTGAACAAACCTAACTCAGTGGGGGATTTTAGTAGTGTATTACTTTGAAGAAATTTATAAAGTACCAAATAATGTCGAACCATATGAACCATTATATTTGCATTCAAGGTTTCTAAACTAAATACCGTATACATTCTACATAAAGAAAATTATGCACATTTCTCCATGCCATAAGGACGGGGCTAGATAGCGTTGGATGCGGATCGTGCGGTTTCACTATATAGAAACCATTAACAAATTAACAGAATAATACAGTTATGAATGAACATTTCACGGTCTTACATAATCGCACAGTTTGAAACCTTTTTAAAACCAAATGAGACCCTTCTTCCAAGTGAAATATTTTAAGAAGAGGTAATTTGCTCCAAAATGAGTACAGGCAAGGATTTTTTTACCAATAGAGGAGAATATACGAGTTCCAGGCAGCAGTTCAGAAGAAGATGCGATTACTGGGACAAGGGCTTTATTTTCCTGACGTTTCGGATTCCCTCAGGAATCCTTAATCATAGGTAATGATAATACACTCATGGTCATGACGCTGACGAGCAAACTGTGGCAATTAGTGAGTCGAACGCGAAGTGTCTAGCCAGTACCGCACCAATTAAGACCCAAGCGGTGGCTACAGAAGTGAGCAATTATCACACACACACCACTATGAACTATAAATACCATGCAGCCTGTGCATGTCTCTACCCTATCTGCGCATGACCATGAGTGTATTATCATCACCTAGGATTAAGGATTCCCGAGGGAATCCAAAACGTCAGGAAAATAAAGGCCTTGTTCCAGTGATCACATCCAATTCTTCTACAGGATATTTTTGTGCATACAAGCGAACATGTGAGTCCCAGGGAGTAATTGAGGAGGAGATTCGATCGCTGGGCCAACACTTTTATTTGCCTCACGTTTCGAGCTCTGTCGCGGATTCTTCATCAGAGACATGAGCAGAAAGCAGTAGCAGAAACGGGTGATAGATGCGCAGGAAGTTGCAGTGTCTATAGGGCACAGTCATTTCTGCACACATACAACAAATAACGACAATTCACGATAACTGCCCGCTTCTGCGTGGATCGCTTGGTGACCGGCTGAGCTTGCGTCAAGTGTGCGACCCCACGCGCGCAACCCTATTGGCCGCGAAGGGGTGACACACACACAACTTATTTCGGCAACCCTCAGCGATAGAGTTCTCAGCATGCAGCTGCATCCCGTACCAGTATACGGTCAGGTAACCATGCGTGATGACAAACAGCTCACAAGTCTTTCAGTGTATGGAAGACTAGAGGACACAGGAGTGGATAGAGTTGATGAACTAGAAACCTCTCGGGCTTGCGCCGAGGGAGGTCGATCCCAGCCCTGATAGCTCATTTAAACTGGGAATATGGGCCCTTTAAAATTGATCCCTCCCAATAGCTCTGTTCAGACCGCTGCACGGAAGTACAGCAGACAGCTAAGCCCATGAAATGTCACGATCAAAAGTTGAGTGGGCGGTACGGCATATAGTTGGTGTTATTTAGTCTGTGTGTTGAATTGAGTTGAGGCGCTGACAGCTATTTACTACAGAAAATTTAATTAAAGAATATGTATTTTAAAGGGAAAGCAGAACACATTTGGATGATGTCTGACCCTTCATGCGATCAAAGTAATTTCCTACGTTATTGAAGTAAATACGTCAACTCCTATCGTTGGTGCGTGTTGTGCTATAATGGAACATTGATAAGCGGTGTACAGAAGTTCTTCGCATCCTCATGACACTCTATCACATGGTCTAAAATACTACATATATTTCACAAGTTATTTTGCAGGAAATTTCCCGTTGACCTTTAGGCCCACTTGTACCCTACATGGCATCGAAGGAATGAAATTTGGAGGGTCTCCAAGGGAAATCTCTCGCCTGGTATCAGGTAGGAATCTCTCCAATCCAGCAGGCAGTTTCTCATGAACCACATTACCGAGAATTGAACATAAAATTGAATTTGGATTCAAATCAGGCCTATTTGCTAGCCAAATGTATCTCCTCTGACAGCAAACTCTGGGTCTCGAGAGCTGTATCGGCCGTGGCTCCACCCTGCGTAAAAATAATCCTTGAGATATCCGAAACAAGTTTATTCTCAAATGTTGACCTGCGCACATACTTTTTTCCAATCTTTTTAATAGGTTTTGCTTTATTATTTCCTCGCTTCAATATTCACCATTCACTCATTGACCCTGAGGTACAATGTGGAGGCCAGAGGGCCCTCCAAAGGAAATTGCCCCACACGCTATGACCTTAGGGCTAAACTTTGGAATTTCCATATGCTCAACCATGTTAGGACTTGGAGTCCAAATAACGTCAATTTCGTTTGGCGGGTGGAACAGTTCATGCGGCGATTTATCACAGAAATCGATTTGTTTTCAGTCTTCGTTTAGCTCTTGACAATTTAACTAAAGGTCTTCCTATGTCTGCTTTGCTTTTCTGTTAGTCCAGGGATTTTCTTTCTGTGCTAGGCTGTAACATCAAAATACCGCTGGACACTGGACTTTGAACGCTTTAAGCCTTCAATTGCTGGCAACAGTAGCTTATGTAGGCCCACTCATTAATCCCTACAACCTGCATGCTTTCCTACGAAAACGGTTGTTATAGGGTTGTTTCGTCCTTTGCTTTCTTCGACTGTATCCAGTAGTCACGCGTACGCCAAACCAGTGATAAAAACTATCAAGGTGGTACGGTACTATTAAGAGAAATAGTACACAATAAGTACACAAACCTTAACAATGGATATTCCAAGTCAAGAGCAAAGGGAGTCGGTCAAAGGGGCATGGATCTGGTTTTATAGGATTCCAGCAGACAGTTCTTGTGGGCTCCCATTGGTCTAAAAACCCCATCACCAAGGGGAGGGGGGAGGTGGACGTGAACATAGACAATACTGTTGCGGCAAGGGGGGTTGCAAGGGTTTGAAGTCAGTGGTGGTGGTGGGGTGGCTTGACGTATGGTTGCAGTAGTAGCCGCGGTTGCTGGGTGAAAAGGGGAGGGGAAACGGACATTTGGCTCACCATCGCTGTGTCCTATCACGGTGGTCGGCATGTGAAAGCGCAATGTAAAATCGAAAGGAGGGACCGGGACCGGGGAGGGGGGTGCAGTATTCAGTCATGTGCATTTGAGTCAGTCATGGGCAGTCAGCATTCCAGGGGGGAAGGGGCAGCCTTCGAAAGAGGTAAACAATCAGTTTGTAGGTCGGACGGAGTCTCGTAGGAGAAGAGGTGTGGAGAATTCCAAACTTGTTCAGCCGGAAATAACAAGGGTTTTATGGCTGGATAATTAGGACACGCAGAGGAATATACTTCAATAAATGCTAAATGCATTTTTATTTTACTGTTTTCAGAAGTATTGCTTATTTATATCTGCAGATTTTCCTAACCTGTATTATCTTTTAACTTACTGCGTAAAAACCCGATTATCAAATTTCAGGTTTCTTGAATTTCCCGAAAAATTGAAATGGTGGTTATTAGGTCGGCTATTTCAACTTACCTGAAGTCCAACTTACCGTTCTGGAGTTAGATTAGTATAGTCCGCGGTGCGAAGTTCCGCACACCCCTGCAAATTACATGCGGAACAACTTATTCTCAGTGGCAGCGAGAAGCAAATTCGACTGCATTTTTTTCACTTTTCACTAACTTCTAAAAATCTCCTTCTCTGCCTATCCTATTTCCCCACCCCCGAAAACTTATTAACCACCGTGTTTGCAGGACAAAATGCTGGAACTAAGGGTAAATGAGTAGGCCTACATAAGCTACTTTTGCCCAATTGCTTTGTGAATTTCCTTGTGCTCTGCCTTGATTTCCCAAAGGATTTTGCATTAAGGGTTTTTTCAAATCCTCCCTAAACTATTGGTCTTCCCGAGTTTTTCTGCTTTGTAAGGGGACCTGTCCGCTTTTACTGCGACCACCAATACTTGATCGTCCAAATAGACACACTTACAGATTGAGCAACCTCCAATAGCTTCATCCCGGTCACTATCATACCTGTTATTTCCGGCTGAACAAGTTTGAAATTCTCCCCGTCCCATACCCAGCGACACTCCTGGCCGACCTACATAGGAGACTGTTGCCTTCTTACGAAGGCTGTCCCCTTCCTCCCTCGAATGCTTGCCACCCTCCCGTGTTTACCCTTTACTCGATTCCACACAATGATAAAATCCCGTTAAGTTACTTTGTGACGGAGAGCCAGCTGGACGCCCCCTACCCAGCTTGACCCAATTAATCTGAGAGCCCCTCGTGCACCACCCCCCCCCCCCCCCCCCGGCCCCCTGCGCGCGAGATAGACGCGGCCGTCGATGGGCCCCTTCAACACTTCCCGCCGCTAGCACTTTCATATTGCCTCTGTCCACGAACCGCCCCTCCTTTTCGTGCTGGTGTTTCAGACCAATCCCGAGGCCATATGAATGGCCTCTTGAAATCTTAGACAAGCAGAGCCACGTCCCCTCTCCCACTAAGACATACACGCTCCTCCAAGAATGGTTTTGCCCTGAGTGGCATTGTTGTCGAACGTGTGTTGTTCCCTTGAATAGAGTCAGGAAATTTGGCCAACTCCCGTTATTCTTGACTTTGTGTACCCATTGTTGAAGTTTGTACATTGTTTATCCTTGACTATTTTGCTTCATAGTACCTTGATAGTTGTTATCATTGGGTTTGACGTATGCGTGACTGCTGTATAAAGAGTCAGAGAAGTCAAGAAGACGAAATAATACCTATAGCTCAACCATTGTCCTCTGGGCTTCGAGCCATCAGGATCACAGACACGGCTTTTTAGAGGATGGAACAGCATTTACTGCGTGAAAGGAATTTTACAACAGCCGCTGCCAAGCGATAGCAACCACAGTGTCGTCAGGCGAGATTTGAGTATTTGTCCGCTTTTGGCAAGCGTTGACTTTTAAAACGCGCAAATAATTTTTGGACACCTTAGATAGGCATGATGTTTTTAAACGCAAATTCCGCCTGGAAACGGAAAATCCACTTATGCATCCTTGCAACTCAGGTAAAGGCAGCTATGAGGGATTACATTGTCCTCAAAAAGGCAGATTCAGTTTTAAAAACTCTGTCTTTGTTAATTTGCGGCTTTTTGTGGCACATTAGTTTTAAATAAATAGCAAATACGGATATCGACTAGATTGATGTTCGATTGTGGACTCCATCAACAGCCAGGTGTTCGTTGACATTTTGAAAGGCGTCTTCAGCAAAAACTGTGTTCCAACGCCAAATGGACATAATCACTTTACACGTTAGTGCTCCTTTTAATCGCTCGAAAGCGGCGAATCGGAAAACGCTTGCAACTATACCCAAACTTCCTTGAAAACAGTCAACCTCTTACACGCGGTCTCTCACCCATTTGTAAAGCTGCCTGGCAACTGAATCGTAATTTTAAGGAAAATATTGTATTCAGACGATGAATTGGCGAACATACGTTTTTTTCGATAATTCTCATCAGGCCTTTACATTTATAGGGTAATTAAGTAAATGGACTATGCTGGTTAGTAGAAAAAAAAGGAAGGACGGTTGTCAGGGGAGGTGGAATGGGGGGGGGGTCAAAACGGGGTCAACATTTGATCCGCGTTAGGGGGAGCTGGGAGTCGGTTGAGGTGTTAAGCCGCTGGATGTTGGATTAGCAGCTTTTGACCATGGTGACTGTGGTGCCGCAACGAAATTCTTTTGGGCGAAAAGGATGGGTCGGCGTAGCCTGATTGCGGCCACTTCTGCCGTAGCCAAGAGACGCTGTCCATGAAATTTTGAGTAGCTTGAGGGTACCTTGTAGATAACTCGGAAGGCCTCTTTGGCATCCACGCGATGGTGAGAGTCTACCAGATGCGCTAGAATAGAACTGTTAACACCCTTTAGTTGACCCTTTCCTAACCATGCTGGGATGTGTTCTCGGACTATTTTGGACAAACACCGACTCATGCGACCAATGTATCCCGCCCCACAGGAACAGGTAAATGAATATCTGCACATGGATGTGGTCTGGGCTGGCAGTTTGTCCTTGATCTCTCCGTATAGGATGGGAGCGATCGAGAAGAGTACGTGGGCGTTGGCTTAACACCTCAACCGACTACCATCTCCCCCTAACGCGGATCAAATGTTGACCCCGTTTTGACCCCCCATTCCCCCTCCTCTGACAACCATCCTTCCTTTTTCTACTAACCCGCATAGTCCATTTACTTAATTACCCTATAAATGCAAAGACCTGATGAGAATTATCGAAAACAAACGTATGTTCGCCAATTCATCTTCTGAATTTTTCAAAGGGAATTTTCGCAAAAAAAATCTTGTACCTATCAGACGGAAATAAGAAGCATTCCATGCTAAACAATATGGCGAAAGTAGTTTAATTAGTGCACCTTACCCCTGGTCCCAGAATTTAGTCCTATGGAAACGGTGGCTATATGGGTGTCATGGGTGCGGATATATGTAGGATAGACAAGGAAGAAAATTTGTAGAGGCCAGTGTCAAGTGAGAAAATGCAGTTTAATTTGTTTCCTGCGGCCGCTGAAAGTTATTCGATATGTAAATTAACGGTGCACGCGGTGCTTCAAGCCACGGACTAGACTAATCCGACTCCAGAACGGTAAGTTAGACCTCAGGTAAGATGAGGTAGATGACCTCCTAACTACCATTATTATTTGTTCAGGAATATCAAGAAACTTGCATTTTGATGATCAGTTTTTTCCGGAATACGTTGAACAATAATACAGATTAGGAAAAACCTACGGATATAAATCAACAGCATTATTAAATACAATAAAATAAGAATGAATATAACAGTTATTTAAGTATGTTCCCCTTCCTATCCTAATACCCCACTCATAAAACCTCTATAACCACCGTTTCCGTAGGACAAAATGTTGGGAATAGGGATATATGAGATGCAATACTTAAACTACTGTTGCCAATAATATTACTGAACAAACGAATGTAGGTTATTTATCCCCAGGTCTGCCAGCTTATGCTGATTTAAATGCAAACAGCCTGTCAATAAACAAAAAACTATCAACTCGTTATTAAAATTAATCATTTTCCCGTTTTCAGGCACCCTAAGAAATAGCTTCACTAACGCCCGTCTAATACAGTCATTTTCTGAAACAATATTTTTTTCAGTAAAAGTAACAGCTTTTATATTAGTCATTATTAATTTATAAACCAAACTATACACTCTGCTTAACAAGGGCCGTATCTTTGCTGTTATAAGCTTTGGAGAAGTAGCGTGACAAGGATTTTCTTTTGTAAATCGGTTGGACTTGCAACTGAGGGTCTACAGCCACGCAGATGAGTGTGTCGCCATTGGCAATGAGAAATCTTGTTTTCACTGACGTAAAGGAACAAGAGAATGACTGCGCTAGTCGACAGCCAGTGGTAATCAATCACTATATTTGGCCGGAGGGTGTTCCGTTTTGACGTATGCTCATCGCACGGTTTTGCAACCCCTCTAGCATAATTCTGAGACAATATGTCTAGACCATACACAGCCGCTTGAGCTTCAAGTAACTAATCCTATTGACCTAAGAGGATTATCTGCGCTTCTCGTATAAACTCCTGTAAATTGCCTAAATATGTCGTTTACTCACCAGTGAGCCGTGAGTAACGGTCGACGCGAGTCCAAAACCACATAAAGGCTGCGGTAATGAAGGAAATCACAGGGTTCGAACCGACGCCTCTAGTTCGATCAAGTTGATATGAATGCCGGTTTTTTGCGTCACTGTTACAAAAGCCTGCGGGGTATTTATTCAGTCTGCGCCACAAGCAGGCGTCAGGGGCCAATCAGCTTTGAGGAAAAATCGATAGCCACGGCACGCTCTTATGACAGCCGCGTGGAGGTGCACTCGGGTGCCTATCTGTAAGATGAGTAATCGTGGGAACCGGCGCATTCCCAACAAAATGGGCACGCGAGCAATTAACAGTTGTTATTACAGCCTGTTTCTCGTCTTGCTTTTTTCAGGTAAAACAAATCCGGCAGTTCAAATGGCACGCCGTTAGCCTTTCGAAGGGTGCTTAAGGCTGCCGCCGTAGCTTTTGACGGTTACACTCGTAGAGGTCACGACGACAGGGCACAGGAACTCAATATTCAGAATGGTCGAGAAAACGCGAGGCACAGGTAATTGAATAGAAGACAGTAAAGCGTTCTCTGGGACCGTTGGTTTATTTCTCCGATATCTCGAAATCTAACGCAAGCCCATTGTCAAGGAATTAAAAAATGTGCAGCTCATTGCATACTAAACTCAGCTCTGCCGGGATTGACCTTGACCTCTGCCCTTTATCTGTTCGTGCAACGCAAGATGAGCTGCAGACAGATCGATATGTCTGTTAACTCAATCTGTGCGTGAATGCCAGGCTTCCTGCAGCAGGTGTGAAGTTCGGTCGTCCGAATGACCTAGTATTCGCACGCGTTCGAAGTCGAAGCAGTGCCTTGGCGTGGATACGTGAGTGGCTACCGAAGAAAGCTTGTCATTCCGTTGCATAGCGAGTTCATGCTGGTGCATTCTCGTGAGGATTCGTTGGCCGCTCTAGGCAACATAACTGGCTTGACCACAAAGACAGTCGATGCAGAACTCAATATTCTGCCGGGACTGCCTCCTCAGCACTCTGCCTCAACAAAGATCACCTGCGAAATTCTGTTTGCCTGATTGGCGAACCTTGCTCACTGCACAGGGCGAGCGCATCCTACAAGGTACCGAAACGGGTCTACGGGAGCTCTGCAAGCTACGCTATTTAGAAGACGAATGTTAGAGGAGCCAAACACGTCACCCAGACGTCAGACAGCACGAGGTCACGTGAGGCCAACCCGACACCTACACAACGGTCGAGGTTGTCTGACCATTGAAGGGCCAACTAGACTAGGACAAAGAAGTCAGGCAGCCACTGCTGCCGGAGCCGAGCCTACAATGAGGTCACGCCTAAGACAGACGCACAGGCGCGCGCTAACAGAATGCGCACGACCACTTCGAGAGCCAATGGGGAGCAATGACGACTGCCCCTTAAATAGCCAGGCTGCCAGCAGAACGGAACTCTGCTGTAGGACTAGCTGCCGACTAGGCGAGACTCCTGAAGCGAGACCGACCACAGAAGACAACTGCTGTACACAAGGACCAGAGTTAATGTACTAGTACAAGTAACAGTAAAGTACTAGTTGGTATCCCATACTGTCTTCTGTTCTTAACACGCACTGGGGGGACATAACCGGTGTTGACACAGGAACACACGCGGTTACAACAATGAAGGATTAGAAGGGGAATCAGAATTGTGCAAGCGGCCGAAAAGAGTGCAAACAGAAACCTCAAGTGGTTGAAGGGAAATGCTACCGCTTTGGGGGCAATAAATCCAATCGCAGACCAGACTAAAAAGGCACCTACATTTACTGCATGACTCCCCTAGAAACTAATAGATGCCAGTAAGAGATTTCTTAAGCTGAGGAATCACATACGACTCGGAGGACCGTATATGCACGCAAGACCAGCCAGTATGCGTGAATTCAGAAGTCGAAAGAGAGAGAGAGAGCAGTAGTAGTCAAGTTGTACAAAGAAATACACAGAGAGCCAATCGAAACTAATCAAAAAAGTATAGGTTAAATCAATCGGTATCACCAAAAGAACCCGTAAAAGAACCAACTGCTTAACGCAGACACAAGTGCGAAAACCACAGAAGAGCATGGGAGCGGGGAGGGGAGGGGAAGAGGTTAAAGATGAGGGAGGGAGTGGTTGCAAGTATCACTTAGAAGGCGGTGGGAGCAGTTGGGGCGAGGAGTCCCTCCGACCCGGGGTCATCACAGGTGTGTTTGCCGGAGTGCTTGGCAGCTTAGGCTGCAGAAGACGGCCGTAGAGGTGGAGCAACTGACGCAGGCCTGGAAAGACGTGGCTGTTGTCGGACACGAAAACGCAGTCCACAATGAGGGGATAGAGATCGATCACAGCTTGCCAGGTCGTCGTGTCGACTGGAATAGTAGTAGAAGTAGCGGCGAAATTAAAAGAACAGAGAAGTGAAGAGCAACAGCTTGCATTGAGACAACTACCTACGGTTGCATATGCTACAGAGCTTGTCGCAAATAACAGTTAGATAACATTAAAATAACAATCGCAAGGGGAACTGATATTGCTTAGCTGAGCATATATAGACGTCGAGATGAGAGGGGCATAGTCAGGCGTTTTTGCGTGCATACTGCAGCACGGCTGATTTCTTTACCTCCGTGGTTCACATACTTTGAAGGGCTTTTCGAGTTGAGTCGTCATTTTTCCTGCCTCTATTCGAATATATAATTTATCAGATACGAATGTCGGTCGGCCTACTTCACCCATTATAAACCGATGTTTACCCCTCTTTGTTTATTTGAAGTAGGATGAAGTCATGAGTGCACGAGGCCAGTACGCTAGTGCCGTTTTCAAAACAGTCCAATTTGGCCTATATTTGACGACTATTTCATGGAGATTTATCCACGATGTCGAAAACTGCAGACATTGGCGATTATGGATTACTTTAGATTCCGGGGTGTTGTGAGTTGGTGCGCCTAATTTTTCACATTTTGAATAGAGGATGTTTTCTGTTGAAAAGTTTGAATGATATTTGCAAAACAAAACGTATCTCTCTGTCTCTATTAACAACATATAAACATGATCTTTTGATGCATGTTATAACGCTTCATGCAGAGACGAACTATATACTATTACGCTATACCAGTTTCAGTTTAGTTATGAACTGACCACCTTGTTGAGCATTCCCAAAAGCTGCTTAGCATACGCAGGCAGTCGTTAAGCTTTGCTAAGAACAAGAAGAAGGAGCGGCATTCACGTAAGTGCTCCATGGGGTTCAAAAGTGCAGCTGGTTCCATCTAACACGTACAAATTAAGCTGGTCTAGTAAGACTGCCTACTATATAAACAACCAAAATAGTTAGCGACACCGCATGACTATTGGCTTTAAGACAGCAACTTTGTGGGAGACTGCTGTGCTGAGTCATTCTGCTTTCCTCTGCCAGGGCTTACACTCATTCCTAATGGGAACCACAGCAGACGCGTCTACGAACCGCGTTCCCACCCGCCCTCCCGGCGGCCAAGGTCTGCTACACCCATCTCCCTACGTTGGATCAACCCCCTCCCCTCAGCCCAACCCGTGTTTTTGATGACGGAGCAGCCCCTCCCAGCCACGCTGTTCCGACTCCTCCTCCTCGCCGCCGGAATTGAGGCCAACCCTGGACCTCTCTGGTACTGCTAGTTCTGCCGAGTCCGTCTGGGCCGCCGCGACTGGTCTGTACGTTGCGGCTCCTGCAATGGTTGGTGCCATCTCCGCTGCAGTGGCCTCACCAAAGCTGCCGATTGGTCGCCCGCCTTCGCATGTCCCAGCTGTCCCGTGCCCCCTCCGGTCGCACGCCTCCAGCCCACCCTGTCCTGAAACCAAATCTTCTGGTCCCCGACCTTGTCTCACCGCCTGGTCTAAAGATCCTCCAGTTCAACGCCAACGGCCTACTTGGCAAGCTTAACCAACTCCTGGCCTTTATGCGTTCGCACAGCATAGCTGTGGCGGCTATCCAAGAGACAAAGTGGTCTAACCCCACTAAGGTCCCGTCCTGTGCCGATTACACGATCGTCCGTCACGACCGCGGCCGCAACAAAGGTGGTGGCTCGGCCTTCCTGGTGGACAAATCCATTGCCCATCACCAGCTGCCCCTGCTTGGTGTCGATCCCACGGAAGTACTGGCGATTTTCCTTAACATTAGTCCGATGCCGCTAATTATCGTGAAATTTTACATACCTCCAAATTCCAGTTGTCCTCCTGGTTTCACCGCCTCTATCGCTCCCTACTTACCTTCTGGAGACAGTTTGGTGCTAGGTGACTTCAACGCCCACCACAACCTATGGTGCTCCAACTTGGTGGCCTATTCCCGGGGAGAAGTCCTGGTCGATGAACTAGAACAATCTTCCTTCGCATTCCTCAACGAGGACAACCCAACGCGGCTCCCACCCAAAGGTGCCCCCAGCTCTCCCGATGTCTCCCTTGCCAGTCTCAGCCTGGTAGCCTCCACCACCTGGAGCACGGAAATCAGCCTAGGGAGCGATCAACTCCCTATAGTGCTCGAATTGGCCACCTCTCCCGACCGTATCAAGGCTCCAAACAGGCACTTTATCAACTTCAAGACAGCTGACTGGGCAGCGTTCACCGCCAAATGCGAAGCGGAAACCGATCAGCTACCGCCCCCCACCTGTGTCCACACGGCGGAGCGGGCCGTTTGTCACCTGCTTCTGGCAACAGCAGGCCACCATAAACCAAACGGTCGCATTCCCATACTCCGCCCAAACTACCCACGCGAAGCATCCCGACTGGAACGAGAGCGAGACGAGATCCGAGCGCGAGATGCAACTGACCCGCGCGTCGGCGAACACAACGGCTTGATTACCAAGACCGTCAATGACGACAAACGGGAACGTTGACGTGAAAGAATTGCAGATTGTAATTTCCGCGGCAACTCAGCTGCCACTTGGAAACTTTTACGCAATCCGACCAAGCCCCGGGCTGACACACCTAACCAGTCTATTAGCTCCAGGGACGGAAAATTCATTTCCAACAACGGTACGATCATCACGAAGATGAACAAGCTGTTCTCGCCCCGCTCGACGCCCAGTCCCAAAAGCCAGCGCGCCCTTCTTCGTCTCCTCCATAAGGCCCCGCCTCCGGACATTTACTTCTCGGCCAATGCTATCCTCACCGCCGTCAGGAAAACGAAAGTCTCGAAAGCCTTAGGACCGGATGGCCTGGCTCCTATCCATTTGTGCCATATCGGCCCCAAGATTGCTGCCTATTTGGCAGCCGTTTTCAACCTTTCGCTGGCCAGTTCAATCATCCCCGATTGCTGGCGCCAGTCCACCATCAATCCTCTGGTCAAAGCGGGCAAGGACCCTAGTCAAGCGACCTCCTATCGCCCTCCTCAGTCCACTGGCGAAAATTTTGGAACGACTTCTCCTACCAATCTTGACGTCTGCAGCGGATCTGTCCAGCCACCAACATGGTTTCAGGTCAGGTCGTTGCACAACAACGGCTCTTACCGAGCTCAGCGACGCCATCCTCGAGGGCTTCAATCAACAGAGGCCCACTTCGCGGACCGTGGCTGTTTCATTTGACCTGTCACGAGCCTTTGACTGCGTCCGCCACGATCAGCTCCTGCAGGACTTGGTCTCCCTGAACGTCCCGACTGGCATGGTCCGATGGTTGGCGGCTTACATCCGTGGCCGCCACGATCGTGTCCTTTTCCGCGGCACTCTCTCCAAGCTCCGTAAGCAGACCTGCAGTGTTCCTCAAGGCTCTGTGCTCAGCCCAACGCTTTTAAAAATTTACATGCGAGAAATCCCACTCCCTGCAGCACCCACCAAAGTGCTATCATTCGCGGATGGTGTCACCTTCTTCTGCCAGCACCATAACATTGATCAGACTGCACAGGTCCTCTCGGAATTCATCCCTAATATTGTGGACTTCCTCACTCAGCTCGGAATGTCGATCTCGGCAGCCAAGTCATTCATCACTGTTTTCACGCTGGATCCGAAGGAGTTCAATCGTCACCCGGATATCATCGTCAACGGTGAGGCTTTACCGCTGGTCCGTAAGCCCAAGCTCCTCGACGTCCGTTTAAATCCGCTCTTCACGTTCACAGACCATGCGAGGGATGTCGCAAGCAAAATGAGCCGGTGCACCAAGGTCCTAAAGGCTCTCACGGGCACTTCCTGGGGCTGCTCGAAAGAGATGCTGACGACCACACTCAATGCAATGGCCAAGCCGCATCTCACCTATGCGGCAGCAATCTGGTCTCCCACAATCAGCTCCTCTAGCCTCCGCCGCCTTCAGTCAGCACAGAACGGTGCCCTCCGCACGATCACGGGCTACTATAAATGTCCCCCATCGATCACCTTCATGCAGAGGCTTCTGTCATGCCGGTCGCCGCGCACAACAAACACCTCGGCCAGCAGTTCTGGTGGACCTGTTCACAACCTGGCCATCCGAACCACCATCGTTGCAACGCTCCCGAGCCTAGCCGTAACGTTCGGACGTCTATCCAAGGTCTCCACCTCGCCTCGTCTCTCTCGGATCTACCCGTTGATGGCTCTGCCATCAGGGCAGGCTACCACCGCCTTCACCAGAGAGCCGTTGTGGACGCTATATCCAGCTACCATCCCCCGGTCCTTCTGGGTGGCTATCCACCTTCGATTGCCGCCTCGGAACGTCATCTCCCACGGGTGACTCGCTGTACCCTGGCACAGCTTCGCAGTAGCATCTGCATGCTCCTTCGCCGGTACCAACACCGGCTGGACCCGTCTATACCCAACTGCTGTCCCGACTGCGGCGTCTCGCCGCATGACTGCCCTCACCTCTTCGCCTGCAGTTCCCGGCCAGGCACCCTACTTACCCCCGAGGACCTTTGGCTCAAGCCGGCCGAGGTTGCGGCCTTTCTTCGTCTCCCAACTGCACCCAGTTTGGACTCCGGCGGGAAGCCTGATCCAACATGGGCTACGTACCAACCAACCAACCCATTTCTAATCATCTACTCTGTGCGTTATCGACCTTTCCCACGTTATCGATCCACTTGCCGCTTCATACGTGCGTACGCTGAAAAGTAATCGATACTACAGCCTCATCTAATTGACGGCTGCCGAATGATTACTCATCCCACAGACAAAACTTGACACATCCTCACTTTTGCACCTAAGCGGTTGGTTTTTTTACAGGGCGCTTGCTTGTGCTCATTCCATCTTCCCAGACTTGTGATTTGAGGGATCCTTCTGCCGTCAACACAAAAACTTGCGACAACTTAACTTACAGAGGATAGTAATAAGAATGAAATAAATAAACAAATTAAACTTCGATTATTGGGGGGGAGGTACGATGAGCTGGGTCAGGTCTCGAAGTGGCTTTCCACGATAGCACGTTTTACTCCCCACCAAGGGGCCACTCTACCTAACGCACAAGTCCTCGAGAGAGAGAGAGATAGAGACAGAGAGAGAGGGGGGGAGATGGGAGGAACGTATGGCAGACTGGAGCCAGAGTACTTGACTTTTATGAGATAAGAGATCAGGGGCTGACAGAAGTGTGGCAAAGAAAGTCATAGAAATGGGCGTTTTGCTATGAGACTCGGTAATGGGGTTGACGCATGAGGTGGAGGTCGTAAATGCAGGGCTGACGCCGGATGAAGAAGAGAATTGCAGATAAGAGAGGGGAATTTACGAGATGTGGGCTTCAGCCAGTCATCGGGAAACCCCATAAAAGTGTCAGTGCAACAGCTATTCCTGCAGTCCTCGATCATAACATCGTTGACTTACTGTAAGCTAAGGTCGAAAAGGCATACAAAAAATACAGCGTAATGCAGGCGAACCCCTGCATAAACACACACACAGAAAGGACTTACTGCTGTCGGTGGGCGAGGCTGCCATGAAATTGGTGAGTATGAGGGTTAACGCCTGGAACACAAAGTTCACTTCGGAGAGATTTGCGCTAGGCGGCCGATAACGATAGGCAGAAAAAGAAGAAGTCCATAATTAGCAGCACTGTTACACCACAGTACAAAAGGGCAAAATGCAGAAAGTAAAGCTATTATTAGAGAGAGAGAGAGGGAGGGAGAGAGAGGTTGCACTGTCAATACAGTGTCTCTTCATTGACGACCATATATAGCCAAAAAACGGTAGGGATGACTTGTATGCTTATACGCAAGACACGAGAACGAAAATCAATCTTAAAACAGGCGAACATTTGCGAGATTCGAAGAAGATTAAGGTTTTGGTTAGCATTAAGCTGGGGAGAGGGGAATATTTACTGTTCCTGTTCCTTAACGCAAAGCCACCTGTAGTAATTTGAGGGGGGGGGGCTGTTCCTACTCTGCTTATCTATATAAGCAGTTCTGACTACCAAAACTCTCCCAGTAATACAAGGTACGCTGTGACCGTCAGAGGAAATCGTCTATAACTATAACAAAACAACTTCTGCAAGGCTGCTCATAAAATGTCAAATGACAGCCCATCAGTAATGAAGAACAGTAGGGTAAGTGGATATTTGCCTGAAGAGCATCGTAGAATTTAGTACGAATTGTAAACAAAAGAGGGAGAAACACACAAGGGAAAACAATTGTGGAAATTTCTGCAGCCAGATAAGAGCTAAAAAGATATTTGGCGATATGCTAAGGTCACTGGCATCTTTAGTAAAGAACGCAAGTGTGTCCGTGTACTTCAACTGGCATTAATAATAATCAATCAATAATATAACCAGCACAGAAAATCGGTAGAACAATTGCAAAAATAAACTTAACCAACATTAAACGCAGGCGTCTGTTCGTACAAATGAGTCGTGGAAATGGGGGGGGGGGGGAGGGAAGGTGGTCGATAAGACCGCTATCAGGTTGATGAAGCCAGCATTGTGTGCACAAAAGAACTTCCTATCAGCCCGCAGCTGGCGTGGCCAACAGTCACCTAGCCGCATGCACTCATCCGCGTTCTATTTGTCTCCCTTCCCTCACATGCAAACCCTTCCCATATAAATGTATTGGCCTGACAAGAATTGATCGAAAGCGTACGTACGTGCGCCAAATAATTTTCTGAATTTTCTTCACAAGCTTGTTCAAACGGACATAATAAGACCTGGTCAGAGTGTATTTAGTGAAGGTTTAAAGGGCTCACCAGAGTCACTTCGGGCAGAGATACCATAAATAATTACCAGTCTATAAATGGGCCCATAGAAAGCTTGAGGGTGGATAACAGTACTCAACATGCATTGACAAATTAGAAGTAAACAGGGGGCTGTGACAGAGCTAAATAGTTCATTGGACACGGTTGTAAAAAACTCACCAGTCTCTGTGGAATTCAAACCTACGACAACACAGGGAAGGCTATAGTACAACAAACACCCTAACGATGTGAGTTACGACGTCCCAAACGGGAGGCGTGAGTTTTCTTACAAATGAGTTAATTTATCCACCCAGGCTACTGCAACGCACGGAATGCATTAATTCTGATACATTAAGCTGACTGCCTAGGCAATTAACTTAGAATCACCCCAGGCGAAATTAATTAATAGGAGTGTTGGTAGTTTTAAATACCTCGTTTGGCCGAGTTTTTAAAAAACAGGGCAGACTCGACAGGGAATTAAAATTAACGGAAGTGTCCTCCCTGGCTAACGATGTATCCTGACAATTAAGGATTCGACTGCATCTATCATGAAAAATCGGCAGGGTTTGCCTGTCAGGCGACCTAATGGTAAAATGAGGTTCTCTAAAGTTTTTGGTTTATAGGCTTCCTTTGTTAACCAATAGGAATGGCTATATTAGTCTTCTTCGTCTGTATGCTTTCTTTTTTGTTTTTTTGTCCTTCCCCAACCTCTCACCCACATTTTCCGTTAAGTAACACATTTACAAGGGTCTTTAATTTCTTTCTATTTGTGCCCTTTTTCTGCACCCAAAATGCCCCTGGTTTACCCAACCCTTTTAATCATAAAATTCTGTGAGAAACTGGTGGGGGGAAACTTTATTTCAGGGGGCCTCAGAAGAAAGCTTTACCGAAAATTCTGTTTCATAGGATTGTGGGGGAATTACAAATAACCGCATTTGAATGAACATAATGTAGCGAAAAGAAAATCTGATACATGCTTATGTGTGTACGAAGAAATAATACTAGAATATTAATTCCTTCGTAGCCTTAGAAAAAATGTACTTCTGCCGGCGACGAAAGGTTCTACGACCCTAATAACGAAACCAATCGATAGGAAGGCATGCAATAAGGGAAGGGTGGCAATGAGGGTGGGTTTGATTTGTTAGGAGGGACCAAACAGCTACCATACAAGCAGCAGCCGCGTTCACAGTAGGCTATCGATCGGCCTACACGCGGGCGACGCATCGAGCCAGACAATCAATCAATAATTTTAAAGTTCAAGCTACATTCAGTCATTGAATCACCAGCCAATCACAGAGGCGTCTACGTCAGGAGAGAAGCTGATTGGCTCGATGGACATCATGTTACACGTGTTTGTTATCCCAAATATACTGTACCACTTACACTAAAAGACTTCTGCTGTTGCACACTTCTTGTCGTGTTCTTCCTTGAAGGACTCACAGAAGGCGTTATTGAGCGGTGATATCTCGACCCGGACATACATTACAACACGATTAAAGGACGGTAACACGTTGGCAATGAAGAGACACTTAGATGCCTCCCCTCAGCCGCCATCCCTCAAATGAGTTGGTTTTTAGCCCTGAATTAGACCGTATACTAGGCCTACGTAGACGTCAACCTTACCTCACCCATTGTCTTCGTTTGGGTTTGCAACCGGTGCCAGGTTAATAGGATAGCACAAGCGTTTGTTTGCCTTATCAACCAATGATGCAGACAATATGTGCTCACAGAAACAGTTGGTAGCATTTATCCACGAGGGGAAAAGAAAACAGTCAACTATGAAATTTGTAAAGTACGAAAAGCAAAACAGCCCATTCAGGATTTCCGAGGAGTGGGAAGTCAATACCAGGGCAGGCAGGAAGAGCAGAATTAAATGTTTGCATTCCCAAATGTCCCCTTAATCAGTGCGACTCCATTTGGGTGGGGAGGCAAGTTTCGGGCGTCCAATTCCTGACTAAAGCCAGCGTCTTTCAAACATCGAGTGAAGTAAAAAAGGCCTAAGCATAATCGTAAAGCGAAATAAACTCAGAATCAACAACAATAAATTCCAACTTCAGGATGAACTAAAAACGCAGCAGCACTACGCCCAAGGAACCGTCAGCCTGAAGGCTCACGCGTTCAAACAGTCCTAGTCACGGGGGTGACATCATTCGGAACGACAATTTTCAACACAAACACACACACACACAGACACTGCCGACTCTACATTCAATGCATGCATGAGTACACAAGTGGCTTTTTTGTCCGCGCGCGCTGGTGCCGACAGCGAAAAAATACCCCGTTTCGGTGGCAGACGCGGTAACAAAGTGGCGTGTTTTCTTTGCGCACGCACGGCTTCCAGGACGCGCGATACCACAGACCAACACGACCAAATACGTACGTGGCCGCGAAACAGCTGCGCAAGGCGGTCCTTCGGCGGCCGGCAGAGCCGTGTCAGTAAGAGTGTGCCGCGCATAACAACGGCAAAACATGGATAGGTCCGAAGACGGAGCCACTCTCTCCGTGGGTGGATTGGCAGGGGCGGGGAGGTGTGGGTTCACATAGCTGAAGCACAGCTGTTAGAGTGCAGCTGTCGACACAGCTTCATTTTAGCACCTGAAATGACTTGCCTATAACTAGTGCAAACACCGGTTCATGCGATAGGTCCTGTAGAGAGGCCAAAGGGCTGAACAGCTACAGAATCCCCGAGCATTAACTCATTAGGATCATACACAAAACAAACAAAAGAGATCTCAATACCCTCCGGATGTCTGCACTAGGAGACTGGTGCCGCGCTGACTGACGCTGTCGCTGGGAGGCCGATGCACTTTTTGAAGCAGGAGAAGCCCACTAAACCGTCGGCAGCACCGGTCTCGCCTGGGGCCATTCCTATCTGTTGGATTGTAAGTCACGCAGGTGGTAGATGAACAGGTTGGCGTCGTTTATCAAGCGCTATGTCGCGACTGTTTTTGCTACTTTACAGGGCGACCAGGCGACGACTTAGCTCGCGAATAACTGAGCACAAAAGGGCAGTGCGAAAAGGCGACCCACTGTCCCAGATCGCTACATACCAGACCGAAAATTCGACTTCACAGGCACGTGGATAATGGCACAAGTCTGGGACGAAGACTACTGAAGGGCTGGAGGCCAGACTCCAACTCCATCAACAGGCATGTGGATATACCGCCCTGCTATTTTGCCCTCCGTTAGCTAGACAAAGAAGCACGGCCAAGTTCGTGTCTAAACACGCACGCTGCCACGTCAAGGACGCACGCCGAGATTATACAGGAGACGACGTGAGCGTGGATTCAACCAATCACTAATGCTACCCCTCCCCCGTCCCCCTATTTACTCGTAAGTGGACTACAAAACATGCCAATGCTTGCTGCTCTCTCATTTTCGTTGACGATGGCCTCCTGTAAGGGGCCGAAAGCTCCAGTGATCGCGCCTTTGCCCTCCTTATTGTAAGTCATGTTCACTGGAGTGTAATGGACTGTCGTGCTGACAAGAGTGCATCGGTATCCCATAGCCATCAAGAGTGAGTTTGGCATCAGGCTGGACAGTGCACGCACGCTTTCGCTCGCGTCACACACGACTTATAAGGCAAAGTCGATAGATAACATCCCAGTCGATTCCGTCAACTTAGAACAGCAGAAAACAAAAAGTAGACCCTTCAGCTAATTCGTTCGGAAAACCTGATAATCTCGATGTGATTTTTGACTCATGACAGTAAGTGCGCAACCTTGGAGCAATCCGGTCCTCTGATTTGAATTCCCAACCGAGGGCACTGACTCGTCAGCTTGTAGATTTTAGGTCGACCATTAACGAAAACTCGTAATGCATCAGAAGTGCTGGACTTCGTAGGTTGTGCGATGACTTGGTTCGAATGTGAACAAGCCGAGGCTCCGATCGGGGCACAGTAGCTCAGGGGGTCGCCAAATCAGTCGGTTTGTTCATAAACGCTGGGAAGACCAACGTGTTTTCATACTGCATCCCTACACAAGAGAAGGCGCCTCTCGAGATTAGTGGCTGTCAACTTGAAGGAGTCGACGGTTTCAAATACCTCGGAGCGAGGTTGCTGCCGAATGGACAGAGTGAAGATTACATTATTTCCCGAATTGACGCAGCAAGATGAGTCTTCTTAAGCCTTTGGAAATACCTATGGACCCGACGCGATAGCTCGATTTCCACAAAGATCCGCGTGCACTGTGCATCTGTGCGGTCTGTTTTCCTATACGGATGCGAATGTTGGGCTATGTGCGTGGAACATGAACGGAAGCTGGACGTCTTTGACCACTACTGTCTCAGGAGCATCCTTCGAGTGAAGTACACCGACTTCGTCTGAAATGAGACAGTCCACACTCGCTGTGACAAAATCCAGAGGATAGCCCAGGCCATTCAGGAAAGACGACTGAGGTGGTTTGGACACGTTCTTTGTCGTCGACATCAGTAGCTCAGTGCTACTGCCCTTACCTAATTGGAAACGTCGAAGAGAGAGTCAAATCAAAACGTGGCTCGATTCAGTCCGTCAGGACAAGGGGATGTTTCTTGGACCTTCGGTATTCGGTCGCCGGCGCTAGAGAAGAGCCTGGGTAGAGCTCTCAAGATCCTCTGCCGCCAATCGTCATGCAGGAAGAGGCACCTTCCGTGACATCATCGAGGCCGGCTGGATCAGGCATGATCACAGTCGTAACAAGTAAGTAAGTAATTACAGTAGCTCAGATGGTTAGAGTACGGGTAGTACTAAAGTCGAACGGATTCAAAAGCCATCGCGGATTTAACAGTTGGGAGAGTTGAACGCCATGCAACTTTTGAGTTTGCGTAAACCCCATTAAAAATGCCAAAGGATAAATTGACGAGCATACGTTTGCTTTCGATAAATTCTCTTCGGACCTGTACATTATACGGTAATTAAATAAATAAACTATAAGGGTAGGTAGCAAAAAGGAGTGCGTCTGCGAGGGTGGTTGGGGGTGGGGGGAGGGATTCAGGTCAGTGTCTGTGGGGACCGGCGGCTGAAACAGGTGATGAGTCGGCTTAGCGACCCCGCACTCCCACCCCCAGAACAACCGCACTACCCTTTTCTACCAACCCGCATGATTGTACTTAGTTAATTACCATGTAAATGTGCAGGCCTGAAGAGAATTTATCGAAAGCAAATGTATGCTCGCCAATTTAGCGTTGTAAACAGCATTTTCATACCAGTAGGAAAGAAATATGAAAAAAACCAGTCAAGGAAATAGATGGGCCTTCCGAAGGCGAAAAAGAAACCGCACGAACAGCGTTGTAAACAACCAACACCCAAAAAGTGAAGTACCGAGGAAGCGGGCATTTTCCGGCAAACTGGACAGCTCGACCGAACTGCTGAAGGATGAAAGTGCAGCGTTGGATGACGTCGCGGACGGCCAGTCTGCAGAGCTTCACATGGGCCGAGGGCTCCTCGCGCGAGGCCCACAGCAACTTGTCGAAGGGCTTTTTGTTCTCCGAAGGAAGGCTGACGCCATTGAAGAAAGCAAAACGCAGGAGACTTTCAAAGCAGAGTTTCATGAAGGTCTCTCGACACGAAAATGGTCGGAGATCATCCGACGCGGACATACGACCCACAACCTGGACCGCAACATCGGGGCCTCTGGAGACCAGGTTTACTCCATTGGCACCGTCGCCATGTAGGGAGGAACGAGGTCTGTGGACTGAGGGCAGTCTGCACTCAGCCTCCGGAGGCGTGGAAAGCGAGAGGATAGAAGAGTCGCAGGCTCCGCCATTGCCAACGGAGGCTTGGATCGAGCCAAGACCCAGTAGACCCACCAACTGTTCGATAAACTTCACAGGAAGGGCCGCTGGATTTGAGAGGAACTGATCACAGATCAGGTTTACGAACTACAAGGAGATGCAGTTAAAAAAAGATAGATCCTGTCCAAGCCGCCCTTCATAGAAAATCAGAGACACGTGGTGGGGGGATCAAGTCTGGTAAAAAGTATCAGAGTTATTTCGGCAGTTGAAAAAGACAGAAACTGTGCGCAGAAGATGACAGGAAAAACTCGAGTCGTATGTGTTGAAAAATTTGCCAGGAACCCGCTCTTATAATATCTGAAAGGAAGCCGACCAATCCCATTAATCATATGTCAACAGTTTGGGAGAGGTGCAGTTACTGGCCACCCGTTTGCACGAAGCAGGCACCTCACACGTATGCGGGGAAGCGCGCGCTGCGGCTCTCTCAACCGCAGCGTCCAATCCGCGTATTAGATGACTGATCAGTTCGGACAGTGGACCGGATAGAGAGAGAGAGAGAGGATGAGTTCCATTATCTGCGCCTCCACCCCACTGGAAACAATCGGACCCGCTGGAATCTGTCACATTGCACGAAATCGGGGTAACTCGCTCCGCCTTTCAGGACGGCGAGTCAAGTTGTAATGGCTGCTTCATAATATGACCCTTATGAAATGGTGAATAAGTTGGGATCCCAGGCGCTCCCCCCATCCTTGTTATTCTAGTGAACGGCGTGCGTGGAAAGCACGGACGGCTTTTTTAGCTTTGTAAGTCACTAAACCACCTTCGGTCTTAATGATAGTCCTGAAGCAAGAAGAAGAAGAGCGATTAATGCTACGAAAGTTTACTATATGAAAAATAAAAAGTGGAAACCTAATTGGGGTCCCAAAAATTGTTTAAATAATCGAATCGCACGAGTCGGCGCTTATCCAAAAGAATACGGGAGCAACTCCCGGCATGGCTGACCAAAGGTGAAGCATCAACAGCACAATCCTTGCCCATATGGTTGACTCTGGACATTGTATAGACCCCAACGACGTCTTGGGGCTATTTAAAAGGTGCCGCCAATTTACCCAAAGTTCTTGGGTCAATGTGTGTTAACAACAACAGAAGCGACACGATCCGGGTGAAGAAGCCGGTTTTTTGCGCGCAAAAGAACTTCCGACAAGCCCCGAGCTTGGCATGGCCAATGGTTACATAACTGCCTGCGTCTTTCCACGCCTTCTTCCCCTTCCACCCTCCGCCCTGTCCGGATTCAAGAAACCCTCATCGCCTCGCAACCAGCCGAGTGCTACCAACCCCACCCCCTCCCCTATCCCCATAACTAATTTGCCTGTGATGATGAACATAATTGCCAGCATGTTACTTTTTACCCCCTTTCTATATACAAATAGTGGCCCGAGGAGAATTTATCGAAAGCTAGATACTCTTCTGAATTCCTTGATGACAATTGTTGCAACTTTAAATTATCGAAGGCTTCCACCACAAATTGCGCGCTATAAATATAGGCAGACATTTTCTTACATTTCTTATTTCCTCAGAGTTTATAGGGTTTCTCAATATTTCTTAAACATTAGTGGTTAGGAGGTAGTCTATTTCAATTTACCTGGGGTTAAACTTAGAGTTCCGGCGTTAGATTATTATATTTAAATTTAAATGCACAACAACGTAACGTTAGTTTATTTTATTTGGTTTATTTAACATATCTATACTTAAGTTCAGTTTTCGGTTCAATATTATGCTAACTGTTTCTATTTATATTTTACTTTAAGATTATTTTTAGTTATGTGAGTTTAGTTTAGCTAAATGTATTTTTCGTTGATTTAATCAATTTTAATTTAAATATTTCCCAAAATTTGCACAATTGCACATTTTAATTATAACGCACTTTTTGTTGACAAGCATTACATATTTAAATAATCATTCCTGTTTATTCCTCCTTTAATTAATTTTGTTTTTTTACCTATATTGCCTTTCCTCTGTATTGACCAAACTGTATCCTCTTTATTACACCCTGTTATGTATTACAGAAGGATGGGACTTTTGCGCGCTGATCTGTGACCCCAACTCGGTTTCTACCAGAGAAAATAATAATTCACACACAGGTCCCCGATCCTGTGTCCATCACGGTTGGGGCCGCTGAAAACGAAAGTCAAACTGAACTGTATGAAAAGCAGATACTGTCCCTTTGACCGACCCTTGGCATGAAATAACTTCCCGAATGAAGGGATCTTCCCAATCGAACGAGAGGCCCTTCAGCGAGCCACGTGCGACATTTTCATGATCGCTGTTCACATCGTGCCATGCCGGCTATAGAAGGAGGTTACTTCAAGTATCTGCAGCAAAAGACGCCTAAACTGTAACATCTGTTTGTTTAGCTTCAGCGAACAAACGATCGATAATGCTTATCAATAGTACGGCGAGTCGCTCAAACGAACACGTGCAGTTAATTTGCACGACAACCGAAAATATTATGCAAAGTAAAAGAGAGTCAAGTCAAATCGAAAGCGAGGCTTTTTTCGAATAAAACCTTCCATGGGGCCCATTTTAGAAACCTCGAGCGATCATCGATACTCTTTATCAACCCGTCCCACCGAGAACGCCAACTTAGTGAAGTCAGTTTTCAAGCAGGACATGAAAGGGAATCTGTTATGGAGACGAAAAGCGCATGCCAGGTGAGCCATGGTCGCAGGCCGGCCACGCGCGCCGGCACACGTGACGCCCGCGCACACATACACTGCAGAAACGTCTCGCAGCGTGAGGAACCACGAGTCAGCATGCAAGCCAGAACCCCCCTCGCATGCGATTGGTCAGGATTAGTCTAGGAGGGCCAAAGCGTTATAATAGGCTGTAGTGGACACGCTGATACATTTCGTTGTCTCAGTACCGTCCTGGATAAGGGCTTGCTATCAGAAACGTTCTCTTGGTTTCTTCTGCCTATTAGTCGGGTTCGAACTACTGGACTATAACGACTGGCGACGCAGAAAAATCTGGGCTACAACAGAATGCATACTGGGGTGAGGGGGGGGGCGGTAAATGCTATGAAAACGACGGAAAAAACTTTGAAGTACAAAGTTAAGCAATGAGGTCACGGCAGGAAACTTAAGAAAGGTAAAAAAATACAAAAAGTGCCTTCGATTCACAAATCAGATATGAAAATCTTTCGGATGCATAATGCAGGCCATTGTAGCGGAAGGAAGGATGATTCAGGTCCACTGCACTAACCATGGGGGCAGAATAGAATCAAGCCAACTGATAAGAAACAGCGTAAAAGCGAATTACATGCGCAAAACGGCGCAGTTTAAAAAAAGCGGCGTAATGTGACTGGAATTGCTTAAAACAAATTGAATTACAGGCAGCACTGCCCCTGGGAATACTGCCGTGCAGTACTCTTTATATGGAGCGCTTGAGTGCGCTGGGGGGGGGGGGGTGGGTAATCGTTGGAATAAAATGCGGGATATAAAAAGCACAGATTATCCGATTACAAACAGTAGCGCAGCTACTCCTTTTGTGGAAGAAACAACTGAGTAGGCATTCGAACATTTTATCCTTTAGGACAGAAGATCGGTCAGAGAGCATACTACGAGAAGATGAGGGCTAAGAGAGTTGACAGTAGTCGATGTTTTTTAAGAATTATGATACCGGCGGACAGTATTACCGGCAAAGGCAAGCGATACTGAAATGACCATTTCTGGCTCATTAGCCGTTGTCAGCAAGCAATAGCCAGAACCAAGCAGTGGCCCACACGAGCCTCGAACTCGCGACCTTTTTATCACAGTCAAACGCCCTAACCATTGAGCCACAAGCTCGTTGTCCCACCGGTTAAGGGCAGGGGATATTGACACTCATTGATGAACGTTCACCTGACTAAAAACGGAATTCATCAATCCAACTCTCTCTTGTGTCTCGACAGAGGCCCTGGCAGCCATAACAGCTGGAAGTAGGCAAGACAACGAGCTCGTGGCTCAATAGTCAGGGCATTTGACTCGAGACTCGGGTCTGGCCATGCCTGGCTGACGACGGCTAATAAGCCAGAAATAGCCGCTCCAGTCTTCCTAGTCTTTGCCGGCAAGACTATATGGCTATATTACCAGTTTTCACGGCCTCTGTCGAGACCCAAGACAGAGCGGGACAGATGAGTTTCGCTAGTGGTCCGGTTAACGGCCGTCAATGAATTAGGATATTTTTTTTCTGAAGGTGGTCACTGGAAACAGGAAATAAACATAAACACCCTGCACAAACTGGAGGCAAGGATAGCAGAGCGTAACCGTCCATCGTCCCGCTCACAAGCGCACCTGAACATCGCGCAGTCTGAGGAGGATCCGCGCTGCGAGCGAACCAGGGCATACTGACTGATGTGAATAGCTCACAAGCGCAACGAAAATAGTTCCAAGGTAGAAAATCCGGATCGACAGGCCGGCAGGGCGTCGCCGTCCACCGAAATACTTTCTGAACTCGCAATCCAAAGAACAGTTGCATTCCCTTGTTGCTGGCCAGCGAAAGCACGGTCGGAAAACTGCCCCTGATCTATCTAGTTAAATTACCACGCTCTTTTCGACACAAAAATCAACCAATAATAACATTTGTGAATGCACGTTAGGACTCCTATCAGTTTAAGGAATTCACGCGCGGATGACGTTCGTTAACAAATTCAGAAATGTATCAGTTTAGTTTACCGAATATGCGAAAGCCGTCTTTTGGGTCGAATAACATAACTGATAGAAAGAAGGTAGACTGGAATGATTATTTCTGGTTCAGTAGTCGTCATCCCTTAAACATATCCAACCCTGGGTAATTTTTCACACTCGGAAACATGACCTCGGAAGATGCTGGTTAGGGCGTTGGATTTCTAATTAATAGGTCGCGGATTCGATCCTTGTGAATTTCAGGATCTAAGATCATGCATGACTGACTGATGACGGCTAACAAGCCAGAAATAGAAATCCCAGTCACCTTTGTCTCTATCAGTAATGAAACGGTTGTTGCATACATGATAAAGTGAAGTGGGACATAACTGATTTTGCTAGCCAACTTCATAGGCGTATGAATTCGGTAAACGCATAGGAGCAACAAAGCGCATTCCCAGGAACCACACGATGTGCAAAACAAAAAATCCACATCTGACGACATTTCTGGGACTCCGAGCACTAATTACTTAATCGAATGCATCCAATTGAGTGAGCGTGTCATTTGCATCTTTAAAACTTTTCAGGCGGGGTGACGCATTGTCGCAAGTGGCGGCCCACACTTACGAGGATAGTCTCCCACGCCGGCAGCAAGACGGGCAGCGAATTGATAGACGCCTGTGCCGCGGATGAGAATTCAGTCAATCGATCGATCGATCTGGCGCCGGCATACATCGACCTCCGCAAGCATGTCTACACGGCCGACACTGGTGGTTATTGAGCTCCCTCCCTCCCCCCCATATAACGGTTGATTTGCTCCTTCCCCCTAAACTGTTGCTTGTTTTTCGTGGACGCTTTTAGCTCTGACTATGGACTCCCGCAAGAGTACGAAAGCTCAGGACAAAAAACAAATTGTTCCGGCGCTCGACAAGCCTTCTTTTGCATTCATGCAAATACCTGGAACGCGAACGTTTGCATTCATTCGTAAAATTTTTCTTTCCATAGCGAACTCAATCCCACTTCAAAAAAGGGGAGGAGAACGCTCAGACGGACGGATAACCTCTTGAAATCAGCCGGCATACATACAGACCGAGTGCAAAATAAGGAGAGACGTTTTTACAAGTAATCGAATCTCCATACCTTACAGTCCAGAGCTTCGTGCAATTGAAATTCCTCCCCGGAGAGGGTCTCACCAGGTTGGCTGAAAAAAACGAAAAAGCGCAAGCGGGAGGCTAAAAAAAGTGTCCGGATATGAACAAAATAACAAAAAATATGCAGATTTTGCAAAGCAACAAATACAGGAATGACTTTAGGCGACACGACCGAGAAAGTAGTGTAAATCCGACAACAGGCAGAAACACACAAGAGAACACGCATAAGGTTTCGCTTTATTTGGGGATACAACAGGCATCAAAACGCCGGAAGAATTTCTAACATCAGAAAAAAATCGCAAGCCAAAAAGGCGTTCCATACTATTTTCAGGGAATAAGTGGTTTGAACGGGGACGCAGAGATCATGTGATCCGGAAGAGGCCCGACGGTAAGGCCACCATGAAATTCAACAAGTACGGTCGCTGGAACCGACTTTATTTGACGTTTAGAACGCCTCAAATCTTACGCGCTTTCAGATAACCATCAACGATAAGAGAAGAAAATGTTCAATTAAAGATTATGCGAATGAGTCAAGCAGAGGGAATCAAGCTTGGCAAGCCAAATTTTTAGGCCGGGTTGAGAGTTTATCAATGAGGGAATGCGACAATAAAAACAAGGGAATACATAACAGGAAATAAGGCCTTCAGCGCTATTTTGGGTGCACATGATCAAACGAGTTTAAAAAAAGAGACGACATAACGCGAAATCTAAGATAATAGTGTATTTGACGAGACCTGGGCACATCTTCAAGCTCGGTGGGGTTGGCCCTCTCATCGTAGGGGACAGCAGCATGGACCATGGGGCTGGAGGGGAGCCATGATTCCTCGAAGATAGTTTAGCAACAAGTGCGATGTTCTTCTCCGCTCATATTCAATGCTAAGAGTGCGCTTCGTCAGGAATAACTAGTCAAGGGCGGACCCCGCCTTCAATGGAAATATTAGTGAGCCAAGATGCCTATTTATACTCGATACGACTGTGATCATGCCTAATCTAGTCAGCCTCGTTGAACTGTACCTCGGTCAGTGTGGCGATTCACCGCAGCAAATCACAAAAGTTCAAATTAATCTCCTCGGTAATGATGAAGTCCAACCACCGAAGGTCAAAGGACCGCTTCCACGTCTTGACGTACTGTGTCAAGCCAGGTTTTGAGTTGACCTCCCTTTTAAGTGGGCTGCAGTGTCAGATCGAGGGTAGTCACGCAGCACTTTTGAGAAAGACAACAAAGGAGGTGACCAAATCAACTGAGTCGCCTTTCTTGAATGACCAGTGAGATAACATCGCTATTTTATCGCAGCGAATGTTGATTACCTCGTTTTTGAAGGAGTCGGTGTACTTCAGTCGGAGGATGGTTCCAAAGCAATGGTGGTCAAATACTTCCATTGTTCGCTCAATCCCCACACAAACAGTTCAGCATTCATAGAAGGACAGACCAGATGAATGATCAGTCACTAGCACGTTAATAGCGGAAACAATAATTGGATCATTAATGACTCAAGTGATCAGGATGATTCAGCGATCATCGTAACAAATGCGAACGCCAGTTGTGTTGAGAAGAAATTGCGTCTTACAACTACTGCAGTCGTCGAATGTCCATTACCCTTACTGTTGCACTAGAAACAGATAAAGAGGACTCCTGAGAAGAAGACTCGATCACTGGGACAATATTTGTATTCGCCTGACGAAGACTCTTCTCTAAACGTTATGTCTATGTTCTTTTAACTGCCTTCTTGAACGCACCTTTTTGTTCTTATCGGCAGTAACGACTTTCTTGAAAACACAGATGCCTGTCATTTATACAACATTGACAGTACCTACTCGGATTTTTCATAAGAAAACATTATAATTATTATTATTCAATGGCCAAAAAGCAACTGCCCTACTGGCGGGTGTCATCTACAGCCCCCCCTGATCTACATTTTGTTCCCCATCTTCGTTTCTTCAATCAGATCTGATGTAGGGACTTAACTGGGAAGAAGTTCCGAACTCTGCTGATAAAAAGTGAGCTAGGAGCTTCATTCCTGGATATTTGTGCTCCGTCGCTCCCGCGAAAGCAACAACATGGTCAGTCAGTCTGGCTTATTAGTTTGCACATTAGTATGAATGAACCGGTTAAGTGGTAGCATTAGCGACACGTCTGGAGTCTACCGATCCTCAGGACCGAGGACAGGGTGGAGTAGAATAATTTTTACTCCGCCAGCGAGGCTGGCTAGACCATTGGTTGCTCTACAAACTTTGTCTATCCCCTCGGCGTCGGGCAAAAGCGCAAGGCACAAAGAAACAGATGAGCAGAAAACATGTGACTCTGCATGTTGTACATGCAAAAAGTATGGCCAGTGGTGAAGACGCGGGAGGGGGGGGGGTGAGTGGGGCCAAAACCAGAGCTCACGTACTGAGGGCAAAATAGAAAGTCCCGCAGAGTAGAGTAGATAACAGTCCAAACGTCCGGCTCCGCTGCTGAGGCAGAAAAAAATAACAAGCACATTGAAAACTTGAAAGGGTTGAGGCATGGTATCGACAGTAGGCGATGCAGTAAAAGTGTAGGGAATGAAGCGCGATTGTTTAGGCTTACGCATGCGCGTCTCAAAGGCCCAAAAGGATGGCGAATTTGTTGAAACGAAGCTCTCAACGCCAGGTGGTCATTCAACTCTCTCATTAAGGGCTCCCCGAGATCGTGTGGTCATAGCCCACTGCCGGCTAGCGCAAACAAACTGCGTAGAAGTAGCTAGCACTTCGCTTAAAACATGGTTAAACTACGTGAAGTTTAGATTGGTTATGTTGAAAGAGGATCTGTATGGCGGCAGATGCGAATGCGCTTCGTATGCCAAGACGGACACTTTACACAGGACTGACTAATCCTATGAGATTGGAGATACAAAGACTGGTGTTGTTCATGCAATCCTAACAGCAACCAAAAGCACGACAAATTCCCCTTGATGAACATAATTTCATTCAGCCTCATCAATGAGCAGAACTTCCCAGTTTTGTCTTGTCGGTCCACTACGCAGCTGCCTTTTAAAGGTGAAACAAACTAATCCAGATCGTTCATTCACCAAAAGTAGACAATCAGCTACAGTAAGATTCAGCAATCTTATGGGCTGCCTTAGCCAGTTTACGTTGGAGGACACTGCTAAGTCCTGGTAGGTTAAGGGGGTAGGAAGTGTACTGGCCACATTGCTTGCTAACTACCTGCGAACATCTGATCGTGGCTGGCCAAAACTGCATCCATATCCAAATTCTTTTTATTGGAAAGCTCTCGCTCAGGCTGCCCTCCTCTAGTAAAGACGCTTAACCAGAAATGCAGGCGAGTTTGGTTACGTATACACCCACAAAGTATAAGATGAACACCATCAGCGCGCACACACAGCGCAACTCAGTTCCTGGAGGAATGAGAAAATCAGAGAGGGGCTATTCTTATAGAATGCTCCTCAAAATGAGTGAATCTCACATCCACAAAAAATTCCAATTTCAGAATAATAATTTGCCTAACGATACAGATCTCAGTGACCTCGTATTCAGAGGGTAGTAACAACAATAATAAAAGTAGTAAAAATTCGATTACCCGGGTTGTAACTCCACCCCATCGTAAGAAACTAAACATCGATAAGAATAGGATTATCTCGTTGGGACTACACTTATATTCGCTTGACATTTCGACATCCGTAACGGATTCCTCACAGAAACATGAGCAGAAATAAATAGCAGAAACGAGTAACATAAGTACAAGAGTTTGCATTATTTATTGGGCATAATCATTACTGTAAACGTTTAACGATAATTGCCCTCTTATGCGTTGATACCGGCATGCGGGCTGATTTGCTGAACTTTTATTACGCGTGGTGGACTCGGGCGTGATGATTGCTCGGCCATCTGGCTCTCCGGTGTTGGCGTAAGACGACGCGGTGGCCTGTGCCCGCATGCCGGTCAATAATCTACCAACACACAGGAGGGCAATTATCATTAATGGTCGTTATAAGTTTTCAGTAATGACTATGTTCTATAAATATTGCAAATTTCTGTGCATATTTTACCCGTTTCTGCTACGGCTTGTGCTCATGTCTCTGATGAGGGGTCCGTGACGGCCGTCGAAACGTCAGGCAAATAAGTGTTCGTCTAGCGATCGAATCTTCTTCTCCTGGGACTGGCATGTTCTCTTATATTGGCAGACTGACATCACTGGAGGATACAACTACCCGAAAGGTCATACCTCTAATAAACCTCTTCCAGTGAACGTTCAGCCTTCTTATGCTAGAATATTTTTAAAGATTGCTTTGACCAAACCGAATTCCTGGACTGAATGTGGTCTGCGAAGTTTATTGCACTTGTTTATAGAATGAGTACCCGCAAGTCATGACTCAAACAAGTCTGACACTGAGAGGAGGATTCGGAGATTGTAGCTCTCCCGGCTACTGAAAGGCGCCCATTTAATGTCAGACACGAACAGCGGGTATCGGGGAAGTGGCGCCAACAAAGACAAGGCAGATCGAAATGGCCGCTTACAACCTCGTTGTCGTACGTCAACTATACCTCTCAAACTGAGGCCAGTAGGATCTTTCATTTGAACACGCTGATTATTGACTACTCAGCACAGAGATCTATGCTAGAACTTTAGACCAGAGGTCCAAGGAAAAAGGTATAGCCAACAGAAAATGCAATGAACAGCACGCCATATGTATGTGTGAGTCGAAAGCGTGCTTTATGCATTTGCATCTTTAATCAGTATGCTGATAGCACTTTTGCAGTCCGCTAACTTTGTGGGCCACGCCTTGTCTGAAAGATGGCCACGGCAGTTGCGGTAGCAGCAGTAGTGAAACTGAGCGATAATAAACACGGTCGCGTTGCAAAAAGGCAATTGCGCATTAGATTTTAGCTGAGTAACAGTAGAAGGCAAAGCGCGAAAAAATGTTTGCAGCAGCTGTTTGTGGCTTCAAATGATGCCAGCGCATGACCTACAGTTCCCCGTACCACCACCACCATCACCAAGTCGAGGTCGAAGGGGGGCCTGCTGTGGCCTGTTTATCCCAGATCCAACAGTCAGTTTAAAAGGGCGTAAGGGAGAGGCTTCATGGAGGGATGGGCGAAAGGCAGCAATATGTTGACTGGTGATGCATGAGATAGGCGCACAAAGAAGACAGGAAGAACGACAGAGCAGCAAATATGGTGTGCGCAAAATCTTTGAAAAAAATGTGATCACAAACAGTGTTGAGGAGTGTACGAGGTGGAAGATGAAGCGAACTCAGACGCACGATTCCCAGAGGAAAAGAGCAGGTGCTTAGAGTTTGAGTACGGGACGAAACAGACCGTAAAAAATGAGTACCTACCCCGTAAAATTGACGGTAACGTTACTTTATAGAGTGAGAGAAGGTGTAAGACTACTTAAATGGGTAAAAGCGATTTCAAGACGAAGCGTAAAGTAAACATTCTCAAGGTGGTACCAAACTGAAATTGACACCTGCTGCACGCAAGTAATTAACCCTGCCAATACATGCGAAGATTCAAATCCCAGAAAGCAATTGAGAAGAAGACTCGATCGCTGGGACAAAACGCTTAGTCGCCTGAGGCTTCAACATCCGCCGCGGATTCATCATCAGAAACATGAGAAGGAAACAGTAGCAGTATTGATAGGATACAGTCATTACTGCAAAAATGAACGTTAATTGCCTTCTTGCGCTTGGATAGTTTGTTGGACGGCACGCGGGCTCTGACCTGTTGAACTTTCATCACGGGCAGTGGGCTCGGGCGTGATGATTACTCGGTCATCTGGCTCTCCGGTGTTGGCGCAAGATGAGGCGGTGGCCTGCCCTTTCCCCAAGTGACGACTTGCTTTGGCCAACTTTGACCGTTGGTGTCTTCGACGCCTCGTAAGAGTCTTCTGGCAGAATCGAATCTCCAATGTTGAGCTATACCACAGATGTTTCAAACTACCAAGTCTAGCATCGTACATCCAGCATCGACGATTACAATGGTTTGGCCATGTTCTGCGCAAACCATCGACGGACCTATGCAGATTGGTCGTGAACCCTTCACGTAGTGCAAACTAGAGAAACCGACAAGGCAGACAATTGAAGACATGGCTCAGCACCGTTAAGTCGGACGTTGGACGGGTGGGCCTCGTAACCATTTACGGCTTGTGGCATTGGAACAAACAATGGGTTAACATCTGTGAAGAGCTCGCTTCTGACCGCCGCCAATGGGCCGCCGCTATTCATGACATCTGTGAAGCCGATTAATCCAACAACAGGAGCTAATCGGAACAAGTGCAAGTAAGTAAGTAAACCCCATACGTGGGTGCGTTCGCCCACATACATACGCGCACAGTTGGGACAGTGAAAGTAAGAGTGGAAAGGGTTGATCAGAGGCAAAGTGCGCAGTCAGTTTCAGTCAATACACGCGCCCGTCCAACGGGCAAATCCAAATCCCCAGTAAGGCTGCGCGACGCAACAACGTTAAATGATGTGCATCACAGCAAAGCTACTTGAGATTAAATTTTGACTGGTCACCAGAACGTTTGCCTTGTTGTAAATAAACTCGCGTGTACATGCAGCAATGGCTACTGGGTCTGACCAATGGTCGGAGCTTGAATAGAGCAAGTGCACACATGCGTATATCAGAGTTAGAGGATGCACCTGAGCTCCGAGTTCTCACGGCAGGCCTGGTGGAAGGACTATTACTGGTTGCTATGGGAACACCCACAGTTATCACGTCGATGAAACACCGGCTGGCAAGCAGCCATGTTGATTGACACTGGCATCGGTATTTAGCGGCCAGGGGAATCCTTAGTGTCTAGAATGAGGAGAAAAAAGCAACGGTCGGTTAAGTGTGCAAGGCAGAACGAAAGAGACTATACGGGCTGCCTAAGATTCACAAATATGGCGTACCCGTTCGTCCCATCGTAAATATGAGAAACTCGCCAACACAATGCGACAGCAAAATGGCTAGCAGATAAGCTGAAACCCATGTAGAGTCAAATAGTACCTCACAGCCTCCGAGACACCTTCGAATTCGTGGACGGCGTAAAAGACCTCGACCTGAACGGGATGATGATGTTTTCACTTGATGTCTCATCCTTGTTCACGAACGTGCCGGTCACAGAAACAGTAGATTACATCTGTGAATTCATTACCTTGACTCAGCAGGACATACGAATGCCAGTAACTGCACTGAAGGAATTATTTCTAAAATGCACCTTTAAAGTACAGTTCCTATTTGACAATAACCTGTACAGACAATTGGACGGAGTAGCTATGGGCTCGCCCCTGGGCCCACTTCTAGCAAATATATTCATGGGCAAACCAGAAGCTACGCAACTTAGCCACCAGATCAATAATCTAACGGTCTATAAACGGTATGCAGATGAAATATTTGCAGTTGCGTCAGATCTAGCAAACTTATCAACGTAGCCATAAAACTTACCCAAGAAGAAGAACAATCTGGATCGCTTCCATTCTTTGATGTGCTATTGAGGTAAACAGCTAATGGGAGCATTTAACGTAGAAGACGTGGCCCGGGCAATACATCAATTTTGCTAGTTTCGTACCGTTGAACTTCAAACGAAATTTAGTACGATTTTTGACGCAAAAGGCGAAGAGGATTTACTCGACTGATAGCATTGAAGAGGAGCTTAAGATTGTTGAAGGCGTGTTTCGACAAAATGGGTATCCTAGTCAATTTATCACTAAAAACATGGCTGAAAGGCCGCCAAAACCCTCAGTATTAACAGTAGAGAAGAAACGGATCTTCATCAGAGTCCCATTTCAAGGGGACGGACCAAGCGAACTTCTAAGGAGGCGCCTAAGTCAAGCTGTAGCAATCACCTTCCCAGGAGCCAACGCCCATGTATTGTTCTCAACAACTCCCATCCTGTACGGATAGATTAAGGATAAACTGCCAACCCAGACCACCTCAATCTGCATATATTCATTAACCTGTTCCTGTGGGGCAGGATATATTGGTCGCACGAGCCGGCGCTTGTCCAAAAAAGTAAGGGAACACATTTCAGCATGGTTAGGGAAAGGCCAACATAAGGGTATAAACAGTTCCATTCTAGCGCACCTGGTAGACTCTGACCATTGTGTGGATGCCAAAGAGGCCTTCCGAGTGATCTACAAGGTGCCTTCGAGCTACTCAAAATTCATCGGACAGCGTGTGTTGGCGACGGCAGAGGCTGCCACTATTAGGCTACGCCGACCGGTGCTGTGCGCCCAAAAGAACTTCGTCGCGGCGCCACAGTTACCATGGGCGAAACTAGCTAACACGCCTACGTACGGTGGACCACTTGCTTCGGAAACGGATCCCCGCAGAGACGAACAAGTCCTAAATTCAACCATGCACACCTTATCACCTGCCTCGGACGCCGGGCCGGCTAGAGATTGACCTTCTGTCCGCAACTTCCCCAACCTCCCCCCCCCCACCGACCCTGACAACAGTAACGCGAAATCTGTCCACTAACCACCATTGTTTATTTATTTCATTACCATATAAATGTAAAGGCTTGATGATAATTTATCCAAAACAAACGTATGTTCGCCAATTTATCTTCTGGAACAATGACTGCCAAATCTCGAGAACATTTTCTGGATGCTAGGAAGGAGGTGATGTAAAAATGAAACAATTATGGAAACGCAATCAAAGCTCGGACACATCTTCATATTCCACTTCAGCAAAAGGTGGAGTAAAACAACTTCAGTACATTGTAACAACAGACAGGACTGCCAGAGAAGAATGCAGGAAATGTTAAACTTTACTTATCGGAGAGCGTCTTTTTTGCAGTGAACGAAGACCACACGGAAGAGTCAGCAAGATTTGGTATGTAACTTTAGTCTGAAAAACTGAAAAAGTTAAACTCCATTCCATCAAAATAGGCTACCACGGGAGCACAAAATAGGTACGCATTATTAGGTTGCTTTGGCGTTTTTCGAGTCAGTATATGTTAGAGTGCAGTTACTCAGGAAAGAAGTTAACATTACGGGGTTTGTCGTTCTTTGCTAAAAACGGCTTCTCGGTCTCTTACAATGAAGGTTTGGTTAAGCCGCAGTGGGCTACCAAGGTGGGTTTTAGAAAGAGGGGAGGACGAAGTTGGTTTCCAACTGGCTGGGTCGGTGTCGGATAGATTAGGGTAAGGACGCCAGAACGAGTGTCAATTATGAGGACATCACTGCTGAGAATGAGGAGACTTAACTGATGTACAAAGACCACGCACAAACGCGTAGACGCGATTATCAGTGGGCGAATTCTGGTCTTGAGATATCTCCCGCAGGACATCAAAACAAAAGTAGTGAATGACGTTTTCTCTTCCTAGTAGGCATCTACTTAAATGTGAAAAAAAAACAGGGAAAGGGCACGAAAATCAACCTGTACGCCTCCATACGAGACGCACATGGAGAGCGTGTGAGGATGAAGTAATAGCAGGGCTTGAAGCAGACCGCCGTCTATCATCTGATGAAGAAGAAGAGGTTATAAATGCCTTTTCAGATAGGCTGCATTTTAAAGCTATAAAATTTAGATTATGAGTAAAACAAACGTTATCACGCTATAACGAACACATACACCGTTACGACTAGCACTGTAAAGCCGAAAGCAGGAAAGAGAAGCCACCGACAACAATCGCTGAACGTTCGTCGACAAATACAGCTAAGTCCTACTGACGCACCTTAGATGCTTATGCTGGTTATTTACCTTCATGGCCCTGCTTCCCGGTATTCCACGCAGTACTATATTCGTCTGATTAATCACTCACTAGAGTTGATATGGTTTTAAAATCTACCGCAGGTCTGCGGGACTTACGCAGTGTTCGTAGGCAGACAACTCACGCGTGTAGGTGGGGTTTAAAATAGGGAGGATATCCGTGGTCAGGAAGCGTCGAAATGCCAAAAAGCAGTACAACATCGGCCCCCTTGAATTCGCACCGGTTCTCTACTTTTGAACTATTGCAGTCACACCGACAACTATCCGGATTAATTAGTGCTTTCTTCCCCTTGATAGTAACGGGGGGAAAGAGAGATTACTTTCGAGGTAATGTCTGGCCAGCAAAAAACATCCTTGGGGCATTTAGATCAAAAAATCTTCCAAAAACCGTGTATGCGAGTTCGGCAAAAGTGCTCCCGAGGAGAATACATCCGACAGTGCACGTGACACAGGGCGGCATCCTAACTGGACAGCAACTCAAGGACAGACGATTATATCTCAGGCCAAGCCGCTGAAATTTCAGCAAAAGTAAACATCAAGGCGGAATTGTGAAAACGTCCTCGGAACATACCACCGCAAATACGCAGAAACTTTTCAGAGTTCGATTGATAACAGTGCCGCAACTGTGATAAGAGAGGCAGATTGGTAAAGAAAAGGTATTCAAGTGGAATTTTGAGAATGCAACTGAATGCGAAGGCCGAATCACGAGTTGGGCTACGGAATCATGCCTCGGTAACAAAGGTATCATAGAGTGACCGATAAATACCGTTAAATACTGGAAGAGAGTACGTATAATAAGCAGGAAGAAGAGAGGAAAAATGGTATAAAAACACAAAAACAGATTAAAACGGTGTGGGAGACGTACCTCAATCATTTTTTGCATGACATTGGCCTCCAAGAGAGCGTCATAATTCGCAAAGGTTTTGAACAGCTCCGTCGCCAGTTCCATACACTTTTCACCGAAAACAATGTAACTCACAGGGATAGCCTCCACCTATAAAAAAAAAGAAGACCGGAGGAATGAAATAGACAGGAAAGGGTGGGGGCAAAGAAAGCCTCCTCGATGAGAATAAAATAGCCATAGGGCTATGCAAGCATCAGACATAACACAAAGTGGTGATTGGTGAGATGCTTCGTCCGAAAATAGCCAAAGGCAGTACTTTAGTGAGTCTGTATCTGTAGTTACGACTTACCACCTCAGGTGACCGATCACCTAGGGGGTGGGGGAGAGAGCGAGGTCGACCCTCGGAGTATTTCCTTCCTGCACTAAAAACAATCTGATGCGCTTGAAGATATCCCGGTGCGCTTAAGGCTGTGGTTTGGAGTGCTGCCAACTGATGGGATAACTTGGACAGCGCAGTCAGTCCAGTGTGTGTCTCGATGTGTGGAGTGGGTTACAGTGGGCTGAGAGTCAGGCTGCAATGCCTCCTTCTTAATGTGGCCTTTATGGCGCTCCCGCACACGCGGGAGCCTGCCTAGCAAGGTGGTATTGTTGTGGCGCGCGTTGGAGTGTCTTCTGCGCACATGGCCTGTGCCTTCCTCCGTCTCCGATCTTCTAGACTTTCGTCTTGACATCGGGTTCAGGTTCGGGAGTGGTCAGAGAGTGGGGTAGATCCGGTAAGTCTACTTTCACGATAATCCAGCTATAGTCACCGCGTCTTTATTCACCTTGTTGAATCTGGTGGTGGACATGGTCGAGAGCGACGGTCGACATGTCGTATTCACGACTAGTTAAGAAAATACGGTCTAAAGAATTCAGTGCAGTTAATGCAAAAAGTGGAAAAGGAACAACCGTGCAATTTTAAGTCATCAAAACTGTAAGCCATCTGTTCATAAACATGACAACTATCAAAATAAACGCGTCCCAAACTACGTCAACGTGGTAGTGCCCCCCCCCCCCCCCCCTCCGCTAACAAATTCCCTGCGGACAAAGAAATGCATATCAGTGAGCTAGAAAAAAGTATGGAGCCGGTAGCCGCTCCGTATGCGGTAGACAGTGCCTTGTAACTGGTCATTTCGGTGCGGATTAACAACAGTCTCTCTTCCATATTAAAAAATAAATGTGATTAAAAGTTAAGCTGGTTGCCCACATTAGATACCCCTGTGGTTACTGTTAGTTTTATTAGTTAAAGTTAAGTACGGTACTAAAATAAACTGACTGATTACTATATAGCAAAAATAACTCAACTAAAAGTAAATTAAATTACAAAGTGAACAAAACTAATACCACCGGTCCGGTAAGCCAGAATTCTGTGGCCAGGGGTTATCTAAGGTGGGCGACCAACTTAACTTTGACCGAAATACGGCTGCATCATATTCAAGTGCAAGTAAAACTTGAACGGTTCGTTCTGTGAGCGCGCGTGCGCGTGTGTGTAGGCGACTGAAAACGCAGCGTGACGCCAAGTACACACAAATCCAAGTAGTCGGCGCCGAGGCGAATCTTCGGTTGCGCAGGAAGTGATGGTTGGCAGACCAGACAGGACACACGAAAGATCTCTCTCTCTCTCTCTCTGTCTTCCGTTAGAAGAACATCGCCTGACTTAAGGACATGGCCATTAAAGTTGACGGCCGAGTAGCAGTTGCAGCAGTTGCAAACACACAATTATGTGTTGCTGCCCAACAGTGCAGGTAATGCACAGTGGGAGAAGGGCCGACTGGACAACCTAACCCCCTAGCGCGCACATACACACACACATTTACCGCAGCAGCTCCTGCCAATCAAGCGGCCCGCCGAGGCGGGCAAAACTGAAGTGGACTATCAGTTGAGCCAAAAAGAACAAAACAGTAGCAGTTCTGCGGGCAGCAGTCAGTCGTGCAGGCGGCATCTAATACTCAAGAGCATGCGCACACTAACACATGCCGACGTAAACACACTCTCTCCTTTATTACTGAAGCAGGCATGTGACTTTCGTTCATGCAAAAACGAGGTCAATTGCGCGGGGGGGGGGGGAAGGGGGACTGTCTCCTCGGAGAAGACAGCGTATAGCAGTTTTGCGGAGGGACAAACGGCAACACGTGCAGAAAAAGCTCTCCTTCACGCGATACTAGTGTGTGTTCATCAAACTTGTGATTTGCTCAGCGGGATGCAATAAAAAAGAGCTTAACTGCAGACTGAAAGCATATGTTCGGACTAATGGAAGGCCCGAAAAATAGAGCCTCCGAAATGGCTGAAATGCAGGAAATTTTCGTCCATGTGCGATATTTATTCTGCCTATTAAACAAATCTTGGTGACAGTTAAGTTAGTGTATCGTGGCTGAAACAGTAGTACACAAGTCGGTAACAATAAAGTTGGTCTACCAGCTCAGCAACCCCTTGTCCCAGAATTCTGTCTTATGGATAATATTAATGAAGCTAATTAATTAGTTTAATTTGAGTTAGTTTAGTTTAGTTTAGTTAGTATAGTTAATTATAGCGGTATCTAACTGAACAAAAAACTAAAAAAGTTAACTATAAGGCGAATTAATAATCAAAATAACAAACAAAAAGCTAAAATAAACTTAAATTAATAAAACTAAAATAAAACGCAGGACAGAGAGTACCTAAGGTGGTAGACCAATTTTATTATTAGCCGAGGGTTTCTCAATAGAGAACACATCAGAAGCGAGATCAATAAGCTTCCCTTTGCGGTATG